>CALSBV010010705.1:3072632-3094690 GCA_943590825.1 Bovichtus diacanthus | reverse complement strand
ATAAAAATAATACATATATTATATAATACATATATTATATAATATAATACATATATTATATAATATATATATTATATAATATATATATTTTATTATATTATAGAGACTCTGCTTTTAATTGAAGTTTTACAGTACCTGTATTGCAATTGGCATCAGCTTGTTTTCTGGGTTCAAGTAGAACAAACAGAGACCAGCAGTCAGATGCAGAAGTTGACCATTATAGGATCTAGGGGCTATTCCATCCATCTTCTTCCGGTCATAGAGGAAGATGTTTCCACACTGTATGGGAAGGAAAGACAGAAGAAAGAAATGTTTAAGACATCAAGAGGTAGAAATCGAGGCAATATGATAGTGGGATGATAAACGCACAAATCGTCTTCTGAAGGAAAGATTATCACACATTTGAAGTTACTCTTCTTTCATACCTCCATTTCCTTCTGCAGAGAGCTTCCCTCTTCCAGGAACGGCTTCACCATCACCTCTGTCACTGCAAAGTTTTTGGGAAGCTCTGAGCAGCGCTTGATCACATTGGGGTTGGGTCCATTCAGAAACTGGGATCCATAAAAGTCATCTTCCTTCCAGTGCTCTGCAACATACTCTGGAAGAATAGCAATTGGTAAACATAACATAATATAATATCTAATGCCTGAAATGTTTCTTTCTTTAGGTTTAAAAGTACAACATGACGATCATGGTCATTTAACTAAAAAGCAAGATTGTTGGTTTGTTCCTGAAAGATTTGATCTTTGTAGAAAACAAATCATTTATCTATCTGTTGTTATGACGAGGACATTGTTGTGGTGAGTTACGCTGCAAAATGGTAAAAAAAAATAAATCTACCTGACATTGCCGTCTTTTTGCACCAGAAGATGTTTTTCATGTCTTCAATGCTTTCCCATTTCTCAGTAGATCCAAGCAGCCCCTTAATCTTGAGTTCAATACCACTGAGGTAAAACAGGGTAAAACAAGAGGAAACAGAATACAGGATTAAACAACATACTGATATTAATGCTTCAAATTTACCTTTTGACTCAAAACATAACACAGAATTTGACTATATTGGTTGTGTCGTATGGATGGAGAGAGAGAGAGAGACCTACGTTATCGTTTTTGTGTTGTCTACTTCAGTTGATTTCGACTTAGACAAGCCGAGTTCAGCTGGCAACTCAGATTTAAGACTGAAAGTGCTGTGGTGGGGTAGTCCGTCATCAATAATCCTCCATCTAAAAAAACAAACAAAGTTATTGAAAAGCACACAGACATTTCTCCAGATAAATGCACACGTGGAAACTTACTGGTAAATGCTCTTTTTAAGTATCATCTCTTTTTTCCGGTGATCAATCAACAGGAGATGGTCCTCCTCAAAATCCTTCAAGGCTGAGACATGAAAAAAAACATTACAGCAGTCAAATCTTAAGTGACAAAGCTAACATAAATTGTCAAAATTATCTATATATTCAATTATTTGGGGAATTAAAAGCAGACCTCTTCCTCCTCTCAGCTCCACCAGTTCTCCCCTGGAGATCCATCTGTGACAGGGGTAAAGAATGACGTCTCCTTCTGGAGTCGTCGCCACTATTTTGGATAAATACCACTCATCTTCTGGGAGAACAAAAAAAGGATCTTTCTCCACCTTGACCAGCAGAAGTTTCCCCAGAGATAATCTGGTTTTCAGGGTGTAGTTCCCTGTCTTGGAATAATAATTAATATAAATATAAGTAAGTATAAGTGCAATATCTGGTAAAAAAAAAAAAAGGTTGTTTTAGTTCTCAGTCACAGACTATTTGTGTATGTGGGAACCAAGCTACAGACTCCTAGAATGGTGTAGTCAGTCAAGTAAAGGCTTCTATATGGTAAACGCAAACAGTATATGAAGAGAAATAGTATGTATACAATAACAAATACAATATTATACAAGATACAAGAGTATACGGTCGCCAAGACTGCACAGTCCTTTAAAACTGCAACATTAAAATAAAAAATATAGAAAATGGGATCATCAGTTAAGTATATATAGTGATAGACAATCATGTTGAGGGTTAAAGCCCTGATTTTTATAGAATACCAAAGCCCTGTCTGGGAACATTAAGGCTTGTTTTTTTGTTTTGTTTTTTACAATAGTGGCTTATTTTAAATGAGTTCGACTTCTGAGATTAAATGTTTCATTTGACTGTAGCAGCATAAAAGTGCCATTCGATTGTGTGTATATTATACTGTATAAAATATGTTTATATGTGCACCTGGCATTTCCTTTTTTACATGCAGTTAGAGAGTCTGTGTAAGAGTTATGGCAGTCAAAGTCAGATCGACCACACCCTGAAATAGGATTTGGCAACTCACTAAATCTGTACAGGCTGTAAAGCCCACTGAGACAAATGTATAATTTGTGCTATTGGGCTATATAAATAAACTTAATTTGATTTGTGCTGCAAATCTATTATTTATAATTAGTTGCAGTGAATTTAATAAAGGTAAATGTAATGTACTCTAATTAGTAATAAGATAGAGACAAATATCACAACATATGTCTTCCCAAACAAAAGCCTAAAAACCTAATTTGAGAATAACTATACGAGCTATGTTTAGCTGGATTCAACTTACCGTCCCAGTTCTAAAGTCGATACCAAAGTTGTCCAACTCAGTTTGTTCACTCTGCCCTTCAGTTCCAAATAAGGTGACAAATATGTGGTCCCATGTTCCTGCATCTTTCATGCCACCGGTTGTCACCTCTAGCTTGTACTCAGCCATTATCACTCCGTGGAAATGTCTAGAAAAACAAACACTCTCTAAAAATCACAATCTCTAACAATTTCAGGGTGAAGGCTCCAACACACTGAAGAAAAAATAAGAGGTGAGGCAACTCAACAATGTTGCATTTCTGGTTTTAAATTGTGTAATCATGGAGCTGTAGAGGGTGATGGGTAGGTGCAGCAGTTTTACGCAAGACCCATTTTGTGTCTGGTATTAACAGAAGTGTTTTGGCCTTAATACAAGTATCCTGCCATTCGTCAAGTTTAATCTCCACTTGTAAATCTTCTCACCACTGTCTGTATCTAAAAAAAAAAAAAAGTGCCATTTATGTCCGCCAGGTGTAAACCTGACAATATTATGATTCGGTTGTGTGGACACAAGAGGAGAGAGACTGAAACAGGAATCGAACTAACAAAAAACCCTAGGACCTTTTAGATGCTTATAAACGTGCGTATGAAACTTGTTTGGATGGAAGTATAAAAGCTGTATGCATCATCCAGGGGCTCACTAGTGCTTGTGCAAAGATCTTAAATGATACTCTTGCATGCAAGCTTCAAATTAAATGACAAAATGTTGTTTGACATTTGTTAATGCTAACTAGACAACACATAAATGTTGGATCTCAGTCCTTTATGGTTACTATAATAAACACGTGGTTAGGGTTATGGAATGATCGTGGTCATGCTTTATAAAATAAACATTGACTTTCAGTTTGAAACGGAGAAATTACTGAAGTCTCTTGTGGTAAAGTCCAATGTTGACCCACGCAACCACCCGACCTCCTCGCTTGCATGGATTTTATAAAAAAAAAAAAAAAAAAAAAAAAAAAAAAAAAAAAAAAAAAAAAAAAGAGAGCTGGGCTGTATAAAAGATGTCACATTTATTTGTCCATTGCTTCAGTCAAAATTATTGGTCAAATAGTTACACTGTTTTCTATTAGTTTAGGGTTCAAGTAATTAAAAGGCAGCTCAAGCTTCGAGTTCCTCTTGGAAATGGCCACACTGAGGGAGGACAGCTCTGCTTGGAAATCCTTGATCATCTGTAAGGCTGCAGGCTCATCAAAGCGTTGCTCAGGATAAGTGCCCAGAGGTACCTGACAAAGACAAAACTAAAATGTCACGCAAGGGAATGGGTAATCTATGAATTGCCATGTACATTTTGATAAGAAAACTACACAAACTTACAAAATCACTATACTTCCTGCTGAGCCGCCACCAAATTGACATAGTAAATCCTGCGAATGATTTTTTTGGCAGATATGCCAAAATGGCCTCCATGCTCGACTGTCCCTTTGTTGTTGGAGGAGCTTGGTAAAGCAAGAGTGGACCATTGGGAATCCAACCTAGAAAGTCAAACTTTAAAAAAAAGACATGCAGCAGCCGTTAGCACAGGCACTATTGACCTTGAGCTGTATAATTACAGGAATAGTTTGACATTGATAAATGATTCTAATCTGTGTCTAAAGTAATATTAGCTTGCATAGAAATTAATCAGATGATTGATACAACACTCATTGCTATATGGTAAATACACATGTTGGATAACTAATATAAATCATTGAATGTATGGCTCACCCCATGTCTAGTTTTCAAAATAAATGTATAGTAAACTCTCATTCACAAAATAAAAAAAAAAAAAATCCAAATTTACAATTCACAGAAACTTAAAAAAAAAAAAAAGATAAAAATGTTAATTTAAAATGTACCATTGAGATTACATGTCAAGTCTTAGCACAAGAACAATATCTACCACTCCATTGCCCACTGCAGCGTGCTGAACCGAGGACGTGAAGACCACCATTGTGACAAACTTGATAAGTTCCTCCACCGTTTGAAAGCTTGAAGGGATTCCTGTCAAGAATGTTTGTTAAAATAAGTCACATAAGAGCAAATTGTTAACAAAAGCATCTCATCTCACTTTTGTAAAAATTGATGGATTTCCCATTTCAAGAAAGTTCAAATCTGTGCAAATCAAGTAGTGTAAACATTCAAACATGTGAAACTTGTGAAGGGAGGGGATAGACTGCAAGATATTCAAACCAATGTTTGAGGATATGATCTATTCTGTCTCTTAGAAAAAGGGACTCTATACTAAATATTTATAAACCCTTTTAAAAAAAAAAAAAAAGAAAAAAGGAGAATATAAAAAAACAGACAGTGAGATACCCGAGTCTTCATTTCCCAGAAATCCATAGGAAAAGATCTCATTGATCCATTCCTGTAGCTCAGAATCTGCAGACACTTCACTGTCAGATGGGTAATAATATGCCACCATTTCCTTGATAAAGCTGAGGACAACAATATGTGTACCAGTATCAGAATGTTGAATTATAGTCTACAACAGCTAATGAGAACTCAACAGGTTTGCTTGAAGACGATTCATTATACAGAATCTTAAATGCTTATAGTTTTAGTATTTGTTCCCCAGTTCATTTATCTAATGCGCTATATATTTAATCCTCATAAAAAAGCAGGGTTGAATGCAATCAAGCAGAAGTTCACCTGGAGATGACGCTCCACAGCCTCAGTGCATCATCTTTGTAATGAAAGTTGGGGATGGACTCCAGTCCTCTATGTGCAATGTTTTCAGGCAGGC
Source organism: Bovichtus diacanthus (assembly GCA_943590825.1). Taxonomy (NCBI): domain Eukaryota; kingdom Metazoa; phylum Chordata; class Actinopteri; order Perciformes; family Bovichtidae; genus Bovichtus; species Bovichtus diacanthus. Next base: position 3,089,344 of record CALSBV010010705.1, on the reverse strand, counting down.
AGAGGGAGGTGTACGTCGTTTTGGAGAGCCCCCTTCTCAATAGTTCGGTTACTCCTTCTGCTCCTAGTGAAGACTGGATTACAGGTATATTTTGCAGCAGCTTTTTATGGCTTCCAAACACATGCATCACATAGACTAAAGTGAAATTCCAGTTTCTCTACATAAAGTTTCTCATGGTTGAACAAATAACATTTCCAAACTACATACAAAGTTGACTCAAATGACAACATGTTATGGTCATCATCACCACAATATTGAAATCAGTTGTAGAATGTATCATGCGTGTTATTTAATTGTTAAACTGTATAATGTCCATTTAAAAAAAAAAAATCTTTAAAAAGTCATACATTTGAGAGAAATCTACCAGGGCCATAAAGAGTCGCACGAGCTATGATGTTCACATGGAGGGTATGTCGGTGATGGGGGATCAGCAGCTGGAAAGAGGCGAAAGGGAAACACAGGTGACAGTCATGAACTAAATAACATTGAGCCGAGCTAAGAAATGTACACAAATGTACAATTCTCATCTTTGTATGCAATACAATTTAGAACAAAATAAAAACAACGGCCTACCTTGTGCAGGGGGTGACTCATTGGGAGGTTGCGAAGTGTCGCAATTGCAAACACTTCTGCCAGTAGATGAGTGTTCTGCAAATGACTGCTCAATACGCAATGGAGGGCATCTGCATTCCTCACATACATCTTGGCCAGCAGCCAGTCAGCCTCCAAGTCGGTGGGTAGAAAAATCGGAGTGTCCTCTGAGGGTTGCTGACCCAGCTGAGGGAGGAGGCACATTAAAGTTTGCAGAAGGTCATCGAAATCAAAAAATGTGAGAAGTAATTCACTCGATGTGAGAGGAACCTGAATTGCGATGGGCAGTAGTTTCTTCTCTGGGTTTAGGTAAAGCAGGCAGAGAGCAGCAGTCACAGCTACCGGTTTACCATCAATAACTCTCGTAGGCAGACCTTCCATTATCTTGTAATCATTAATGAATATATTGCCCTTCTGCAAGATAGAAATGACTAATGTGAGGCATTATAAAACAGATGAGTGGTAAGTGAAAACACATCTGAAAATCAAAAGGAAATGCACTTTCCGTACGGTCATCTCGGCAGTCAAAGAGCTTCCATTGGCCAGAAAAGGTTTCACCATTTCCTCCGTTACAGGGAAGTTGGTGGGCAGCTTTGAACAACGTTGTATCACAGTGGGGTTGACTCCATTAAGAAACTGGTATCCAAAGAAGTCGTCGTCCTTCCAGTGCTCCGACACATACTCTGGGACATGATAAATATTCTATTTTGACAGACGTTTCACAGAGCAGTAAAACACACTACACTCCGATCCTACCGGAGAAGGATGACTCTTCAAACCATGAGACCACCTTTATGGCCTCAAAGCTTTCAAAGTGCTCAGTAGAACCTGCCAGACCCTTCAGTTTGAGCTCAGCTAATCTGGATAAAGTGGGTGAAAAAAAAAAAAAAGTTGTTTATTGCACTAGATGCGGGTTAGAAATTCTAGCACAGTTTAAAAAAAGAATAATAATGTGAGGTTGGAGGACCAACGTTTCTTCTGCTTTTTGTCTAAATTCAAAGGCTTTTGATAATGAGAAGCTGATTTCTGCAGGAACAGTTTTTGAATCATTGATGTTGAAGATGTACGACAATCCTTCTGCATACAAATGCCATCTGCGGAGGGAAACAAGACATCCAAAAGTAATAAATCCCAGTAAGCATTCATAGGGAGGTGCATCTTATTACACTGTAAATGGATATCAAAAACTCACTTGTACATTATTTTTTGTTTGACCAATTCTTCTTTCCGTTGGCCTACTAGTCGAGGATGGAGATCTTCAAAAGCCTTTGTAGCTGTGAGGATTTAAAAAAATAAAAAATAAAACAATTCTAAACAAATTTAATATTACATGATATTCCATACAAATATGATCAAATGCTTAAGAATTTACAGGACATCGCTCCTTACAAGTCGGAAAATACTCCACTAACCTCGCCCCCCTCTCAACACCACAGATTCCCCTGTGGAAAGCCAACCGTGACAGGGGAAAAGGATTTCATCCTTGTCAGGTGTCCTCACCACTATTGTGGAGCAAAACCAATCCTTTTCTGGGGATTCAGGGAAAGGATCTTTCTCCAACTTGAGGAGGAGAAGACATCCCAAAGAAAAAAGTGTAGACACAGCACATGTTCCCACCTGTGGTTGGAGAGGATGATGCAATCATGATTATTAACATAGACCAAATGTCTAGAGTCTAAAATAATATAACATAATAAACTAATACAAATATGAACAATTAAATGTAGTTTTACAAAATTACCTTTCCAGTTTCATTCAAAGCCAAACTGGTCAGCGGAGTGCGCTCAGATTGGCCCTCAGTGCCGATCAGGGTAACATACAGGTTATGAAACGTGCCTGCATGCAGCATGCTTCCTGTAGTCACTTCCAGAGTGTAGTCCAACATAATGCCTGGCTAGCTACAACAACTGAGACACACAATAGCAAAATACAACACTGATTACATGCAGTAAATAGTTTACTTCACCCTGAAACTGTCAAATAGGATGGCATCAAACATGCACAAACATTATGAAATGTCTATTCTGGGTAAACAAATAAAGCTCCATGAAGAGTGAACACACCTTTTCATTTGAACCACCAAACTGATTTTTAGCAGGAATCCCAACACCACTTAAGCAAAACAGAAGTCACAGGTGTGTGACATTCCCTAATTACAAGGACTGAGACCTCGGAGTGAGTTCATTTTCTACGAGTGATCAGTCCATCAAAAGGAGCCCAGAGTAAGATTTTACTCTTGAATGCATCACAACAGTAATTGTGCTTTAATTTTCAACGTTTCAAATAAGTGACATTCATAAATGTTCCCAAGTGTTGAGATTTTGTCTCCGACCGTCATTTATTTAAGAGAGCTCCAGGGTTTCCTAAGTCAGGTAGAAGTGACCAGCAGGGGGCAGCAGCTGCACACTTGCCATAGCTTGGAAATAATTAATACTAGAATGATAAATTGAAAAATTATACAAGATCTGTCTCCATACCCACACTGCTATACAACATGAAAAGGTTATGATGCATCGAGCACTATTCTTTCAAATGTTCACATTTAACACATTTATATTGGTTATGAGACGTTTTCTTTTTTTGAATAATGAAAAGATCTTTCCAGAGAATCTAGGTTAGCTCACACTACATGTTATATGTAGTAAACCAAAACTGCCTATGTTTAGGATGAAAATATATCAAATATGGTACTGATGTTGTATAGAATTTACAAAAGAAGCACATATCTTTATGTGCCCAGCTGACATCAGGTATTTCACCATTTGATGTTGAAACTGGACGGTATGGAAGAAGAAAAGTGGATTTGTTTGATGTGCTGACTTAATGATATAAAAAAATGAATTCCGGTTTGTTTTTAATTGCCCAAAATTGAGTTTGCTGCTCACAAATAAATCATTGAAATTATCAAGAGAAAACGTGTAGCAGTGGAGCAGTGCAAATCTGCAAATGTTTTGAATGATTTGTGCGCCGTTCCAGCTCCCCCAAGTCGCCGGTTCATTTAAAGTGGGGGTAAACTTTCTTTAGTGAATAAGATGCTTGTAATTATTAAAATAGATTTGTAAACAACGGAGCCAAACCAGCACCTACAGTATGTGAGGCTGTACTGAGGCACAGAGTTGGTTTGAGCTAAATGTACCATCAGCAGCACGTACAATGTTTACTTCGTTCACCATCTTAGTTAACTTGTAAGCATGCAACCTTTTGCCTAAGCCCAAAACAAAAAGCACAGCTAAGGCTGATGGAATGACATTTGTTTTAAATATACAGTATTTGGTCATAAACCAAAGTACTGGACAAATAAAAATGTGACTTAACGAAATTGTTGGTTCTTTCATAAACAGTGTTTATTTAGTGTTAAAAGGTGTCTGTGTGTCAAACCCATGCTCAGGGGTTCCCTGTTGTAGCCCGGTTACCATCTATGGCTATCAAAGGATGGAAGTGTTGGGAAACTTGTCAATATCCGCTACTTAGGATATTATAAAAGACAAACTTTAAAGACAAACAAATACATAAAAGGCTGTAAAGACTTTATTAAATGGTAGCAAATCACATGCATTATCTAGCTATCATCACATTAATATCTATCTGTCTTGACTCATGTCCTGACATCCTACAAACCAACAGCAGCCTTGCTTTGACACCTGCTATAGGGATCAGAAAGACTGGATAATTTATGGTCACAGATCAACATAAGAGGAATTAGCAAATCGTGTGTAAAGTGCTGGCAAAGCTTCTGTCACACAGAAATAATGCAATATAACCAACAATCTGCTTTCCCCCCCACGGCTACTACTGAAAGGCAAGATAGTGAAAACATTTATACAGTATATCATATAGAATATTATAAATCTATTGTGCATATATTTTTCAAGAAAATATATTCTATTTTACCAGAATAAGACGCATTTTCAGCACAAATCCATGCAAAAGTTTTTTTCTTTCTCCACATAGGGACACCCACAACAACAGACCTTCATTGTGGCAAGAAGGGTGTTATTTCATTAAGGCTCCTTCATAAGTGTAATACAGGAAGAGTTATTTGTTTTAAAGACAGAAAATCTGTAATTGCAACATCCACAAAATACCACAGTGACTCTCGTGCAGCTACGAGAAGTCAGCCTTGTTTGGTCAGGTGTTAACGTGACGCAGGACGCGACGCAGCGACTGTCCGTCTCGTGCAGTACACATGGCAGGAAGGGGTACAGGCTCTGTCTTGTGCTCCACTGTGTTGAAGTGGCAATTCTTAAGATGGTTCGACATGCTGGGGAGATCAGTGAAACCCCACGACAACACTGGGCTGAAGGCAGTGCTGAATCTCCACACCTGCATTAGTAAATAAAAACAGATATTGGAATGAAGAGGGCATTGCACAGAAAAAGCTTTTAGGATGGCTCCTGTTCATTTAAAAAATAAAAATAAATAAAAAAATACAATTCCCATAGACTGATTGTGTGAATCTCCCTGGTTTGTTACAGCACCCCCAAATACAAAGTTTACTTCGAGCTCACTGCTTATAAAAATGTAACATTACACTACTTCACAAAATTAAACTCTTTAAAACAGCTTTGCAGTGAGTTTTCTTTAGTCTATGTTGTTAATGGTCAATTATTTATTGTGTGTATAATACTGTAGAGTTACATCAGCTATTTGAAATATTGCCTCTTGCAAAAAGCACGTGCATCATTGTAACTATTTTGTTCCGATTAAAAAAATAAAAACACTGACATACAGTACGTTCACACTACAGGTTTTCTACTCACTCTATTTTTAATCTGCCATGAGACAGTGCCAGGGGTACCAGGGCATCGTCTTCGCTCCCACTGCAGCTCCACTATGCCCCTGGTCTGGAGGAGACTGGCACACACCTCCCTCATAGTCCGTGACACCAGTGACAGCTGGCACAGGCTGAAACTGTCCAGGAACCCAGCTATGTGCCACAGTATCTCGATGGGAAGCCCACTTAATTGGTCAGACTGGAAGTCACTTGGAAGTTTTGCCCTTGGGCAAGGCTGAACCCCGAAGGACCTGAGGTGCCTGTCATGAACCACTTTGGCCCCCTGGGTGGATGGGTAAAACCTCCGCTGAGAGAATGTGCAGCCATAATATGCCAGGGGGCAGCGGTGCTCCATCCAACCATTGAGACCAGCGTGAATGTCACCATGAACATTTATGAAATGGGAGGAAAACTGGTCCCGGCGCAATGACTGACCACAGACAAAAGGGAACATGTGCTGGTAGCGGGGGTTAGGAGGGAGGTAGCGGTTATGTGGGACTGCCTCGACCTCCAGAGCTTCCAGGACAAGGCAGAGGCGGAGAGTACGGAAAGGGCTGGGGTAGGAGAGCTGGGGGGCTGCATGGTCACAAGCAGATGCAGAGGCAATCTCCCCCACCCTAGTGTTTGTTACCAAGATTGCTGCGGGAAAAGTGAAAGTCTGTGTGCCAAAGTCAACATGATAGCCATCAACGTAGACTTTGTCAGAGATCCTTCTACACTCTCTGGACTCCTCTAAACAGAAGAACAGCGCTGCTGTGATCAGATCAATTTCTCCCAGACCCATGGGGTCTTCATCCTGCTCCAAATCCGAGGTATCTACTGCCTTGTCCTCCATTTTCGGTCGCAATCTGTACAGTGACCTGTCTGGGATGTAACCTATCCGTCCATTAGGTAATGAACATTGGCCCTGGCCCCTAAAAAACTGGTAGTTGTGAAACTTACGGTCAGGCCCATGGTTTTCTAAAAGAGCTAGCCCCCTATCTTCCAGGACCACATGACCGGCCCTCTGTGCCACACCCTGGCTGACATGCACCGGAGATGCCATTGGAGGAGTGACTGGCTCCTGGGAAACCCCAGCGTTCCTGTCTTGCACCTCAACAGGACAGGCCTCCATTGCTCCCGACAGTGGTCCATTTATTGTTTTCAAAGTCTTTGGATCTGTTCCTTTCAGAGCACCATTTCCTCTCAAACAGCTAGAACAAACACTTTGCGCCTCCATCTCTCTTTTAGTCAAACATTCAGCGGCTACAGGCGTTTCGTCTTCCAGTCCATTTTCAAGGTCTCCACTGTTGCTCAATCTACTCTTCTGCATAGCAGCTCCTCTGTTCATACACTCTGTACTGCTGTCACCAGAGTTGGCATTGCTGACAAAGTCCAAAGCAGCAGCTAAGCTTCTTGCGGTCTCCACTGTAGCCTCGTAGAGTTTACTGAAATGCTCCTCGTTCAAGCCATTAATTCCACTGACAATTCTCTCCTTTGCCGAGCCTGGTGGGGGAGGTTGTGGCTGACGTGAGGACGATGACTGTGAAGGTGACTCAATAGCGGTGGAGGCCTCAGGAGCAGATGTCAGCAACCCTGAGTCTGTTGGTCTGTTCTCCTTACTAACAGTGATAAGCGGCTCTCCGTCTGCAGTAGGTGCCATGGCAATCACCTTGAGGGACTCGAGAAGTGTTCGTTGGTCCTGTAGAGCAAGTGCCATATCCAGCTGCTCCACCTCCTCCACCCCACGGCTCAGGCTCTCATAGGACGTATAGTCCAGGCAGCTAACAGGCCATCTGTTCCACTCCATAGTGCAGCACACTACTCCAGCGGGACAGACTTCAAGGTGTGCATACATTTGGTTGCGCACCAGGGTGGCGGGGCAGCCATAGCCACTGTTTAGGCAGGGGACCCTCATCAGTGGGCACATAAGATGGTGCTCATCAACTTTGCAGGAGTGAAACACAGCCCCACACACCAAAGGGCAGGTCATAAGATCACAAGAAATGCCAAGTTGAGGTCTGACCATGCATCTCTGATTAACACAGGACATACAGTGAACATGGTCCTCCTCCATGTTCAGACTTCAAGGGGTGGAAAGCTTCTGAGGGTGACTGTATGAAAATCCACTGTCCTGCCAAATAAGCAGAAAGAGCAAATAATGTCAGTGTATTAAAGATGAGATAAGACGAGACAAAACAAGACTTTTGTGATCCCCAGGGGGAATTAGTAGTGTTGGGTGGACTACAGAGGCATCAAAGTTTCACCTCTGTGAAGTGCCCCGTTTCAAAATGTGGTGTCGGAGCTTGTGTCACATAATGACTATGTGATTGATGAGTAGCGTTCTTAGACTTTTGTTGAGCACATATAAGATTTAAACTATCTTCTATGTAATCCTCGGGTGTTGTACTAGAGCTCTGGCCCAGTTTTAAATGGCTGCTATAATTACTGCAAACCACCAGATGTCAGTCAATGTGCTTGCAAAGATCTGACTCCAAAGCTTCAAAATATTATTTTGCAGGAAGAAGCCTCCAAAACTTCTTATGGCTTTGTCCAACCAAAAAATAGACCAGATAACAAAGCTAAAGGGGAAGCTCAATGGGAGTGATGTGAAAAAATAACGAAGAATGTATTGTCATCTTCCATCACAAGCTGTCCTGTTGAGATTGTTTTTAAATGAGATAGAATATATTGCTGAAATGTCTCAGGTTGCAGAGCATCCAATGAATTTATAAAAAAAAAAAAAAGAGCACAGATTTCAGTTCTCAGATACCAAGAGAAAAATACTAAATTACATTACAGTGATTAGTATTTAACCGTTAAATGCTAACATGGTCGAACTGATGTAACTGAAATTAATCTTTTGTCATTTGTAGTAAAAGTGCTGAAAGGCTGAATCATACAAATACCTGTGATATCAAGAAGGTCAAAACTTTTTCTTTCTTACAATAGTAAGTCGTGAGACAGCTCCAGAATTACCTTAAAAATTAAAACAATTAGGTAAATTAAATCTTTGAAAAAGACAGTCTGCTTTCTCTTTTTAAAGTTAACTGGGCAGTCTGATGATGCCACAGTTGCAGTTTAATTGATATCTGATTGTGTTCACATTGTGTAATTTCTTATAGTTAGTATAATATGGCAAAGTTTGATGAGTTCTTTCACACTAACAGCCAAAGCAATGTACTATAAAGATAAGTAGTGCAATCAATTTAAGTAAATGAACAACAGAAGTGAACCTGAAAACCTTGAACAGACAGAAAGGACACTTATTGTGCATTTATTTCAGCACATCCAAAATGGTTGCCATTCTATTATGATAATTTAATGTGTCAACACATTACTGACATTACTCAGTACTGAGCAATTTCCAGTTCTGCAGTTAAGATGCTCATTTACGATACTACTGCTAAAATAACACAGAACCTGTCTGTCTGTTTCCATAACCACTTTATTAAACAATATATTACTATACATAAATGCACATTTGAAAAGGAATAACTATTGTGTCACTTCAAAGTATTTGGCTAGATGTATAAATGCAGCTTGCATGGATATCAGTAACCGTATATAATAAAAGCATACATTTTTATCACAACTAAATCCTTCATTGTGGTGAATATTTACCATGTCAGCTTTAATTAAACGACTGTTTAACTGATTTAACTTAACAAGTAGCCACAATAAAGCGCACACACTGATGTCAACTGAGGTAGCTTCCTACCAGGAATACACAGTAAATGAACGTCGCTGCAGCTAGTTCATGTTCCTGACAGTTAAAGTTTACTTACAACCAGCAATGTACCAAAAGAACCGAAGATGACAGGAGAAGCTTTAGATACGGTGTACAGTAATGTGTACACACTCCCGTACTGCAAGCCCGTTTGTTGTCAAAATCTTCTTTCGCTATTAAATCAACTTGTTTTTGTAACAATGACAAGCTAGCTTACCCTGCACGGCTAATGTTGGCTAACAACAGCTAGCAAGCTCGGAAGTTCACAACAAGCTAACTTAGCAAGATAATGTTGGGTTAGCACGCGAGTAGCTTCTCACCTTATCGTTGTGTTGGTAGGAAAAGGTATGCTAATATATGTCTGGTTGTTATATATAAATACAACTAGCTGTTACTGTAGTTACATCTCTTGAGAAACTGCTAATGATAGCTAACTACAATCCTTGTCACTCAGCCTCTTTTTTTCTGTTCAAAACTTTATTGACCAAGATTTTTTTTTACATTTATCATTACAAGGGCTAGTGGCTCATGTGGACGTGAAAAGAAAAACATGACGAGAACAGTAAAGGTAAAATAAAATAAAATGTAACTGTGTAGATAGACACCGCTTTGTCATTTTAAAGAAGCAAAACTGTCAGGGAAGGTACATTTTAAACAATAAAAGAAAATCGATGTGTGTTAATAACGTAGGCCTATGTACTCATAAGATCAACTCGTTTAGGCTAAAGTTACAGTGGAATTAATCTTTGGTTCCTTACATTTAAAATACACTATCTTCATCAAACAGTTTCAATTGTCCTGTTATGTTATGAAAATTCTATATGCAAATCTGACTAGATAAATTGCATTTTAGATTGGAGTTTTTTGTGCAGTTAATGTATATGCTACTTATTACTGCATATAGGATCTGCAACATGCTATGAATTAAATGAAACTATCCTAAAATAGCTTTGCAAACAGACGCAACTTTTCTATCGGTGGAGGGAAAGTTATGATACATTCAAGACATGACAGTTCATTGTATAAGTATATGTGTAACTATCATTAAATAAGTTATCAATTTTAGACCTGAGTACTTTGCCTTAAACGTCTTTTTTTCTTTCTTTAAAATAACAAACAAACATGCAGTGACCAGTAACAAACAGCAGAGGTCCCTGTTGTACTATTTTTTCTAAGCGGCCTCCTGGCTGGTAATGGTTGGACGATTGTCGTTAACTGAGGGAGACGCCACGTTTCGAGGTCGGGGTCACCTACAAAACAGCACCCCTGGAGCTGGAAGAGCTGACTCATGGACACATCAGCAGGACAGTGCTCAGCAGTACTGAATACTCTTGTCATGAGGTGTTGAAACAAACCCATGCAGTCAGTGGGACCATCACCATTTACATGATATAAAATGTAAAAATAAAGGGAGTCCGAATTTGCAATGACTTTTAACTTTGAAATCGTTATACAGTTCTTGTATTTATATGTTAACCATTGTATACAATTCAAACTCATATTTCAAAGTCCTTAATACTGTACATGCATGGGCTTATAATATTACATACACAGATTGAGTTATTATAATATATATGCTGTATTATATAAAACCTGTGCTCAGTGGATTTAGCATGAGAACAAAATGCAATCAAAGTGTTTGCTTGTTCACTGTCACTGAGTTTCTTTTTTTCATTTGCATACCGTATATTGGATTTACCATGAATCCAAGAATGATGTCATGCCATGCATGTATTTGTGTTTTACTGGTTCATATACATATGCTTAATTTGAGGTTTAGCCTACTTATAGGTGCCAGGCAACCATAAACAATCTGATACTTGAGTCCTAATGTCCAGCACTGAACGTGAGAGAATAAGAGACCACTACAATGACAAGACAAGACTTTAGACACACACACACACACACACACACACACGTATATCATGAATTCCCTTGCGCATTTTTAAGTGGTTTGCATTTGCATTTACACAATTAACCACGTATGTATAATAATATTTGTACCGTTATCTGTAAACTGTCGCATTTCTAAGAAGCAATCGTATATGCAATATGTTTTGAGGAAGTAACATAGAAATGTATCTTTATTTTTTGGATCATCTAATTTTTCACAACCTTAAAGACGGTGACATCTATAGCAGCATGCAGAGTGGATGGGGCAAACGATCCAAAGCCTAAAAATTAACATAGGCTAATTTCAATATACATATTTTATACCATTCCTTAGGCCTGATTGATAATTAATTGACGCGTCTCTCTTGGTCAACATTACATCATCAAAAATAATAATACTGCTTAAGTCATCGCTGACTTGTAGGCAACCCACGCAGACAGCAGTCCTAGAATAAACCGAGTACCGCCGTCGCCCTTTGCCCTGAAGTGTGGCTGCAGCATCCAAGTAGTCTCTCCTTCTCAAACATGTCACTTTTATTCAGGTTCAATATCAGATGTTTTCTCTCCCCAAGCCCCCGGGCACCAGCAGTGGCAGTGTCATAGCGACTCTTTTATAAGTTTTATTTGTGATTTATACCGCCTGGCGTGAGTCACGACAGGACCCTACCAAGTAAACTGCATGCCTCCCGGGAGTGGACCGTGCCTTTGCTCGGGATAACGCGCAGGCTGAACTTAAACCATTAAGACTCACTCACTGTCTGCATCACTGAGGGGCGGGGATGTTTCACAAGTTATATTCAGTGATAGTAGTTTACAGTGGGGGTAAACTCATGGAGTAAGTCATGAGACAAACAATCACTGATATAGCCTATATTAAATATATACTTTTATGTCATTTTTTTCCCTAAAAAAATCATTCAGTTGAGGCCTACGTAATGATTTAGGCAGACATTATGGCATTAGTGTTCATCTCAGGCTAACCAGGTTAAAGAGCGACACCAATGAGATGTATGATTGGCCTCCGTTGACCTAATGACTTACAAGCCATTACAAGCCAATGACCTTCAATCAGAGGTTAGACGGCGCGATGCAAACTGTTGAGTGCTGTCCATGGTGCTGAAAACATCCACCGTGGAAGCCAGGGGCCTCAAGTCAACTCAAGGAGTGAACATATGAGATCTTAGTCATGAAGGACAGCGGTGCTTGACGCCTCTGTCTGCTTGTTGTTAGCGCTTGTCAGTCTCAAATTTTATAAACTCCCTTCAGTTATAGCGAGCTGTCATACGATTCAAATGGTTTACGTCTGACACCGATACCTAATATCACTCAAATAACAGTTATTGACACACTGAATTTTTCAAGTTTTAACAACTATTTATGATAGGATAGTAATAATGTATGACGCAATCATACATAAACACAGTTGTGCAGCTAAAACATTTTTTTATGGTAGTAATGACCTTGTCTAAAGCCTAATTTAACACCAAACATTTCCAAACATTCTTATGAAGTGGAGAAAATACAGTGCATGAGATACTACTAATGGCAATAAACCATCATAGTACCTTGCACAGAAGTTAACATGCTCCTCTGATGTGATTTGTATAAAGTATTATAGGTGGCAGCGGATTTCAATGTTTTTGCTGTGATTTTATCTCTGATTAAATATTGTAGGTCTTATTCTAATGCAGGTTTTTTTTAAGACGTGCAGGCATAAGAGATAAATACTGAAAAGGCGATGGTTGCGGGGGATCTTCATGTTCACGTTTCGAGTTGAGGGAGAGAGAGAGAAAGAGAGAGAAAGAGAAAGAGAGAGAGAGAGAGAGAAAGAGAGAGAGAGACTCAAGTGATACAGCCGAGGACCACGCGCTACAGAAGACGGACGAAGGCTCGCGACATGTCTCAAGGATTCAGGTAAGTTTTGATGCAATAGCAGCAGAAACAATTAAAAATATATATTAAAATATTTCAATATATATGATGTATATAGGACAATGAAAAAGATAGATAGATAAAAGGTGATGGAGGCAATAGAGAACAGACAATTCATGTTATGTTTTCTCCTGCTGAATGATATCAGTCTATAGTTCGTCTATTTATTATTATTATTATTATTAGTTGTCATAGTAGTATTTTTATCAATCGATGCTAGGCTACCCTAGGCTGCACAGCAGATAAGAAGAACGCTGCGTTTGAAACAAAAACAACCCTGGGTGTCTTATATCCATCCTCATGTAAAATTCAAATATGAGTTAGCTCTGGAAGGATTGTAGTTTCTCGGCTTTATTATAAACTATCCGAATCAAATCGTGAAGAATGTATCTTAGAAAATTACGAGCCACGGCAACACTCCCAAAGACGTCCTTGTAACGTGTTTGGAAAGCGCGCTGTCCACGGTGCTGAAATCTGGCGTCTGCCTGATTTTTTTCAATGGAGTACTGGCTACTAGTAATAAAACACGACTGTTTGAGACATTTTTAAGTACCTCGCTGCTCCTTCCAGAGCTCACCACCTGCACGGTTGGGCGATTCCCCGTGGACAGCAGTCCAGTTCAGCCACTAATGCCCGCTGATCAGGTGGGTGTGAGTTAAATGCCTTGCTCAAAGGCACCTCGATGGTAGCTGATAGGAGAGGCATCTGTAGAAATGTAGAACAGGGCGTTGATGGAAAGGAGCATGCGTGCTTAGTCAAGTCTTCCCACATGCCACTGTAGCACATCTGGCCTCGTTTCTCCCAGCTTACATTACACAGCAGTTTGTCTTCTTTCTCTGCAGGTGTGCACGGATATGCCCCGGGTGTCGTGCTCACAAATCATGGTCGCTGGGATAAACGTGGATGTATTGACAGACAGCGGATAGTATGCCTGCACAGTTGGCACGGATCACGCGATGTGGCACAATATGGCACGCGTAAAGATGGGTCTCTTCGCTCTCCTGTGTCTCCCCACGTTTTTCTTCCGCGCCCTCGTGCTCTCCCACAGCAGCAGCATCTATGAGCGGTCGGCGGTCCCTCGCGCCGTGGTCCGCTCCGTGGCTCGTATGGATGGAGACGTGATCATCGGCGCGCTCTTCTCCGTCCACCACCAGCCGTCTGCGGAGAAAGTGGCTGAGCGAAAGTGCGGGGACGTCCGCGAGCAGTATGGCATCCAAAGAGTGGAGGCCATGTTCCACACGTTGGACCGGATCAACGCTGACCCGAACCTTCTCCCCAATATCAGCCTGGGCTGTGAGATCCGAGACTCCTGCTGGCACTCCTCTGTGGCCCTGGAGCAGAGCATCGAGTTCATTCGTGACTCCCTCATCTCCATTCGGGATGATAAGGATGGGTCCAAATGGTGCATTGACGGCACCCCGTCCCATCAGCCTCCACCCTCCAAGAAGCCCATCGCAGGAGTGATCGGACCAGGATCCAGCTCTGTGGCCATTCAAGTGCAGAACCTCCTGCAGCTGTTCAACATCCCGCAGATCGCCTACTCTGCCACCAGCATCGACCTGAGTGACAAGACTCTGTTCAAGTACTTCCTGAGGGTCGTGCCCTCAGACACTCTCCAGGCCCGGGCCATGCTGGACATTGTAAAACGATACAACTGGACCTATGTGTCTGCGGTGCATACTGAGGGTGAGAATCCTATCACTGGCCTCTCTTATTTGAAAATCACTTTAATGTGTCAGCTTAGTCTGGTAGTGGGTAATATAGTGAATTTATAGTGACCTCATCGTTCCTTATGTTATTTTTAATTACCCATGGCACCACTAAAATGTTGTCATTGATTTTGTATGTGAGTTAAAGAGAGAAACATACATGCGCTGTGATATTTTATGCTATTATTTTGAAAATAGTCAGGATTATTATACAGTCCTTTCCCCACAAGACTTTATAGATAATTCTCTATTTATATTATCTGCCTGTCTCTGTCTCGGTCGCTCTTAGAGCAGGTAATTGCAGCCACATAAACATGTGCATACCTAAGTATATCTTCATTGTGATTTGTATGCAGTTGATGGGGGTTTGTGTGTGGACATTGCTTCAAGAATCTTCCCACACATCCTATGCATCATCATGCAGCTGTGTTTTGCATTCATTAAATAGTAAGAGTCCTTGTAGCAAGTTTTTAAAAGTCAGTATGGAGCCAAACACACAAGGGACCGTTTTAGCATTAACAATTTAGGCGTTTCTTTAGGAATGTTAAATTAATTCCATGGTTAAGTCAGGAATGTGAGGCTGGGATAAAAACTTACATGAATGTTTCATATTTCACCAAATTTATGTAAATTAAAATAAATGTCTTATCTCCACAGAAACCCTAGTAATAATAGTATTCAACGTTTCATGCCATGATTGGCTGGGGTTCACTTTTTTTTTTTGAGAACTCTTATGCTAATTTGTTCAGCCGAACAGTACATCAGTGTATTATGGTGGAGACAGGAGGTTAAAAGGAGAGAGTGGTTGGACAGACAGAGTAATGACTGTAAAGTGAATTATGTCCATAGCTTTTCTTTCAAGTCTTGAATCACAGTCAGTGGTGTGCACCCAAAATATGACTGACAAGCTATATTGCCCAGGATCCCCCCTGAGTAGTTGCGGACTCACAGGGAGTGTAAAACATCTTTGGAAAGTCCTAATATAGTCAAGTGTTGGAGAGGGGCTTTGACACAGGTTGCAATCAGATAGATGAAGAGAGGGTGTTAGGGAGCTGTAGTACCTGGAGACATTACTAGGTGGCGTCAGCTGTCTGACCTTCAGCATACAGGAGGTGCCTCTGGGACTGAAATCATCATTTAAGAGTAATGAAAAACCAGTCAGGGGAAGGATGGATTTGATTGAAAGCAACATCATTTACTCAACAGGCTACAATGTGAGTGATAAAAGGAAGATACAAAACAAGTAACAAAAGTACAAACTTGTAAGCTTTAATTGGAATTGTGTTCTTTTCTTTTACATGCACACATTCTGTAAATATAAATCCTTACACTGACTATAGCTTCATTTTTCTAAGAGACAACAGAGAAGATGGAGCAACAGTAAATGTTTCTAACTGAGACTTCACATCATAATTTATATCCTGACCTTTGAGGAGTCATATGTAAACCCACTTGTTTGTGTTGCTCTGTCTCTGAACTAGTGGTCACGACTGGCTTTCGCTCGTGAGTTTTATCCTTCCACCACCTTAGACAAGTTATAAATGCAGCTCGTTCCCGTAGCAACAACTAGGACTGTGAAATTGTATAAATTACCTTTCCCGATTATCATCAGTCTGGTGGGAATACAAAAAACAGGTTTTTGGTAGTCATTGTCAAATGGGCAGTCAACTAATGCACCACCGCCCACCTGTCTCACAGCCTAGATGGAAAGAGTAAAATAATTGGATATCATTATTTCCATTTACAAGTGGGAGAATGAAATGAGGCAACTGCAAATATCATCAAAGGACTATAGGAAAACCAACACATGGGCCAATTGTGTGTCAGAGTAAATGCATTACTGTGATGCCTGTATCAGCTGTCGTCTTCGTGGCTCCATAAAGCCATACCACACACAGATAGAGTATTCGGTCTTCATCACCCATATAAAGGGGGAGTGGCATGGAGGCTCCCAGGAACCTGGTCTCTTATCAAGGCAATTACAGAACAAATGTTTTCAGATTTCGACAGATAGGGGCTCTTCATTTCCTTTTGATAACATGCACATTTAAACACAGACACACACACACACACACACACACACACACACACACACACACACACA
>CALSBV010010705.1:3020675-3072622 GCA_943590825.1 Bovichtus diacanthus | reverse complement strand
ACACACACACACACACACACACACACACACACACACACACACACACAGACAGACAGGCAGACACACACACACACACACACACACACACACAGACAGACAGACACACACATGTTTGAGCATGCACAAGTGATTGGATTGTCTGTGTAATCCAGCTCTCATGCTAAAGAGCTGCGGGCTTTATCAACTATCCAGATCGTGACACAGTAGTCAAGCACTGCAGTCAGCATGGAAATAGAAGATTTAGACTAAAACAGCTTTGCAGGGCTCTTGATTGTGATGGTGTGCAGTTAAACAAGGATAGCTATCTTCACCCCTTTTGGCTTTGATTGCAATCAGTAGCCAGGATGTCATTATGAAAAGATCAGAATTTGATGCAATAAAACCACTGCGGGGGGGTTGCTTAAGCATAACATTGTTTGTCCATCAGTAGAAATGTATGGCTGAAGGCATTTAGTAATGTTTTTGCAAGTAACAAAGCATGTGATTATTGTCACTAAAATATTGATTTTGTCACTAACAATCAGGAAATAATGCCCCATATTTTGAGCTCACAATTAGTGAAAACGCCATAGCCATTATATATGATCCATATCCACAAAGGCTAATTCATGAAACGGGATTACCAGACAGTGAAAATACATTTCACGAGGTGAATGTTTTGTTTGTTGATTCCAGTACGGACAGATTGTTTTCCGGCTAAATTCTCACTATTTAATAACAATCTATTTTCTTCACCACCTGTAGGAAACTATGGGGAGAGTGGCATGGAGGCCTTCAAGGAGCTGGCCTCTCTGGAAGGCTTATGCATTGCTCACTCGGACAAGATCTACAGTAACGCTGGGGAGAAACACTTTGATCGCCTTTTGAGGAAACTACGGGAACGTCTACCCAAAGCTCGTGTAGTGGTGTGTTTCTGTGAGGGCATGACTGTCCGAGGTCTCCTGATGGCCATGAGGAGACTGGGGGTGTTTGGGGAGTTCCTCCTTATCGGCAGGTATGGATGTGTTTTTTTGTCATTTAATCTTTTGATCCAGAGAGCATCTCTCTGGATGGCAAGAAATCAGTTAACAGGCTGGAAGGATAACGAGATGCTGTGTTGTCTTCCTGATGTGCACGTCACCAAGGCAACCAAGAAGTATTAGACCACATTCTAATAGCAGTGAATAGAAAATGTTCTCCAGCGATGAATAATTGGTATTTCTGTCACAGACACAGAACTAGAGAGGGAAACAATGCCTCTAGTCTATTCTCTACCTTTTTGGCTCTCTCTTATTTGCTTTTTCAAGGCAAAGGCAGTAATTTCGCTTTTAGCAAACAGAGAGAGCATACGTCTATTTGTACAAGTGAAAACCATATTGAATCAAACTGAATTGTAAAAATCTTTCCTTTTTCTGATTATACCTCCTCTCTGGATGTTCACTTCATCTTTTTCTCTCCATTTTCCCCTCTCTTCTTCTCTTTCTCTCTCTGTTAGTGAATGTTGAGTGACAGTGACTGGCTGTAACTGCAATCTTAGTCATTACAAAAGGGCAAATAGAGTCGTCTCACACGCTTATACAGCGGCACATTACACCATGAATTAGCCCTCAAGGGACATTCTCACTTGTCAGTAAAAGCCACAGCAACCTTGATGCTACTTTTCAGTTCATTCATGCAATACCTTTCCACCATCATTTCAGAGAGGGAAGAGGTTTTTTGTTGTGTCTGTTGTAGGACACTTGTCAACTGTATGTTACATGGGGAGAACATTAATAGGACAGCTAAGGTTGACTGAGACTTGTAGCCTAGCTAAGCAGTATTTGTTGGAGATTTGATGAATGCTGCATGAGTTCAGCTCAGATTCTGAGCCATCATCTTCCAACAGGAAAAATCTGAGAGCGATTAGGACCTGTACCTTTACTCATAGAAAGATGTGCATGCAAGACGTCATTTTGGAATAAAGACTCATGGGCACTGTCTTTTGGGGTCCTTATACATACATTTCAATACATTTCAAGAATTGTTTTGACAACGCACAATTTAAAATGCTCTGTACATTAAACCTTGTAAAACCGTATATCCGCCTAGTGATTCTGAGCCACTCCAAAATGTAATGGGTCCTTCCTTGGCCCTTTCTAAAGTTTTCCGCCAAGTTTCATGAAAATTGAGCCAATCGTTTTTCCGTAATCCTGCTGACAGACAAACAAACAGACATTTCACCGGCTGTCAACAACAGATTCTCACAGATACAGTGGTTGTGTTGCATTACGTGTGTTGAGGTTGGTAAAACGATTTGTGTCCTCGAATGGATTTCTCCCTGCGTGTTTGTTTATACAAATCGGCGTGTTTAGAAATAATCCTTACCGTAAGATTTTAACCGCTGATTTAAATTAGATTGTTAAAAAAATTATATTTGGAGTTAATCCTACGTACATCATCCTGATGATGCAAATACTCACTAGAGAACAACTGTGTATTAATCCGCAGTTTAAAATAGTCCCCCAACAAATAAGTTATTTACACCTGCGTGAGTAACATTAGCTACAAAGTCAGCCTTTCTCTAAAAAAAAAAAAGAAAAAAGAAACTATATATATTTGTCACAAGTATTTAAAGGATAGGGATGTCGGGAAGCATTGAGATACAGACTAACACAGTGTTGGTTTTGGTCTTTTCATAGGATCTGACAGTAAGAACACTGCAGAAAACCTTAAAATTGTCTTGTTGAATAGCTACAGTATCCAATAGATGTGAATTAGGACACCTTGCATTTCCTTGTATGTACTTAACACACATAAGATTATCCAGTCTAATAGACACTTCTATATTGGCTGGCACTGAGGGACTCTTTTCTTTGCCATTATCCTTGAGGAGCCATTCCTATTTCCTGTAATATCTCCCAGTGGTAGAAATAAAGAGAAGACAAGTACTCCTCTTACCAACCTTTGTTTATGTTGTATGTATAATATTCAATGCATACATGCATATTTAAGTTCTTGGCAGGGGAAGGCACTCTTTATTTTCAGATACAGAACATGCCTTTTAAATTATCCATTATAATGACACTCTAGGGTTACATTCCTTTCCATATCTCTCCTTTTCTTTTTTTACTCCATAGGAGATGGGAAAGTGGGTCTTTTTTTAGCATTTGTGGTAGTCTCCATGGGCGTAAGAAATGCTTCTGGGTCAGAGAGAGAAAGAGGGGGAGAGGGAGAGAGGGAGAGAGAGAGAGAGAGAGAGAGAGAGAGAGAGAGAGAGAGAGAGAGAGAGAGTGTGTGTGTAAAAATGACAAAGAAAGTCTGGGCCAACACAGATGCCAAGCCATGTGTGTGTTTCCCGGCATGTAGTGAACAACTGAATGAAGCTGTCAGACGGGTATTATCTCATCAAAGGGGAGCTTGTTTTCTTAATTCTTGCTTTCACCTCTAAGGAAGCCTCTTTCATGAAGTGTGTGTGTGTGTCTGTGTGTGTGTCTGTGTGTGTGCGTGTGGGAGTGTCCGCACAGAGAGTTGTAAGTTAAGGTAATACACAAAGACAAACAAAGAGTGAATGAAACAAAGTGACAGAGCAAGACGAGCACAGACAGGCCAATCTGTCGTTCGTACATTGAACGTCTACCTCACTGGCTCTTCTTTTATTAATGCGAATGTCTGGTGTCAACAAAAAGCTTCTTTTTTTTTTAACTGGTAATGCAGCACAAAAAAATGGCACAGTGTACAGAAGTTGCAAATATGCAACTGAAGTCTTTTGCACTTTTCTTTTTATGTTTAAACTGCTATAATTACATTTTTTCGAAACATTTTTTTATATTGACAATGCTTCAAATGAACCCCCCCGAGAATCATCCCCCCAACTCTGCAGTTCCCCTCAGCTCTACGAAGCGTTTTGATATATTTCAGCTCACTGGTTTTAGGGCACGACCTGCGCAGCACCAAACAGTAGACAGACAAAATTAGCAACTCGCTGGTGAACATAGTGGAGCATTGTTCATTCAG
Organism: Bovichtus diacanthus; assembly: GCA_943590825.1. Classification (NCBI taxonomy): domain Eukaryota; kingdom Metazoa; phylum Chordata; class Actinopteri; order Perciformes; family Bovichtidae; genus Bovichtus; species Bovichtus diacanthus. The sequence goes on along the minus strand of CALSBV010010705.1, from coordinate 3,068,650 downwards.
GGGCCAGAAACACAACTCCAAATGAATGCTAATGTTGCTCCATGTCTGCCGGATGTGTAAATAGGCAGCTGTTTGCTACCATGTTCACCATATCAACTTAAAAGGAGATATTATGTCAATGTGGCAAAAAGAAAAACGTACAAGTCAATGCAGGTTTAAACAGTGAACTTGAGCTGTGCGGTGCTTGCAGATTCAATTAAATCGAGAAACACATAGGTAATAGTAACAACGCTATTTCTGTTACTTTTAAACAGAAAATACACCAATTACACTTTCACACCAGTAGTCTCTGGTTTCACAATAGGCAGTTGGGAAGGATCTTAATATAAGCTGAATGTTTTATTAGAGTCTGGAACTGTTAGTCATGGTTTTCAATTGTTTTCTTCCAATTACAGTATCTCCATCAGGGCAATCAGCTTTATAGTTTAAATGTCAAATCATCATACCCAAAATGCATCAGCCCTCATCACAGTCAACCAGCAGTGTTTACAGTATAACATTTAAAGATATTGGTGATTTAATTATTGCACGACCTTAGGATAGAAGGTGTGATTTAAAAGGGATAACAGGGTGTGTGCAGCAGGTTTCATTAAAATCAACGAGATGGTGAGACAGTTATTGGCTTATACTTCTCCCTGACCTTATACTGTACCTCTCCCCATTTTATTGCGCTCGGCACAAACAAACAAAGCCGCATAAGAGGTGATGTACCAGACATAAAAATCCAAAGCAGGCAGTATTGTGGTGGTTCCACTATATCTCATATGTGGAGATGATCACACAGCAACACAGAGGCAGACAAAAGCACAATACAGCCGTGGCTGCATAAACTACAAGTAGTCATGCAGAGTTTTGGATCTGAGAGCTTTTGTTTTAGCTGCTCGGCTAACCTGCTCTTCAGACGAGGGCCAGGTGTGGCAGCGTGCTCGACCCACTTTATCCCCGACCTGCAGACTCTACTCTGCATCACTTCAACACTTTACATCCACTCTGCTCTGCTATTGTCAGTCAACAGGGCTCTTGTCTTTCTCTCTCTCTCTCTCTCTGTGATGTCAATCATTATTTTGCCAATCAGATTATCCACTTCATTCCAATCAGGAAGACATCAATGTCCGTATTCTTGTTTTGTTCAAGTACATTTCAAAGTGATTCTATTAGATGAGGAACATATTCTGCTTAGGCGGAATAAACGATGAGCACAGGAAGTGTATTGATATAACCTCAGGTCAATTACAAGAACATAAATTATTGTATGGCTGAGCAGGAAGCTGGTTGGTGAGCAGATTATGATTTTTTTTGGCTGTGGAATCCTGCCGGTCTGTCCACAGATTAAGGCGGAGACCCCACCATGAGAGATGTAATGAAAGACAAACACAGATGACAGTAGAGACAGAGAGGAGATAAGAAAGGTAAGCATGGTTGGGAGTAGATCGTGTTATTTTATTATCACTGATCTGGTAAAAGCCCAAGTTTTAGTTAAAAAAATGTCAGATAAATTGAATGATGTCATGCTTCTCAATGGGCTGAGAAATTCTTCCACTTCTTAGGCTCATAAAACAAGACCTCTTGGACTCTTGTCTTTCAGGGAAGTTACAGGGAGGAGTTTGGGATGAATAGATGGGTCAGTAAAACATGTGACTTTGACACACGCTTTGGTGAAGTTAACGTTAAAGCTGCACTAATCAGGAATGTTTGATAAAATGACTATGTGCACTGTGAAAGGTGCCGTTGTAGTTACGAACCAAGCTCATCTATAGCGACAGTTGTTTTGTAAGCTACAAAGTCAAAAGAGCCAGATATTTCCCTATAATGGAGAAAGAATATTGGACTCAAATGCTAATGTTGTTCTTTGTCTGCTGGATGTGTAAATAGTCAGCTGTTTGCTAACCCAGGCTGCAACATTTTAAAGCTATATAAAGTATGTCAATGTTGCGTTTGAAGCTTGTTTTGCTGCCCTCAAGTGGACACAAATCAACTCATGCAGGTTTAAAGCAGCAGTTGAATGCCAAAAACCTCACCAAATCTTAAACATAGCGGTGGCAGATGATGAAACGGTTATATAAATCCTTTTTGTAACCATCACATGTTGTCACCCTGTCAATAGGTGCGTCACATCAGAAACACTCAGATATGCTATTTTGGGGGGAGTTGATGTTGATGTATTTTCACAGAGCAATTTTTTAAGGACGCCTCAAAATTGTTTTCTCAAAGCCTTAATGAGTTTAGGACATTACTCAGATATCAGTCTCACCGTAGGGAGGAATCCTTTTAATGTTCTCGGAGAGCCAGCAACAGCTACAGGTAAATACACATTGTGAGCGGAATATATGTACGAAAATAAAACTAAATCAATCGTTCCGCTTTATCCTCAGAACAGCCTTATTCGTCTTTGGAGTACAGCCACATGACTTGTAGAGGGAAGTGATTTTCCCATTAAGCTTCATGGGGAGTATTCATAAAGCTTCCTTGTACAAAGAATCGCTCCTAGTGAGCATCTTAGCCATTAGGAGAGCTCTAAAGGTGAAAAACTGTTAGTAAATGGGAAGAGGATTTTTAAGAGGCTTAAGGGTTTCTTAAGCAGAGCAGAAAATGGCAGAAAATGGTAGAAGAAATATTCTCCCACTTGGCTTGAGATGTAACACCAGGGCTGAAATTTTCCTCTTGAAATGTCTCTTCTCAGAGACAAAAGTACGCACTGTTCCTCTGTCCCATGGAGTTTTCTGGTTCTTTTACTTGCCTCCATTGCTGTTTGCCTGTTCGCTGATTTATGGTCGATTTACATGCCAACCAACGTTGCTTCTCACGTGTACTGGCCAGCAAACACAGACATTGATGAACGCTGATTGACTTGTCCCTCATTAATATCAAATGCATTAAGTACTAAAATGACCAGCGTGGTAAATAAAGGTACGCAACAGAACAGTGCGTGCTACATAGAGTGCACTCCATGCCTGTTGTTTGACCTCAGAGAACAATACACACAGTGACTCCCAGGAGGTTGCTGCTCATATTATTATAGATCTACCAGCATGTTACTTTTAGTGAGCTGTGTCCAGTGCTTGCAGCCAACGTGGCTTTTTAGCTGAAACATTTGCTCCATTTATAGATTATGTTTGTTGAGATCGTTTACCTCGTCACTGGAATCATTTTGCACTTTAAAAAGTAAAAAGCAATCCAGACGCCCCAAATTTTAGAGCTTGAAAATCTGTTAGGTACACATGAAACCTCCTTATAAAAACAATAACTTTGTGTTTTGCAACTAAATGTATAACCAATTACATAACACAGAGACACTTGAGAGAATAAAATGTACACACATGTGATAGAAGTGTAGAGTCATTAAGAAGCTTAAGAACAAGCTCTCTCCAATAATTTGATGCGTACATACATATTTTGAAGATCCCTGTGTTGTCAAAATGTACAAATTCATTTTTTATATTTATAAATTGCAGCTATAGGCTTCGTAGGAAAGATGAAACACTCACAATGCCAGATTTTCTTCAAAAATGCTGCAAAAAATCTTACAGGACTCGAGGTCGCGCCAACTCAAACAAGTGAAATCGACGCACAGCCTGTCGATGTTTTTCAAAAATCTGCGAAATAAGAATGATTCATAAAAATGCATTTTCAATTTGTACGGAGTGATTTTTCCTGTGAGCTGATGAGCATCTATAATGTCCATGAAAATATCTGTAGCGTGTGTTTTAACCAAGGTTTCCATCGCCATTAAACGCCCTTGTTACAACGAGTATAACAATAAATCTCTGAATACATTTACACCTACTCAGTAATATAAAGAAATTGCCAATTGAAATAGTTTCCTTCAGCATTGAAAGCTTGATATACATCTACTGTACAGTGTGTGTTGTTATCACTTCTCCGCCTGTTCCCCAGCACCCAGCCTACTTTCTGAATGGCAGCATTGGAGTGAACCCACCTACCCATTTGCTCGACTTCTCGCTCTCTTGCAATTAGCAGCATTCGTTTTCTCTCTCTCTCTCTCTCTCTAATGCTACTTGAATGCAGTTATTACTAAACATCATTTGAATAAGCTGCTTTTCCACACGTAACGCTCATTTCTGCCCCTGTCTTACACACACAGTTTTGGTCCGGGTCCCATTTTGAATGCTCTCGCTTCTTGTTTTCTTTTTTTATTCCTGACAAAATGGACACTGAGACAGGAATGTGGATGTTCTGCCTCTGTAATGGCTTGGCACAAGTCATTAGCAGGGTATGACTGTGTCTTTTGAGACTGCGCTGAGGTGCAAAGAAAGCTGTGACCCCATATTGTGTGTGTCGCATGCATTTCTGCATTTGGCTGTCCTATTTGATTTCCTGTTACGAGGGGACTCAGGTTTTGCTCCCAGCTTAAATAAATGAAACGTTTAGGGCGCCACAGAGAGAGAGAAAGGGGAGTTGTGGCGCGACACATTTAGCTGCCTTTTTCCTGTCATCTCTAAGGCTTTCATCTTCTACCCATCTCAGGAAGGAGCGTGCGGAGGATGTGGAATTCTGCCTATTGCCTTGCGAGTAATTTGGCAAATAGCGGGGCATGAGCAAAAGGAGACCTTTTCTCTGGCAACAGCTCCGGCAAAAACGCCAAAATAACTTAGTCTCTTTTCCATCCAGAATTGTAGAAGTAGAAGAGGTAAAGACTGAATATTTGATTTCTAGGCTTCGGTTTAATCTATCTTTCAGAAATTCTTCGGAATCAGACCTTAAAATAAGCATTCAGATTTATGAAAACTCAAAGATCAAGGAAATTTCAGTACGCACAAAATGCATTCCATTTCTTCCGTCTTCTTTCGTTACGTACTGCAGGACTGTGTTTAGCCTAAAATCACAGTCAAGTTTTTCTCACCATCTACAATTCTCCTCTTCCCCTTTTCAGTATTATCTTGAGATGTGTTGGCCGTGATCCCTCTCGAACGACAACGTGCTGCACTCTCTCGCTAGGCTCACTCTCCAGAAACATCTTTCTTTCGTTAGAACACAATAGCGACTGATACATTAGTTATGAATGTAAGGAATCAGAGAGCAAGAGAGAAAGTGTGGCGGGCGGAGGAGGGGTGGGCTGCGACTGAGTCGAAAAAGCAGAAGAGAAATGATGTCGAGCGCGGAGCCTCCGTCTTTATGTTATTCTTCCTGTGCGACACGACTCTGTCCTTTTGACCCTCCGCACTAAAGCAATCTTCATGCAAGTTTAGTGAGAGTTTACTGGGGCACGTCATGCAGGAATCAAGCTCAATATCAGTGTTGTTAGCAGGGCAGGATTTACAGTACCACCAGAATAAAAGGCTTGTGTGCCGCTTGTGATACAGTCACCATGGAGATTTTGTTTGGGCTCAGAGACGGAGTTGGTGTGATCGTCTCACTGCAGATCTGTCATTCAGTCTGTCAGCAGGGATCCAAACACAATAGTCCCTTCTCGGGGAAATATGGCTGACATCTGAGAAGTTCCTCCTAGCAACAACAGCAACAAAGATTGTAATTATGAGATAAGGACACACTGTCTGCGTTCATGCAGTAAAGGAGCCCTGTTTCTCCTACACACATGTGGTTCTGCAAAGTATATTTAAGTTGAGAAAGGATTTGTGATTGCATCTGTTTGTGTTCCACTAAGCGAGAGAGCACAATGAGCTGCATCTGAATATTTATAACACGCCTGTGATGTTAATTGAAAGCAGCCACACATTGTCAAGGACATCTCTCTCTTCCCAATTGATGCCTTGCGCTCCCTTGTGCGAGGGGATGGGTGAATGACATTGGAGTGATCAAAATAGCACTTTAGCTTTGCATCTGGACATAGTTGTCGCGTCCCGATTTGCAGAAGCTGAAATGCTTTCTTGTACAAGACAGCTGATACCGGACCAAAGTGTAGGGATATAACACGTATGCATAGAGAGAATAATGGATGAAGGCGCGAAAAATATTTAACCGCAAACACTCGAAGCAGCACAGATGAGTCAGGATGTGCAACAACAGAATAGTGCTAAAACGATTGAAAAAAAACAACCTTTTCAATAATCGATTCATTGTTTTAGTCATTTTTCATGCAGAAATCCGATAAAATCAGCCTCTAAAATGTGTAGATTCCTCGCTTTTTTCAGCGGTGTATCATATTAAATCTTAACAACATTAGGGTGTGGACAGTTGGTAAACAAAACAATTTGAAGACATCATTTCGTCGTCTTAGTGATATATTAAGATGTAATATAATGATAGTTTGCACATTAACCCCAGGTGGGTACAGCAGCGTACAAAGGAAAAGAGAGGAGAGGCACTCCGCAACCTGAATTTTGCAAGCTGAAAATATTGAATGATGCATAGTTTAAACCTACAAGGTCCAAGTCAAGCAAATATAACCCGACCCACCAACCTGGCATGTCTCCCCCTGGTACCAAAACCTCAGCTTCTTTTGGATTTCTTTCTTTTCATGTGCAACATTTACACATTTTTTCATTAAAAATTGAGTATTGCAAAAATGTAAAAAATGCAATTACTTTACAGTGTGTCCTCTACAGGCTGCAAATCTCTTTTAGGCTACAGTGTTTATCTCCATTGCAAATCCTTTTTGAAATATTGCGCTATAGTTTGTATCATTAGATCTTGATTAGATTTTTTTTTCTATCTTTGTTCACGTGTATGTTTGCCTGACATAATGCAGGGGGAAAAAATGGTTGCGTAATTAAATGTTTTGCATCCTTTATAACTTATATCGTCTTAGTAAAATTGGAAAAATGGATCTGGAGTAGTATTGCAATAAAAGGCTACCACAATGTCTAAAAAGACTATGGAAGGATTATAAAAATGTAGGAGTCCTTGAGCAGCAGTGATCCAACCAACCTTATGTAATGTTTTTACATTAAATTGACCAACCGATAATAAGATCTTGTCATCCATCAGTCACTGCTGATATCGGATGCAGAGACTTTGGCGAGGGTTTTAGTAGTGAATTGACGTCCCTTGGTAGTAAAAAGCAAAAAGGATTTTCTCCCAGCAGTGTTCCCTGTCAATGCGGAGGAGACTGATCTCCCAACTCAAACTGGGGCATGATGAATTAATAAAAGCAGCTTGGATGGGCTTTTAAAGGCTCCCCCTGCTCACCCAGGGTCCTCTGTGTCACCTCAAGAGAGTCATGCTGCTGCCGCCATCTAGCTAACAAGCCACCAGCACTCCTGTTTTAACTCCGCAGAGTCGCAGAAATAAGAGAAATGGAAGAGAATGATAGAGTAGGGAGAAAGGGAGAAAGGGATAAAGGCGGAGAGAGGTTTTTTTTGGAGCTGGAGCCTTAGTGTTGAGCTGAGGAGAGAAACCCCTTTATGAATATTTTCTCCATTGGCAGAGCAGTTTCAAGTTAATTAAGAATGTTGTGGGATCCTCACAGAGATAAATGTAGAACAGAAAACAAGAATGACCCCCATCTGAAATTAAAGAGAGCAGTTGTGGAAAATAGCTCAATACATTCACTCAATTACTTTTCTTTAGTACAGTTTTGTGTTACTGCTTTTCCTTTACTTGAGTATTTTAATTTTATGATCTTTATATTTCAGCTCTACTGAATATCGTGTGCTTACTTCACGTCATGTGACAGCTGTCCTCCTTTAAAACATATGTTCATCTTGTAACATGTGATGCATTGTTATGCACTGTTTAAGTGAGGCTTGCTCGTATCTCATGTATCAGTCAACGCATCAGAAGCTCTGCTACTTGTGTGCAAAATAAGCTCCAGGAGTTCATGGTGCCTTTGTAAAGTATTCAGGTTTTGACCTCTTTGACTGCTACTTGCACCAAAAGCTCACAGGTTTCCCTGGTTACTTGGACTGTTCTGTGATTAGCTGTCATATTTGACACCTTCACAATTCTCTCAAAATCCATTTTGTAACAGAATTTTTTTCAAGGGAGACATCAAGTCTACATATATTAATTATTCAAAAATGATTCATATCAAATGTTTGTTCATTTTCAAATAGCCTGGGTTGTCTTGACAGAGAAATTATATTCACTTTAAAAGTCAAATACCTGTAAGCAGCACACAAACTCATTTTTGGCCTGGAACTGTGAGGGTTAAAATGTCTTTTCCACCACTGAAAATTAGATGGATGGACAATGATCAAAAAGAGAAAGAGAAACAATAAGTTATGAGAAAATGAGGCGTGTGTTTCAAAGCCTGATTTTACTTGTAAGAAAAAAATTATTTTAGTAATTAGACCGGTTGACATTCTGGTGGTCCGTGAATGACAGACGGATTAAAAGTTTTTCCATTAACTACCTGAACTTTTATTTTAACACTCGCATAGAGCAATTAGGAAACTCTTGACTCCCCTATCCTCCCTTTCCTCTTTTTAAAGTAACTCTTCCCGTTCATCCTCCAGGGGAAACAGCGCATGTGATTAAATCTCTGCCCTGCCAATTAATTCATGGCTTCATAAATATACAAATGTGCTATCAAACTGGAACTAGATCATCCGGGAGAGTCAGGGGAGCTCTCAGTCTACTCACTGTTGTATACGACTCTATAAATTATCCAGCTGTTGGCGTGCGGCACAGCTCTAAACAATGGCACACATCATCGAGTCTCAGTAAATCATCAAAATGTGCATGTCTCATTATTAAGCGTGTGGCATCAAAGCAATAGCATCCTGTTGACTTTACTTGCAAAGATAAATACTGAATTAAATGATTCATTTAATGCATTTTGAAAGTTGAGGGTAAGAGACACATTAAAATGAGTTCAAACTTGTCAGAATTAGCCCCAGTCGTGTGGGTTTTACTTGCTTGATTCCACTACGCCCCAAATACATTTGTACTTGTGCTGTACTTACTTACTTCAGTTTGTAAAGTAACATGGACACTGGACACCGTGGTTCATAGTTCAGTCAACAATCTTTACTGTCAATCTTTCTTATTTTTTGTTGGCAGATCAGAACACGCTCATATGAATAGCTTTTTTAATGGTCATTTTAGAAGGCACTGCTAAATAAAAACGATATGGATTGAAAAATGACCTATTTTGTGTTTTAGGTGTGAGGGTTGTCTGATTAACTACGAGTACTCAAACGTATAGTGTTTGCATTTGTGTTAGTTTTTCTTATTTTTGCTAAAAAGTAACTGGTATTCAGTATTTTGCTTTGTGTCACAAACCTTCTTAACTTAAAAGTTCAAACTAATGTAAAGAATGGTTTAAAAACTGTATGCAGGAATGCTCTGTTTTAATATCTCAAGCTACTCGGCTGTCTTCAGTAAAACAACTGTAAAGCTAATAACAAAGTGGAACAGTGTTGACTCCTTAATCTGCTTAAACAGGTGTTGCTCCGCTGTGTCTGACTCAGGTTATGTAATAATGGATCTTCCAGTGTGAAGCGGCGGAACATTGAGGTGACATTAAATCAGATTTTGTCCCATTAAGTGTCTCTCTGATGGCCCGAGAGTTTCCATGAGCTGCTTGGAGTTCTGCCAGACGGCGCCATCCTGAGAGAGGAGAGTGAGAAGAGAGAATGTCATTTTACTTCATCACAAACTCCACTGCGAGAAACAGTCAAGCATGTCTTCAATGCCTGATGCATTATTCATGTATGGTGTTGAGCAGCACTCCCCCCCCCCTCTCTCTCTTTATCTAAAAACCAATCTGTTTTCCATTGTTCTTTTAGAACAAATATGTTAAACACTGAATTGTATTGAATAGACCATATTAAATGCAGTTCCACTGTCAGGTAAAGGTACATATAATATGTAAACACACATTATGATAAACACTTGGAAGACGTATGCACACAAATCTTTACAGCGGTGTGTCTTTGTGTCTCTAGCTGTACTACGTGTACTGGAAGAGAGCAGGAGGGACAGAGGCAGCATTCACTTCCAGAGAATTAAAGAAATGTGACTGGGAGAAATTACATTCACGTGTTTCTGACTCTAAACTCAATTATGAGAGGGAAAAGGATGACTCAGTTGAATTTTCTTTTTAAATACACAGCAAATATTTTAGAAGACACGACAGGCAGATATCCTTACCCAGAAAATAAGAGATTATGTTGTGATCTATACCATATTGCAGTATTTTTTTCCTCTCACCATTACCCAACACTGTTCTCATCTTTAACAGTAACTGTGGCAGACAGTAAGAGTAGACATGTATAATTTAACGGACCGTAGCCTACCTTACCTAACACCTTTCATTTATAAAAAAATAAAAATAATCATCACATTTTCATCAATTAGAATATGCATACTTTTGTCAACTTTACACATTCACTGTATTACAAATCTTCAATAAAAGCCCTACAAATCTGGACATTGATATTAAACCCATTATGTTTCCAATGCATTTGTGCAAAGAGGCTAGGATTTATGTTTCCCACATGTCAAAACATATCCAGCTGGCTCTGATTGTGGGAACTGTGCAGGAAGAACAATTTAAAGCCACATTCAAAGCCAACTCTCTATCAAAAGATCAAGAGATTTTCTTACCTTTTTTTTTTTTTTTGTTGAATTAGTGAAGTGAAGGGCCTCAGCCTGACATAGGTTATTCATCTGTGCCATAGAGCTTCACTGTCGTCCAGAAACTATTAAAGACACACCGGTGACGCAACCATTGCATTAAGTGTCATGTTCTTTCATTCCCATGAACATGGGCGCTGTAGTTTGCTTTAAATATATCCCTCATACGTCATTCTGGTGCTGTACATACTCGTCGGTGCACCAATTGTTTATTCCTCAGAGGCACTATTTGCTTGTGTTTGAGTAACGTTTGCGTAGTACTACAGTGCCCAGCTGTAGAAAATCACTTAGTCTTTTTAAGATGTATTTTTTCATTAGGAACCGACAGGATTCACAGTGTCACAGACATGGTAGGGAAGTCAGAAAGTATGGAGGGATGGACGACATAGGCTCTGTTTTCAGGATCATTTTCGGTCTTCTGCAGCCCCAATATATGTAGGAATCCATATGTCTTTGAGCTCGAGAAGGGATACACTAGCTCCATCACACTGGTTTTAAAGTTTTCTCCTCACATGATCACGGATTTGGTTGAATGTCTCCTTTTTTGTGACTGATGGTAATTGTGGACATAAAGGTCAGAGACTTTGCCCTGCACACACACGAACGCACACGTCCTTATCCATCACCCAGAACATCCCATGTGTGCGAGGTAATTGGTTCCATGGTGAGTCATACCTAATTTGTGTGTAGCTGTCAATAGCACAGGTATTTCAAGGCAGTAGCCCGGAGCCCACTTTAGAGATAGAGAGACACCGAATAAAATACAGCCGGAAAACCCACACTGGCTCAGATTTAGAGAAAGAGCTGAGCTCAGAGTGGTGCTGTTTATCTCTTAATTTGTTTTTTCAGTGTCCCCTTCACTGGTATTTTCCATTTCTCTGAGAGCCTACTGGCCAGTTGTGTGTCCAAATTGGCTTGGTAGGTTAGAAATTATTGCACAGAGGGTTGAGGGTTATACAAGCAAGCAAACAAGCAAGCTGAAGGGATTTTGAAAAGCCTACAATTACGTTTGAGGCACGAATGGGGAGATTTCCATCCTCTTAAATTCAGGATTGCTGCATTGCACTTGAGATAAGCCTACAAACAGTGCTGCCACGCTAATTTAACACCGCACAAGACTAGAGGCTGTAGTCTACCTACTTGTAGTGGAAGCTCATTATTTGAATAAAAGCAACACATGACCTAGAGTTTGGGTCTGTGCACTGATGTTGTTCCGTCATTACGTTTGCTGTTGTTTGATAGAAACTTTATATATTGGTCTCCATCTGAACAAAGACACACTAATCATGTGATTCAGCCCACAGCTGCTCTACTTCAGTATTGCCTTTTACTCGATGTTGCCGCTGCTTATGTTTGCTGCGCTGTGTGTGCTTCTGTTTCCACGCTGTACTTCCTTCATACTCCAACTTCCCCTTTAGAGTTGGAAATTACGAATAAATGAACAGATTATTAAGATTTGTAGTCACTGACAATGTTTGCTCACTTTTTTTTCTCTCAGCTAAGCAATCACATCACTGTTCAATCAGTGCATCGATCAGTGACTAGATCACAGTTCACACAGCGGCGATGTTCGGCCAATTCTGTCTTTGGTTCATTTGGGAGGTTGCTGGTACAAGCTGTTACGTTCAGTTCTGTACGTAAGGTGAATAGCTCTAAGAACTATCTAAGGGCTGAACTGATGCTTTTGGTCACCAGTGAGGGGAGCTTGACTTCTAAAAGCTACACATTTGTTCAGTAACAGCTGATTCAGTTTGAAGATTTGATGTTTAAATGCACTGAACACCTTTACTGCCCTGTCCCCCTAAGAAAAGACAGAGAATCATGTATCGAATAGAGAATCTATCCTTCGAAGTAAAGCTGCATGAGTGGAACCCGATTTCTTTATGTTATGTGAAATGAAATGACTGTAGTGTCAATGTAGTAGGCTGCTCTTGTAAAGATGTCAGTCTGAATCAGCGGTTTCTGGGCCATAGAACCAAGGGGAAATGAATTCCCACAGCACTGGACACGTCCGGCAGCAATACATACAGCAGCACAACAGTAACACCATGCAATGGTGACAACAGTCTGTGTGGGTGTGTGGTGTCCTGTTCTATTGAGGCTGCAACGCGTGCCATGGCCTTATTGTTTAGCTCTGCGAGGTTGGGTCTGGGGAGTTACGCATGCGAGTTTGGCCTGGTTAGGAACAGTTAACATGTTAAAGAAGAAGGTGGAGCAGTACAGTAGGATGGACTGCACAATGCTCAGAAACAACAACGGGATTGACTGTCATTGACAGCTGATTGATAGTCTATGGTGGCTCCTTTTTTATCATAATTATAATTACAACAATCCAACATAAAAAGACTCAATACACCTACAGGTACAGACTCTCATCACTGTCAACGAATGCCTCTCACTCTAAGTGATGACAGTGTCAACTCTTGTTTTATAATATTTCACCGGTCCCCCTGCGATCATTATGTTAAAGCCTCTTCCTCTTACTCTCTTGCTCCTGCAGTGATGGATGGGCGGACCGTTACGAGGTTGTGGAGGGTTATGAGCAGGAAGCAGAGGGAGGAATCACCATGAAGCTGCAATCAGAGGTGGTCAAGACCTTTGATGATTACTACCTGAAGCTGCGTCTGGACAGCAACACCAGGAACCCCTGGTTCTCTGAGTTCTGGCAGTACCGTTTCCAGTGCCGCCTCGCAGGTCACCCACAGGAGAACAAGAACTACAAGAAAGTGTGCTCAGGTGGGTGACAACGGAGACATTTATGTCTTTAGTTTATAAATAGGAGCAATGTCCTTTTGTTCTTTCATCTTGCTGTCCACGAGAGTAATAACAGAAAAACTTGTATTTTTTTCCTTCCCGAATATTCTCTCCCTTTGCTTCCTAAAGGTGATCATGGTAAATTGTGTTCTCGGCTTGTTATTAGCATTTAAAACAAATTGAAAATGATTCGCAAAAAAAATCCAATCAAAATTTCAAAAAAGTAATCACACAAACTTACGTTAAGATGAATTGCTTAGCATGCTTTTAATCAACTGACAAATAAAATCAATTATTGTTTTTTGATGACTGTTAGTATCTCAGAGCACTAGAGTCATCGTTGCTTTTTACTTTCTCTGTATCACACTTTTATATACCTCTTTTACTCCAAAGACCTTCAAGGTGGTAAGTGCATTTTTCTTGCCACTGCTATGGTGATGGTTTTATCAGAATTGCACCTGCACTCTGTAAGCATTTGACTCCTCCAAAAAAGGAAGAGTTTGACTGATGCTTTCTTTAACACAACACTCTCTGTAATGTCTTAAAACTGCAATTTTGTAAAATTGTGACTTTGAGATGTCTTTATAGTGCCAGTCTCAGGCTCTCAGGCAGAGCTAAGATTGCATTAGTCAAACTCTGATGTGGAGCACTGGGCTTGTTTATACTTTATGAGAAATAAAAAGAAAATGGCCTTACACTTTGAAAAACTGCACAAAGGAATGGCTCACACTGTTCACCCAAAAGGCTGAAGCACCTTAAATAATATAAATAGATCACACTGTCTACTGTACGTGCATGTTCATGTGTATAATGTAGACAATAAATATCAATATTTTAAATGCACTGTCTTAAGTGGGAAAAGAGACATTTCAATTTAGTCTTGAACTTTGGAAGAAATATATTTAAGGATTGCAAAAAAAATCTACATTTCCTCAAAACATTAAGGTTTGAGTGAAGGGACAGTGCTTTTAGAGGGCTGACGGTGAATTACAACTTGTCGTTTGCAGGCTTTTGAACATCATGTTGTGATTTCCTTGTATGCTAATATATTTTGCTGCAAAAGAAGGATCTGCTTTGCAATAGATTCTCCATGTCTGGTTTGACTAATTTATTCATGCATTGTGGAAAAACACAATGTTCCTGCAGTGTAATTGCACAGCACAAAACACCTGACAAACAAAAAAGTTTTCTTCAATTGTAAAAATGTTCCATCGTTTTGATACCTTCTTATTTTCCCTCTCTAACAGGAAATGAGAGTCTGCATGAAAACTATGTTCAGGATAGTAAAATGGGATTTGTCATCAATGCCATCTATGCCATGGCTCATGGCCTCCATGATATGCACTTGGAGTTGTGCCCAGGGCAGCCGGGGCTCTGTGAGGCGATGGACCCTATCGATGGCAGCAAGCTGCTGGACTACCTGCTGAAGACATCCTTCAAAGGAGTCTCAGGAGAGGACATTTATTTCGATGAAAACGGAGACACCCCAGGAAGGTAAGAGGGCGAGGAGGTGGTAAGAATATAGAAAAAGGCAGGAAAATGAAAATAGAGATTTCATATCATAAACGTGGTTGTAATCTGTGCATTTCTCCTGTTTAACGCTCTACTGCTCATTAGCACGTGTGTACATGCACACAAGTGTGCACCAATCTCGAGCACAGAAGGATGTAATTAGTTTGGACTGGAACAGATTTAGCGGATTGTCCGCTGTGGCAGCCACTTTCATCTCTCCTCAGTCCAGCAGACAGCATTTGTCAGAAAAACACGGCCGTGTCATTACTCCGCCAACTAGAGGTCAGGTGGAGCACATCCTGGTTCAATATAAAGATGAGGCCACGGTGTGCTCTGGCGTGAGCTCTTGATGTTACACTAACGGGGTTGTTAGCTGTTTAAATGACTTGGATAAAAGGTTTGCTAAGCTGTGGAATCGTTATCATTAAATTACCTGTCACTCTGTATATCTCCCTCCTCCTCCCTCTTTCTCTGTTTGTGATCTTTAGCTCTCCCCCGTACTGCTCTGTCCCCCTTGATATTTTTTAACTTGTCCTTGCTCATTATGCTTCTCCGTCCCTCCCTCCACCCAGGTATGACATCATGAATCTACAGGGTGTGGGTGATGGACGCTATGACTACTTAAACGTGGGCTCCTGGCATGAGGGCATCTTAAACATGGATGACTTCAAGCTGTGGATGAACAGCAGTGACATAGTCCGCTCAGTCTGCAGCGAGCCCTGCTCCAAAGGACAGATCAAGGTAGGGATTCAAATCCTCCAGTGGTAAATGAACTCCACCAGTGTTCATTTAGTCTGAAATACCTGTTGTCTACAAAAAATCAATAGTCATTAACAGTGGAGAATTAGCTGTGTGACTCTGGAGGTCCAAAACCATTTAGAAGTGTTAATTCAACACAGTGCCAGTGTATATATGTAAATACCAGCAGAGCCAATTCAACATTGATTCTGCTATAACAAGCTAATTTAACTAGAGATGAGTTCGGTCAGGCAGACGGTGCTTGGTCTTTATCAATTCCAAGTATGCCAACACAAGTGGGGTGCTTGAAAAACACTCACTCCGAGTTGTCTTAGTGCAAAATGCTGATGTTAAGCAGGCTCTGTCTACAAAAAAACGAGGTGTGAAAACAACAATTCTGCGTTTTAGGGGGCGTTATGTGCTGGACTGTTTCTTTGGCCGGGATCTTTGTTTTTTCTATGGATTGAACATATGAGGCATAAAGTGTTATTTAGCTTTTGAGGTGTTACCTTTGGCCATAGACAGGGAAGCTGTTTTCCCGTTTCCAGTCTTAATGCTAAGCTTAGTTAGCCGACCGCTACAGGCGGAGGCTTCAGTGGTATCGGTCTTCTCGTCTAACTCTCGGCAAGAAAGCGATTAAGTGTATTACCCAAAATGTCGAAATTGTCCGTTAAGAAATCATCAACGTTATTACAGACAACCCTGAGAGGGACATGAATATCTGTACAAAATGTCAGGGCAATCCAACCAATAGTTGTCGTGACATGTGACTTCAGAAGGATACGTCACGTGGGAAACATGTATGTGCAAAATGTGATGTAATCTATCCAAAAGTTGTTCATGTTCAGGTATTTCTGCTTGTACAAAAGTGGAAGACCGGCTGACCGACCAACATAAGCACAGAGAGTGCAATCAATTAAGACAGCGATGGCCTTTCCCTTGTGCACTCAAATAACTTTCTTTTTTTTTGTTTGACTGGTAACTGTGTCACTGCTTGGACGTGATGCACCATTCTTGCTATGAATCTCAACGCTTCCCATTTGTTTGTCTTTGGAAATCATACAACGTTTCCTCAGCTGGCAAGTAAACTTTGGGGATGTTACTCTGTCCTTCATTTTGACGTTGTGCTTTATCAATTAAATATTATCTAAAATGCTTCAAGAAATGTACAATAACGCGTTTTCTCACTCTGGTTAAACATGTTTGAAAAAGGTTCTGAGTGAAAAACGAAATCCCTGTGCGTTCCACAATGACTAATGATATTTCAAGTCTCATCCGTCTAAATTAAGTCATATACAAAGTTTAAGTTTGCAAAGGATTAAACACATAATTTCCTGTGCCTTTCACCCGATCCGTCTGAGGAAAAAGCCAGTTTGGGACTGTAAATAATCATTCAAAGAAATGATAGATATTGTGCCCAGATTGAAGAAATGCCCTGATTTGCTTCATCTTGATCCTATTGTTTTCAGTCTAGCTCTACACTTAGTCGCCCTGAGGGAGGGTGCATCCTCGCTCCTGGCTGCTCATGCTTCCCCCTCTATCTGCTTTGTTTCCTGCCCCACTTATCACCCTGCTTTACATATCACAGTGCTGGTAACAGCTTCTCTGGGAGCAAAATGTAAAAGCAGCTGGCCTTGTTTTATAAACAGTGTGTCTGGGGCTCAAGAAAAAGAAATCTGCACCAACCTCGTCTTTGATATCCCCTTGATTTCTTATTTAGGTTGCTTTGGGTGTGACGTGCTTGACGTGTCACGGTTTGATTTGTGTTGTGACTGGTTAGTAAGATGTCTGTGACCCCTCATCGCTAATATCTGGCCTCTCTGTTTACAGGTGATCAGGAAGGGCGAGGTGAGCTGCTGTTGGATCTGCACCACATGCAAGGACAACGAGTACGTCCAGGATGAGTTCACCTGCAAGGCGTGTGAGCTGGGATGGTGGCCCGATGATGACCTGGAAGGTAAGAGAGACATAACCAGACACTCTGAGCCAATCATGAGCCAGTTCATTGATTCCATGCTAACCTACATCTGCCTGCTGCTCCCTTTGTCAGGTCATTTATATCTTATAACACCAATCCCCACGAAAACAGCACAAACCCTTTCTCTCTAACTATTGTGCGCTCTCAAAAAATCCTGCTCCCCCATAAACCCATTCACACTTCACACCCCGACACCTCCTTTTGCTGGTGCTTTTCATCATCCAGGTCCTATGACCTTGCTCTCTTAGCATTCTCAACCAACACACTACTACTTCCCTCCTCCCTGCTCTTTGCCTTGTTGTGACCCAGTGATTGTTTTGACAGCGATTTATATAGTTGAGAGGAGCTCTCAGTTCCCAGGTGTAAAATCCTATTACTGCCATGAGGGGCTTGGGGATACATTTCAACAGTCTGTCGAGGAAGACATTTCTCCCTTCACTCTCATTACATGTCCCTATCTGGAGAATACTAATAGAGAGAGTTGGTATCCTATTCATAGAGCGAGGTTGTACTGTCCACTCATTTGCTCATTTAGGGCAGGATTTAAAAACATTTTGAAACCTTTGATTTTTTGAACATCATTTCATTATGGTACTGGCTTTGCTCTGAAGTCAATGTGACTTTTATCCAGAAACCATGTACAGCACAAGAGTGAGGTTTGTTTTTGAATTATTCAAAGGTCTCCTAGGTTGGATATGACAGCATACGTTTTTAGAGGAATAAGGGATTTGAAGATTGTGTAAGAACAGATACAGATGAGAGCATTTCATCTTTGCCACTTGTCCGTTTGCACGCAGTGTGGCTGTGGTGGGTGGTCAAAAGAAAACAGTAACGGTGCGCTGCAGTGCGCTTCACACACTTCCCCTCAAGTGTGCCTCACTGTGCTTTTGCAGAAGTGCTTTTAAATAATACCTCGGTGTAACAACTGCTTTACACCTTCATATTCACATTTTGTGTTGCAAATATCCACGTTTCCTGAGGCAACAAGTAAGGTTATTTTAACATTTCAGTTTCTCATGATTTGACATATTGGGAGTTAGCAAAGCAGACCAGAAAAGGCTTTCTCAGTGCATAGCCTTGCTTGTGCTGGCAGTGACTGTAATGCTATTAGAAGCAGCATGTAATTTATGGAGTTTTATGCTGGGGACGTCTAAGGATGTCAGTTTTCTCCCATTAAGCTCTATAAACTTCCTCTGGGTGTTGGATGGCAACTAGTGCATCATGACAGAGTTGACACACATACCCGCATGTCTGCACATACACATTTGGAATAAAATTAAAATGAGAGATTTCTGACAGAACTGGCACTTTGACACATGCAACTTAGTTCCTGAGCAATTCGCCTGATCTCTTCTACACATCTGACTTCCCTCGTGTCTCCACATCTGTGTCTCTCCTCTCTGCCACCTCTCTACTCTCTGCTCATTGGTTCTTTTCACCTGTTTTAATGTACCTTTCATTCACACAAAGAACTACTATAGCACCAACAAAAGATTACCCGACATCTCTTCTGCTCTTTCCAGGCTGTCAGCCGCTGCCTCTGAAGTATCTTGACTGGGCGGATGTGGAATCTATAGTGGCAGTGGCTTTCTCCTGCGTGGGCATCCTGATCACCTCCTTTGTCACCTTCGTGTTCATCCAGTACCGTGACACACCCGTGGTTAAGTCCTCGAGCAGAGAACTCTGTTATATCATCTTGGCAGGCATCTTCATGGGCTACATCTGCCCATTCACCCTAATTGCCCATCCTACTGTGGCCTCCTGCTACTTGCAGCGGCTCCTGGTGGGCCTTTCCTCTGCCATGTGCTACTCTGCCCTCGTGACCAAAACTAACCGCATTGCCCGCATCCTGGCAGGCAGCAAGAAGAAGATCTGCACCAGGAAGCCCCGTTTCATGAGCGCCTGGGCCCAGGTGGTCATCGCCTTTATGCTGATCAGTGTGCAGCTTACCCTGGAGATCACACTCATCATTCTGGAGCCTCCTATGCCCATCAAGTCCTACCCAAGCATACGTGAGGTCTACCTCATCTGTAATACTAGCAACGTAGGCATGGTGGCGCCACTGGGCTACAACGGCCTGCTAATCATGAGCTGCACCTACTATGCCTTCAAGACGCGGAACGTCCCGGCTAATTTTAATGAGGCGAAATATATCGCCTTCACAATGTACACTACCTGCATCATCTGGTTGGCCTTTGTGCCAATCTATTTTGGCTCAAACTACAAGATCATAACCACGTCCTTCTCAGTCAGCCTGAGTGTAACAGTGGCACTGGGGTGCATGTTCACACCTAAGATGTACATTATCATTGCCAAACCAGAGAGGAATGTCCGAAGCGCCTTCACCACATCTGATGTGGTGCGAATGCACGTTGGAGATGGGAAGTCGGCTCAATGCGGGAGCAACAGCTTCCTCAATATGTTCCGCCGGAAGAAGCCTGGCTCTGGCAATGCCAAGTGAGTGACTTTTTACGTTGATTATATTTGGTTAAAGCCAAAATTATAAGATGCCTAAACACTCAAATGGTACAGTGAGATGTCCAAAGCTGATCTTTTGGCATTTCTCTAAATAAATCATCAAATGTAACATGCAGGTGCTTATTTTTCACAAGAATATTTGAGTGTTTATGCTTGATGTAAATGGTCCAATTTCTTTTTATTTCCACTACAAAACTAGAAACAGTAAGCATTGAACACTGATGTATATGGCACATCCCCCTCCCCCTGAGGGGCATGAAATATTATCAATTAAATGATGCTAAATCTAACAGAAAACTCAGGGCGGGACATTTTGCTGTGATTGATTTAAAGCTAACAGGCCATGCTAATGTGTCAGCGATTATTAAAGTATATATTTCCCACATTTAAACTACATATAAGACTTGCATATAACTTTTTTGAGATCCACAGCAGTGACACACGGACAGGTGTGTAAAGTAAGGAGTGGGGCAGAGTATGAGAGTGATCCCAATATGTTTAAGTGTTGTCTCTCACCCTTGCTATGCAGCCTTTCTAATCTTCTAACCTTTTAACCTTCTAAACTGAGCAGCATACTGTCTGCAAAGTGTTGAGGCTGGCAAATGTTATGGCATGGTGGTCTTTCAACTCCTTTCCTGGAGAGCTGCACTGTCGACCGAGACATATTTTATGATTATATACAACCAGGGTAGACATTTGGAAACTCACCAGGTAAATTCAGAAATTGATCATAAAGAAAATGAGCAAGTTTGCCCAAAGTCTTGAAGCTAAAATCCATTAATTCTAAACATGACATAGAGGTGGCATTTGTGTGCAAACCTTCTGTTTATTCCATTTTAGCTATTGCATTGAATTATGCTTGATTTTGATGAGTGACACAAAGGAGAAAGTAATAATTCATAATTTGGTTGTGTCTCAGCTCAAGTTTTGTATTCAGCAACAAAGCCTGTCTGGCTGGTGAATTCAAATAATCACTTGCCTCTGTGATCCTGTAAATCCCTAAAGTGGCAATGAAAAAAAAAAAGTTTTTGACACTGCAGCCCTCCAAGAAGGAGTTCTGCCACCCTGCCGCTTTTGGTTTATCCTGAATTAACCTCACATCAAACTTTTCTCAGCATGAATGCCCCTCCCCTCCCCACCTCTCCAACTAATCACATTAGAGCCAGTCATAGCTCATTCTCACTGCACTAAACTCTGTGTCAGTTCAGACACCAACTAAAATACTGATTCCAAATGCATGAGTCCCATTTTAACTTTATAAACACAAATTAAGAGAGTTATGAGCTGGGTGGCTCCTGATTCCGTAAGCTCAATGTTTGAAACAACTTGAAGATCATAATGCTGTCTGCAGCGCATTATGACTCACAATGTTTGTGAAGTGCCACAGTTGATAAATGTGATGCTCCTTAGAGCTCATCAGTGACCCCCTTATCAAAGCTGGTAATGTCAAAGTCATGTGGTTAAAAAGTATTTTAACATGCATCAGAAATGTTGAAATGCTGCTGCTCTGTTGTGTTACGTTGCTGCTGTGCTGATGTTGTTTTTCTGCGACCACCTCCCGGTTTCCTGTGTTAGTAACTTGGGTCTTTATCTCGTTCATAGTTCTAATGGCAAGTCTGTGTCATGGTCTGAATCAGGTGCAAGACACCCTCCGAGGGGGGGGAATGTGTGGCACAGACTGTCTGTGCATGTGAGGAAACAGGAAGCCGGCTTGAATCAGACGGCGGTCATCAGGCCCCTAACTAACACCCCCGACCCCCACAGTTGTGAGCCCTCCACCTGCAACCTTGGCACAGAACCCCATCTCCCCCAAGAACCGCGCGGCGCTAAGCCTCTGTACAACCTGGTGGAGGAGGACGACGAGGGCGATTCACAGCGCCCCCTCTGGACTCCGACTTGCTCTGGACAGATGCAAGGGCTGGAGTCTAATTTAGATAAGCCGGCTTCTTATTTGCCCTCTCACTTGAAGGGCTGCACCACAGAGCGCTTGCAGGGAGCTGTGGTGGACACACACAGCTCCTATGTCCCCGCACTGAATGACCACACTGCCAGGGAGGCAATCCCTGCCAACAAGCCTTTGAGCTTGACCCCCTCTCTGCTTCCTTTGACCCCACAAGTAGGGGTGTTTGACGAGGAGGGGTCGGAGGACGAGGAACTGGACCTCTTACACAGCTACATTTATGATGCCAAGGAGAGAGGGGAGGGGGAGGACGGGGAAAGCGTGGATTTAACTCAGAACAAGCCAACTCTGGAGGATTCCCTAGCTCTGTCGCCCCCCTCCCCCTTCAGAGACTCTGTGTGTTCGGGGGAGTATGTCAGCGACTTCCCCATCATGGAGTCAATGCTCGGTAGCCCTCCGAGCTCAGTCTACACCTCAAACATCCTCCAAGACTTTGCACACAGCTCCTCAACACTGTGAGAGCAAAACAGGCGCTGGCACAGTTGTGCATTACACAGACATTGCATTTCCACATACAGGTTCACGCACAAATATTCACATATATACTGTACAACAGTATTTCAAATAATCATTTTCAGTCAATAATCAATCGTTTTTATTATTTATCTCTTTCTCTGTCATTTGCTTGCTTGTATTTATTACTCTGCTTTTATAAGTAAGGGGTTAATCAAAATTATAAGTAGAAAACACCAGGAATCATCCACGAGTGCTTACATTTCTGAAGGGCTGTCAGCGCACAAAGCCTTTCTGTAAAATGTAGAACTGGGAAGAGTGCCAAAACTAGTCAGCTCTCATGCCAAATGGTGATGAATTAAGCAACACTGAGTGACATAATAAAGGATATATAATGTGGTTCTCATAATGGCAGTGAAATTAAATGGTCTGAGAGAAACAAATGGAGAGACAAACACAATTCTGTGGTTATATATGTGCACTGTAAGATACAACCAGAGACCAAACTGGCTCTAAGCACTGCAATAGCTCAAGTGCATTTCATGCCAGTTTTGATTAGCTCTGCTCCTCTCCGCTGCACATGTACTACTCTGTTCATGTGTGGAGCAGTCGCAGCTGCATTAAAAAAGTATTCGCTTCTTGCCTTTTTTCCTTAATTAATTTCACCTCAGCTTTCTTTCATCCGACCTCATCGCAATTTAAATATTACAAAGAGATTAATTAACAAGAAACGTGCTGTAGGTTGGTTTAATATTACTTTTATGTGTTGCGAGATGTGCACAAAACTATTATCACTAAACAGAGATTCTGCTGAAGACTTGCGCTGTATGATATGTGATATGGATATAATGTGCCAAACAAAGTTGCTATCAACCTACATCCCTGCTTTCGGTTTTTACGATGTAGCTGATACAGGTTAGCGTGATTGTAGATGATGGCGATGTTGTGTATTCAGTTTACACTCAATCATAACCCTGAGAACCAGTCTTATGAGCATGGGACGTGATAAAAGGACACATTTTGCTTGCCATGCCGTGTTGATATTTCTCATGTTTTCTGAGTTTGCTGTGTCATTGTAATGGAAAACACAGTACTTGTACAAGTTCTCAAAGTTTGTAATACTGTTAAGCCATCTCTTGTTTTTCACACAGGTGGTATGTTTGTAATACTGATAAATGTTTCTATATTTAGAATGTCAACAGAAAAAAAAAAAGAGTTTATACATTTTGAAACTGTCCTCAGATACTTGTCACAGAACAGTGTGTTTGGTTTTTGGGTAACTTTTAAGCTAACGTGAGTCGACTGTATCCTCTTGAAAATATTCAGTTGTTAAAGTAACCAATGATTAGTTGCTTCTTGTAATGAGATTATACATGCTTCAATTTTGCTTAAATCTTGCATTATAAACTTTAGTAGTTTACTTGAAGTTAAGTTTCTTAGTTCTTTATCTATAAGAATGCAAATTATTTCAAAGTACAAGACTATACAGTGCATAGTGCAATTGTATTGTATTTCCAAATGTTTTTAGTCTATTATAGTGTAAGTTGTTTAATGATTTTAACCAATGTAAACTATACGAGGGTGCCACCTGTTTAACACTGTCAAATCTAGAGTGTAATAGGCCTTTATGTTTTGGGCAAGCTGAACAATGCTGTAAAATAAAAACTATTTATAATAAGAAGACTGATTACTGCCTACAATAGCCTCAAAAGCTGGGTCGTCATTGGGTTTGACTGCCAAAAATCTAAGACTTGCCAAGCTCAATATTAGTTTAAACCGATGTTTCCAAAATACAGTTTGTGGCTAATCAGGATCCTTAAGAGGTTTTTAAAGTTTCTCAAGAGAAAACCTCAAAAATGTGTTTTCAATTTGAGCACCACTGTGCGTTTGACACTAAAAGGCTTCTTTCACATCATTTGAAAAAAAAAAATATATATTTGCCTATTCATAGATTCACATAGAAATAAAGTTGTTTTAAAATTTGAAGCTAGTTCATCTGACCTTTTTTTTTTTTCAAGACACATCAGACACAAATAATTATTAAAAGATTTAAAACGAAGACATGTCTATAAAATGTATCTCTAACCCCATTTTCCTGAATTCAGCACTTAATGGATACTTGTTTCTTTCTTTAAAAAAAATAGAAAAAGAAGAAACAAACAGAAGTCCTATAATGTCTTTGGCTGATGGTTACCCGATGTCAAAGACAATTTACACAACAAGGATCGGGATCTTGAGTTTGCATGAGGGACGACAAATGACAACGAACATGACAAGTTCACTGTAACCGCAGCAGCACGAGGAAGCTTGAGTTTATATCAACTCTCTTACATTTCCGGGTCCTATGACTTATCAGGTGGTTGCTGAGTGGCAGCAGCAGCAGCAGCAGGAGGAGGAGGAGGACAAGGAGAATTAGAAAAGGGGGAGAGACAAATGTTAAGTTCTGTTGCATTTGGCCCTCAGCCCTCTGACCAGCCCAGTCCTGCAGCAGCTCCTCGCAGGAAGCATACATGAGCGAGAAAGCAGAAGCTGTCTTTGAGTTTCGAGAAAAGTTGCCAGTGTGTGAGTCAGCATGGCCGGGGGCTCGGTGTTTGAGTGTAAAGAGTACCTGTTCAAAGTGCTGGTCATCGGGGAGTTAGGCGTCGGGAAAACGAGCATCATCAAACGCTACGTGCACCAGCTTTTCTCGCAGCACTACAGGGCGACGATCGGGGTCGACTTTGCACTTAAAGTGATCAACTGGGACAGCAAAACTCTGGTGAGGCTACAGCTGTGGGACATCGCAGGTAAGGAAACGCTCCTTAGCGCGACTTTTCCCTGCTTTGAAACTGAATCAGATGCTTTTTATTATCTATGGTGTTTGGCACAGGGGGGGGGGGGAGTTTCACTTTCACAGAGTGCTTGCTCAAGAGTTAGACAAACACAGTTGTGAAATATTTAACCGGAAAACCCACAGGTGTTATTGAACATTATGTTTAAAAAAAAAAAAAATGTAAAAAAAAAAATGATGCAGGATAGGAATTCCTATCAGAAAAGACCGGTTGGTCATGTCTGCTCGTTGTGTCTTCCCCTTTGTGACTACAGCTCATAATTGTCAGTGGAATGTAGGTCACATTGTTATTACCGACTGTGCGCCGCCCCCCTCCATGAAACTCGCCATAATATTCTTGTAATATTTTCTCTAGGGATTCATTTGTTTATAGGTTTACTAAGTGACTTAACTAGTCCCTATCCCTATTCCATGCTGCAAAGTCACTGTAATATTCCCCCAATGTCCCTGTCCCATGTGATCCTCCTTGTATTTATGAGAGGATTTCAGTAAACTTCCACAGAGCCTCTAAACTTGGCACACACACACAGAAACATGTGCATTCCAGCAGCTTGAGTAAGCAAGCTGGGTAAAAAAAAATCAAAGCAGTGTAAATAAAAGTTTCACACATGCAGGCGGATCTCTACGCAAACTCTCACTGTTTGTTCATCTGCCGGCACAACAATATCCCACTGCACACAGAGGAGTCTGAGAATGGAGTGTTCGAAAGGACAGGTGAGGGAGGAAGTGAGAAGCAGACAAACAAGCAAACACAATGACTCACTTTTAAATGTCCCAGCTGACACATGCAGGGTTTCTACAGTTCTTTCAGCACGACCGAGGGGTGTAATGTGGGTTGTTGGGTGGGTGGGATGGTCGCTGTCACACCCCATTAACCTCTATTCTTTTCATGGATAGCGCGTATCTTCATAGCCTAACATACATCTTACATTAGAACTTGGGAAATTGCTTGGTCACATGTACTGTAACTCATAAGGCCAATTTATGGTGGATATTTTTTTATGAGCTCACATGGCTTCAAGGTGTGTGTGTGTGTGTGTGTGTGTGTGTGTGTGTGTGTGTGTCTGTGTGTCTGTGTGTCTGTCTGTCTGTCTGTCTGTCTGTCTGTCTGTCTGTCTGTCTGTGTGTGTGTGTGTGTGTGTGTGTTGTTTTATTTAGTTGCTGAAGGTGTAAATGTTAAACACGTTATTTAAATTGTGGCTGTTCTAATTTGTAATTCAAATTGTATTATCTGTTCTAGACTAAACATCATAATCTCGCATCATGTGCAGAAGGAAAGTAGGAGTAGTTCATCATTCTCTGAGAAGGTGGCAATAGAAAAGAGGAGTGTGGCTCAAGGATTGTCTGTTTGTAGATGATGTTCCCTGTTCAAGAATGAATCGTTAAGTCTATTACATTTCAGAAAATACAGAAACATGGTCATCACAATATCCCGAAACTATTTAAACTGAAGGTTTTGTCTGACCCAGAGTCCAAACCTCCAAAAATATTCAGGTTATTATCATAAAGGACCAAGAAAACAAGCAAATATTCACATTTGAGAAAATAAAAATGAATATTGATGATTACGTCCGCAGTCATTAAGGTTGGACTTTGTGCTCAGACTTTATGGTATATTTTCTCTTACAGCATATGTACCACCCTCTCATATTGATTAACAATCAAAGGATTTAAAGTACAATTCATCCTCTACCTGACTCTAAGTCATGGGTTTCCAGAGACGGTGCACATGCCAGAGCTGGGGATATTTTGGTAAACAATGTAGGAGTATTCCAGTTTTTCCAAAATATTTAAGACAGTTGAAAGTCACCATGTGCAACTGATTTAGCACCACATGCACCACAGAGCGGGATTGTTTCCTAGTACATGCTGGTCATAGTCTTGGCCTAAAGTGGCAGTTAAAACTTCTCATCTGGCTTTGCTGTAAAATGTTTTATTGCCTGAGTCGTGTGTCAGGTTTTGATTCTACGCTGTGAAGAGTCAGCTGCTCTGTGTCACATCCATCGTGTACTTGCGGTATGTACGCGCTCATTTAAAGGATATGTTCCCATATTTTCAATTCTATTTTTAATTTAGACAGACCTATCCTTTTTTTTAATTATTGTGTCGTCCTGGTTCGAAGAAACGATTATTAGCCCTCTAGATGTATTCTATTCATACTTTTGAACACCGCAGTGGTTGCACAGGTCCATCCTCTCCCTCAATCAAACAAAGCTCATATGCTGAGACAGATCAGGACAGATGGTCGGAGGACTGCTGTTTTTATATTTATTCCATCGCTTACAGCAGTGACAGAAAGGGGGTGGACAGTTTTTTGTGTGTGTGTGTGTCTGTGTGTGGTGGGGGGGGGTGGGTGGGTCATCGCATACTGATTGGCAGTGTGGGCTTGGTTCCCCCGCTGACACTTGGGCCCTGACAGCACAAGCTCAGCATGCAGGGGCATCTGTGACTGAGTGCCAGGGAAGGCCGTCTGCCCGTCACAGCCAGACAGCACTCTATCAGAGGATCTGCGAGGGTAAATAAAACATTGACACACACACACACACTTAAGCTGATATCCATAGAGACAAAGGGAACACACTAGCACGTATTCGGTGAATAGAGCATGTACACACACTGAGTCCAGAAAGAACGTTTGAGGTAAGCCGACATGGATACTAAACCTCGCTTTTCGTATCTACACCGAAGGTCTTGTCTACGGACGAAATAAGTAACGAAACGTTGGCGCGAAAGAGCGAAAGCTGGAGGTATATTTGCCAAGTCATTAGGACCAACCATTAAGTCGGTTAATCGTGCAGAAAAGGAGGAGACATTATCTTCTGGGCAACGCTGAGAGCAACTTCAGAGTTCTGTGTCTTTTAGCAACCTTACTAATGATTACAGTCTGAAAGGAATGATAGTAATCAGAGGCTTGTACGAGATGTGGGCACCATTGAAGTCAGCGTAAAGCTTGCAGCGATCCCGCCCCTTTTCTCCCACAATTGCTACTCTCTCCTGGATTTGTCAAAGCCAGTGGACAGGATGATTACCACCAAGGCATGGTGTATAAAAAAACATTAAAAAATAAAAAAGAAGCCTGCACCTCGTACCAGACATTCCTGTAGGAGCAGGAGGATGCACATTAACAGGATGTACGAAGTGGTTTCCATCACAGTTCTAACCTGCTGTGCTGTCAGGAAATTTCTATTTGACATTGACCACAGAAGCTCTTCTCTTTCTCACTCCAACACTGCCATTTTTCACCAGAATTAAAAATGTTCTGTTTTATTTTTAAAAAATTAATAAATTCTGACCTTTTTTGTCTAACATTTTTTAGACTTCTCACAATCCTGTCCACACTAACCTGTGACAAGGGGTCGCAAGTAGAGATGATTTGTTTTTAAGGGGCGACAAACCTGAAAGGTTAGAGACAGAACTGAAGGTAACAATTTACTTTCATTATCAATTAATCCGTAGATTATTTCCTCAACTGATCCGGTAATAATTAGTCTATAAATAGTGAAACACTTCAATCACTACTCCCCAGGGCCCAAGGGGACATCTTGAAATTACTTGTTTGTCTGTCTGACACTCACAAAACCTAAAGATGTTCAGTTTACTGCCACATAACGAGACAAACGCCATATCCTCACAGATGAGTAGGTAGTAATGTTTGTCATTTTGCTTGAATAATTACTTAAACCAATAATTAATCATCCAAGTAATTGCTAATTAATTTTCTGTCGATCGTCTAACAGATTAATCAACTCAACCGCTGAGCATCACCTTATCACTGCCAAGCAATTTATCCCCATTCAGCATCAGAACTATATGTACTGAATGTGATGCTGAGGCCTTTTCACGCTCACGATGTGACAAACGCACAACCTTGAGGAGCAATGTATGCATCAAGAACAAGGAACATTGTGCTTGACACCAAAAATGTGCATGAAAAAGCTCCTCAAGTAGTTTTATTCATTATTCACCTCTGCCTTTACCTTCAGTGCTTAGAAAGTAACGACAGATTGCAATAGATGCTCCGTTCTTATCCGTCAATATTTGTAGTGGTCGTAGAAATTGTCTGCAACATGAAGTTTTGTTCTTCACTTTTCTATATCCTTGCCACCGCGACACAATTAAATATTACCAACGTTGATTAATACCATGAAACTTTTCCTTGCCTGTTCTGGATTTGTTGCACAGATTTCCCCAAAGGCCGTCGGTGCATGACTAGTTTAAACGGATCCCACGTAATAATTCTATAACAAATGTTTGTATTTACAGCAAAATTCCTGCAACCTTGTGCCAAGGCTTTATGTTAATCAGCCCCCATTAACCCTTCAGTCGACTGTAAAGAATGGTCGTACCGCTTAAAGGTCGGGGATTGTCCCTCAGTTCAGACTCTTGTTTGGTGCCGAAGGCTGTAGTAAGCTGTAGTAAGTCACCTCTCACGTGCTGCTCAGTGGAATTTGAACGTGCCAGTCATGTGCTTCTCACAGTCTCCCCTGTGGAACTTGTGCTGCAGACTACCTTAATGACTGGACCCTGTGTTGTCCTTGGTCTTAAAGTTGTTGGGAGGGCGTGTGGGGAAGTTTTACAGCCAGTTGCCTCCTAACAACAGACGGAGACTGCTGCTGTTGCTACTGCCGTGTCTGGCTTGGACAGTTTCTATGGTAACCCACCCACAGGATAGCAATACGTACGACCGTAGAGGGAAGTGGGGTTGCTAGGGCTATGGATAATGATGAGACTTTTATTTATGTTTCTCCCACACAAACACAGATGATACAGTGGCTGTAACTAAACCGTTTGTTTTTCATCAAGCAGTTCTGGAGCTGCAGATTTCTGAACATTTCACGGGTTCATACCCAGAATACCAAACCGTGCTTGAGGCCATGCACCAGTGTTCATTAGTGTGGTAGACTGAACTGAAATGTCCTTGCTTTAACCCTTTGAGATTCCACAATAGTTCACTTTTCTTTATGTACAGATTCAGAAGCACTTCTCTTAGTTTGTGGGCATGCTGAGCGTTTGAGGCAGCAGCGCACGTCTTTGTTCTCTCCTGCAGTCTCATGCGCCTCTGTGGCTTTCAGTGAGTAAATACTCTATTGTTCACAAAGCTCATTCCATTCCTGTGTTTTCTGCTGATTTTGGTTAGCAGCACATGGCAGGCATTTATGCTTTTAGTATAATGTTATGTGTCCTTTTTATTTAAATGTAGATTGCTTCATTGAATTCCAATCATTGGTTCTAGCTTTTTAAATGTGAGGATTTGATGCTTTTTTTTTTTTTTTTTTTTCTTATATCATAGTAAACTGAATATTCTTAGGTATTGAACTGTTGGTAGGACAAAACAAAACATTGGAAGATGCCACCCATTCGTCTTTGGGAAATGATAGGACATTTTGATGGAATGGATTATTTGATTAGTAGAGAAAATAATCGGTAAAGAAAATAATTAGTAGTTACGGCCCTTATTCAAAATGTTTCTTATTTTCAACAAATCCCATGGAATGACCAAAGCCGACAATGAACTGATCTGGCTGTGTATCAAAAGCCTGATGAAGCTTATTCCTCTGTGGCATAGACCTTCATTCTAGACCAAAAACAACTGTAGTTTATTTGAAGTAAATTTCACATTTACCCTGCTGCTTTCTTAAATGCTACACCAGCGTTCAAAATCTCAGGTGTAGAATATAACCAGCTGCATCCTTTTACCACCAACATTATGATTGACACTGAGGTTTTTTTTTTTTTTTAACAAAGCAATGATGAGTGATGTAGAATGAGCTCATTGTGTTGTTCTCCAGCTACAGGACTGGGTTTAGTAAATGCAGCTGAATTCATGATTATCAGAACTTATTTATGACACTTTTAAAGGTCATGCATCATGGGGTTTGCTGTCATTTAATGTTTACCACAGCACCTTTATCAATACCCCTAATAACTCACCATCCAACAGTCAGGTGTGTATGTGTCACTGCAATCCCATCGGTGATATTGATTGATATAATCACCCCATGCAAGTCTTTCCTATCCAGTCGGTTCTCTCCCGGGAGGAGTGAGGTTACGCCGCCAACCTGGCTGTGCTTAGAAATCGACCCAGCAATAAGGACTGGACGTGTCAGAAAATCAAGCGAAGTGTTGAATGTAGACAATGGCCTCTTCAGCATTTATGGAGCAGTTTTGTTCCTAGAGTAAATGAATGATCATATTTATTCTCATCATTGACTAACTTCTTTGCAAATAAAAGTGTGTTAGCCAACCTTACAAGTCTGCACTTTTATGTTAAACCGTTCCTAGTCCAAGGTGAGCAGACGAAAAGAAATGTTAAGCCATTCTACCATTGTTCGTCCTTGTTTTCCGCTGAGCACAGAGTCGTTTTCGGATGTTATTAAAGTCGGTACATAATAATGGGTTTGATCACCAGCTCTGTTCATTGGTGACATATCATTTAGCAAAAATAAAACCTGGTTTGCTGTATTCTTCGCCTCTGTGCTCATCATTGTTCAGTCACTCAATATTAGCTAAACGTTTTTTGCTGGGTCCAGTCAGACCTTGCAATCAAATACAAAGACGAGACAAGTGCCTCGAACGTTTTAAGCAATTTTTTCTTTCTATACTCTGCCTTTTCCTCCACTCTGCTGGATGTATGAGCTCTACAAGGCCTGGAAATGAAAGCCTTATTTCAGTCTATTGGCTCTTTATCCCACTGTGTCGTGTCTCTGGTGAATTCACCTGGGGTTATATCAGCTAAAATTAGACTCTCAATTATGAGCAATTACCGTCAGGCCTGTGGGCCCCACAGTGTATTCACTCTCTCGCTCACACCCGCACTGCGCCACGCCACTCCAGTTCCTTAGTAGTTGAGTAAGTACCCACAGTAAAGTGAAAGTGAATGAGAGTGCTGAGAGAAGCTTTGCTCACAGTTCCTCAATCCTTTTCTTGGTTAATTTCCTATTTTGTAACTCTGCTCTAGTGGACTCCAGCTCTTATACACCGTACAATTACACTTGGCCCTGTAGGTTTTCTTAAATTGGAGCTGTGTCGCAACAATATGTGATCCAATGTAAAGAAGCGATAGCCCTGCTATAAGTGTGTTCACATCAGATAACTAAAAGAGACCTATATTTTTTGTTGTACTTGGAAAAGCTGCATTTTGTGTAGCTCATATTGTATGACGACTCACCATCATAAACCTAACTGATATTGGCACACAAAAGCTCAAAAACAGGAACCATATGTGGAAGTCTTGCAAGATCTCACATGTGTGAGACATAACTTTTTTTTTTTGTGAAGAAAAAACACTGCTGTCATCAAAAGAGAGTTGAACCAACCATAATCCTCCAACATTGAATGGGTAACTGCTTTTGTTGCATGTGGTCAAAGAGTTCTGTCTCTGATCTGTCTGAAACGTATAGTAGATGTTATTTTAACCATGAGCTCCCAGCATGGAAACAACCTTCTATCTGATAGCGTTTTATTTTGCATTTGCACCCCAGACAGTCTACGTCACAGATCGTGATCACAGCTGCACGCGCTTGTACTCAGTTCCTCTTGCTGCAGACACTTATTACAGCATAAATCTGGTGATTCCTAATTTTTCTTATCATCAACAAATCCCATGAAAAAAACAAAATCAACAGTGATTTAATCCCACTAACAAGTATTGACTGTATAGCCAAAGCCTTATATACCTGCTCGGTGCCATAGACCAACATTGTTGTTCAACAACTATTAAATAACCATCAATTATTACAGTTTACGTTTATGAGTCAATCCCACAAACGCGGCCTTGCGGCTGTAAATACTCGGTAGTGTGCCAAATGTGTATTCATCCGCGGCAGAAAGAAGTCCCGAACAAATCAACTACTAATGTTTGTTTAAAAACTACACTGCCCAGCTGTTTTAGGAAATGATTTAACCTTCTCTAAAATTCAGAGTATATGAGTATGTATTTGTGGTCTGTCCTTAAGAAGGACAAGACAGAACAAGTCCGCTGAGGGCAACTTAGATGGAAACTTAAAAGTATCTAGAGATGGATGAACACATTGTTGGTTTTGGTCTTTTCATAGGATTTGTGCACGATAAGGAAAACGTGGAATATTGCCAGCTTTATTGTTTTCATTTAGGATGTGTTTTTCCTCAGAGGAAAAAGCCAAAAATAGTCAGAGTTGTGAAAGTTGGACGTAGTCACTGTAGCTATTTACCATGGCGAGCAAAAGCTGCACAAAAGCAAAAAGAGGTGTAGTCATGAAAAGATAGAATGGAGAAGGGCCCGGCAGCTTCTTTTGATTAAAGACTTAAAGAAATCTGGGGCAGAAATAAAGGGATCTTTTGATCAAATAATCTTGAAAGCGTGACGTCAGCGGCGTGTTGAAACCTTTCGCCAGTTGAACTGCTGATCAAAGATTCACTTCCCCCAATGAGATACTGTGCCGCACGCATCAGTGCACACTTGTGCTAAGGTGAAGTGATGTGGGCAGACTAGAAGGTATGTTTGAGCGCTGTTCCTGGAATTTGTTTCTCGATTTAAGGTCTCTTTCCTCGTAAGGGTTTAATTTTAATTGTGCTAATTAAAGTATGCAAATTTCAATGGAAATATGAATGAGTTATGACTATAGTTATTAAACCCATGATCTTTCTGTAGTTGTTTTCCATGGTGTGGTGACAACGAAAAAGACTCAAATGCACTTATGAAAATGAAAGAATACCTCAAATGAATCTTTAAGGAGTCAGTATGATGTACGCATCAGTAGATTTAGGAGAAGTATAAAACAAACTTGGTCCAGTTGTGTTTTAAGAAGAGACCTTCTCAGATTGATAGTGACACCAAATATTCTGCTGGCAATTCCCCTTGCTTTGCCTTTGTGAAATATCACCTTAGATGTTCTCAGAAGTTGACGACAGAGAAAGGGTTTATTATTGGAGCAGATTACTTCTCTGTGTGGATTAGGCCCATGGCAAATTAGGAAAAGTAGGTTGAATAAAAACCATCTCTATCCTCATGGAGTTGTGACAAAATGGAGAAAGAAATCTGAATGAATTACTCACATTTGGTTTCATCCTTAAGACACTGTTTTAGTATTTTAGTTTGGATGTTTAATCACCTCCTTCTTTTTGAGGGATTTATCACATCCACACGTTTTGAATCTTTACACAAATCCAAAACTGTAACACTCGTCTCGCTTTCAGCGGCTTTGTAAAAATGCAAATATTTCACTAAATTCTCTTCCTATCCTCCCCCCCCCAGGTCAGGAACGATTTGGGAACATGACGCGAGTGTACTACAAAGAGGCTGTGGGGGCATTTGTGGTGTTCGATGTGACAAGGGGCTCCACGTTTGAGGCGGTGTCTAAGTGGAAGCATGACCTAGACAGCAAGGTGAAGCTGGCTAATGGCAGCCCCATCCCCTCAGTGCTGCTCGCCAATAAATGCGACCAGAAGAAAGACAGCTCCAACAGCACAGCCCTAATGGACGATTTCTGCAAAGAGACTGGCTTTCTGGGCTGGTTTGAAACCTCCGCTAAGGTGAGAGATCAATACATTAGACAGAGGAGCTATTAGTTAACACATGTGCGTAAAATAGGCCTATGTGCTTTTGTATACATTACTATTTATATCTGTTTAACAGGCTGCACTTGCTCTTCTTTTTCTCTACGTTTTATTTGTGGTTACTCTACACTTCTGCAGCAGGACATAACCGAAGGTAGGGCTCGTTAATGCTGGCGGAAATATCTTGCGTAATAGGGATACATATTTCCTTTTGAAACATTAATCATGGTCCAAACATGACTAATAATGTCTTCAAATCTTATTTTACGCACGAACGTCACTTGATCAGATCTTTGAAATGTCCTCACAGACGAGTCAAGATACGAGGAGCTACTCGACTTTTATTATGAAGACAGTTTGCCGTTTCACTGAGTGGCTTGTTCACTTCTCATTACAGGAAATCCTCAAGGATCCTCCTGAATGGTGTAATCGCACTGGTTACACTCTGGCAATTGTGAAATAGTTACATGTAGTAATTGTTTTTTGGTAACGCTTGGGCAATCACGAACAGTTATTTAACATTATCATTTCTGATCCAAAATTCAGTGTTAACTATAGCAGTTTGTAGATAATAGGTGTAAGAATAAAACTGAGACTAGAAATCTTTGAAACTTTGCCAAATGACGGAAGTTATTACATTTTACAAATGATACCGTTTCAATTTTGTGACAGGAAATTTGTGACGACCATTTTTTTTGTTCTGCTGCCAGTCATGCACGACATCTATGGACATTTATCTTTCCGACCAGTGAAAACATTAGTTGGACAGCTGGTGTCGCATGGCGTAGATTGATGTTGCGGCCCAGAGCTGTGAGCGTTAGGAGGTAGGACTCTGAAAGATGCTGTTCCGTAGTGTTTCTCCTCCACTTTGGTCATTGTGTCACAGTTTTGGTCTTACTGTGTTTGTGTGTTTACACTATGCTTTTGTACTTCTGTCATTTTGTGACTAGAATTTTATGAAGTGAGATATTTTTTGGCTGCCTATCTCGTCAGTTGAGGTTCAGTTAAGTTTGTACATGTAAGGACTAAAGAATATCTGATAAAGGAAACATTCAGATCATTTCTGATCTGAAAGTACTGGCAACAAAATGTACTTAAGAGTAACTAAAGTAAAAAAATATCCTTATCCAGAATGGCCCCTGTCATTATAATATTTTGGGATCATGATAATTTTTGATGCAAAGCAGTATTTAAATATACGGTTGGGTAGTTTTAAATTTTTTAAAGGGCGTCACCTTTTCTAAATTGTTCATATGTTTTGTATGCGAGTACCAAAAAAGTGCTCCGTTCTTGAGTAAATCAAGACTGACTTGTTTTGTCTGATGAAGTGGAAATTCTTAATGCTATAATACAAGACTCCTCAGCAGGTAGCTGTGTGAGAGCACGAGGCTGACGCACAAACAAAAGGCAGCCAGCAGCCTGGGTGTGCCGCCTCATGTTGAGTTAGAAATCACTTCCTTTGGAAGATGCAGTTGTGCCTGACGAGCGCTCAAATCCCAGCAAGTCAAGTGTTCATCCTCTTAACTATGAGACTGACTCCAGGGAAAGCCCGTCCTGTTTCCCTCACTTCCTTTTCCCATTACATCTGTGTCATTTTCCAACCCCGCCTTATCCTTCTAAGACAAAGTGGTATGGTAAAGAGCAATGCTTTGATGAGTTTTGTCAGCCAGAGTAAACTTAGTTAGCTCGTTCCAGATAACCTTCGGCCCTGTAGCTATGTCACGTGCTGTGGCATGTGATGTGTGTGGGTGTGTGTGATGTGTGTGGGTGTGTGTGATGTGTGCAAAGCCTTTCTGGCCTTTCTGTGAGTGCAATGAAGTGTTGTTGTTTTGAGTGCCTGTCACGCTGGCTATGAACTCGACATACAACAAACTGTGAATCCTGTAAATGAGTGGCAAAACTTTTTTTCAGTTTGAAAACAAAATGCATAGTTTCTTTAAGGTGCACCATCATCATCAGTTTTTTGGACTTTGTGGCAGGTCACTTTGTCAAATGCTCAGGAGCTGTCAATTTTCTCTGGTCCTAATCAGCCTTTGCTAAGATGTAATCAACAACTTGGTCTCTGTAATCGGGAGGTTCGTCTAATTATTATTGGCGCACGCCCTCTACTCATTGAAAAATCATAAAAGTTCAAGTGTTTTATATAGATGTACTCCTGATTGTATTCACATTCACTTCCAATTAATCATGAAACGCACAGATTTGAACACGAAATTTGGGCAAATAATATAACGTGTTGCTTTGTGCCAGAAATTTTATTATTTTGTAAAATAATAAGCAATTTAATTTAATACATTTTAATTGCTAATGTAATTCTTGACTTTTGCAACTCTATTTTTATTTCTACAAGCGTTGTTATCAATAAATAAAAAATAACTTGATTTGCCTCTACTGAATATTGCCCACGCCTGTTTGTAAACGTAAATGGTAAATTGTTACTATAGAGCCTGGAGAAAGTCCATTAATATTCATTACCTATCCAACCCCCGGGATGACTGCTTTTGCCCACAGTGTGAAGGACAAAAGCAAATGGCGGTTTTTACCTCGTCTCTGCTGGCCTCAGATCTCTGGTAACACAATCTGTCTTCCAGATGTTGTAAAACAGGCTGATTCCTCTTACTAAACTTCCTTTGGAATGTGGAATCACAAAATGCACCAGTGTCTGAATTCTCACTGTCCCAATGTACAATATTTTCTAAAACGAGTGTCTCATCACCTCTCTGACATACTGTTTTGACCTTTTTTTTTTTCTAGGACAACATCAATGTGGACGAGGCAGCACGTTTCCTGGTGGAGAATATCTTGGCTAACGACAAAGGTTTGCCATATGAGGAGAGCAATGGAGACCGGATCAAACTGGACCAGGAGACTGTGGCTGCTGAGAGCAAGTCAGGCTGCTGCTGACACTCGATCCATTCACATTAGCCATCCGCCTCCCTTTGGCAGGGTCCAACCCGAGCACACAGCCTGTGGCTCTCAGCCCTCCACTGGAGCCTCTCTGAGGATTATGAGTTCTTGGGTCTTCAAAGCTCCAGAATCTCCTCCTCTCTGCACTGATGCCCGTTTGCCCTGCACAGCCAAGTTTCTCACTGTAGTTTCCCCTAGACCAGAATAGAAGCCCACTTTTATCTTGATGTTGTCACTGCCTCTATCAGGCTGTTTCCTTTTTTTGTCTCACACCTCTAAACCACAACATCTTTATTATTGCGTTTGTCTCACTACATACTTCCCTGATTGTGTATTCTACCACCAACTATAAACCCCACCCAACCCTCCACACATCCTGATAGCCACTAAAGCCCTGGACTATACTACGCCTGAGAAGGGGCGCAAACTAAGCAGAAGTTACAAAACGCAAGGTAGAAAACAACCTGTCGCCTCTTTAATTTCTGTCTCTTTTCTCTGTCAATATCCTTGTCTTTACCTGTGAAACGAGACACTTTTTTTTGTTCAGTGTGGAAGTATTTCTCCAGTTAACACAGATGGACGTCAATGACGGTACTTTTTTTTTTTCTTTTTTTTTACAGCACATGCATTTGTGTTTCCAGCTGTTCTTTAGAGTAATGTGTAACAAAAAGTAAGCGAACAGACAAAACAGTTGAGCCTTATCAAAGTGTTCTTTTTTTTATCTCGTATTGCTCTCATAAATAGTTGTGTTTATGCCATATTTCTCTAAAGTAATGTGCCACAATACTGTCTTTGTCATGGTAATTAGAGGGGAACACTTTTTGTTATTCACTCAAACCTTTACAAAGACACAGAAACAGTATTTAAAAAAACAAAAAAAAAACAACTAACTGTACTATATGTGACACTGTCTTTCCACCAGTATGAAAATGTAGATCTGATATACAGTATGTATTTTTTTAATGTGTTTGGTCATTCAATATGCAATTGGTGAGATATCATAAAAACAGAATAAGATGGACTAAACTCTCTCTTGTACATTAAAGTGTTCAGATGAAATGTGAAGGATTTTTTAAAAAACATCGAGTTGAGATTAAGTTTATATGTGAAAAAACTTTAAATATACAAGACCAAAATAGAATAAACATTTTAAAATATTTTTGTTGTCTACTAGTGATTAGACTTTCTGTTTAAATGTATTTGTCTGATGTATTTAAATGTGTTAATCTACTGCACATCTACACATAATTGTTTATATACTTTTATATATAAAACACTGGGACAATGTTTGTGTTGCTCAACATGCTTCAAATAATTTTGGAATGAATTCCATCATATAATCTTTTGAGCTATGTGAATGAATAAATGAGGTATGTACTTAAAGGCACAATGAGTAGGATTTTCCTAAAACACAATTTATAGACTTGCATGAAAAGAATCCCTCTCAATCACCATTCATGACCTACTAGAAGTGTGTGGTGCTGTCTGTGTGTGCAGAGACCCTGCCCTCTGCCTGCCAAATGTTCTTATTTTGCTGTGTTCGGGACATTTCTGGGCATCAACCTCTATAAAAAATGTAGCGACCAGGTGCCAGATCATATGCAC
The DNA here is from genome assembly GCA_943590825.1 of Bovichtus diacanthus. NCBI lineage: Eukaryota > Metazoa > Chordata > Actinopteri > Perciformes > Bovichtidae > Bovichtus > Bovichtus diacanthus. The sequence continues at coordinate 3,029,401 of CALSBV010010705.1, read as the reverse complement.
AGGTGAAAAAAACACAAATCTAGCGAGCCAAGCGGACAAGGCTTGTTCCAAAACGGGAATGAATCTGGGGCTGGTTTTCACGCACTGGAGAACACCCCTAACCCTCGTTAACCCGGGGAGGAGGGGCCAACTTCGAATATTGTGTTTAGAAAGTGCAACCAGCAAATCCTACTCATTGTGCCTTTTTTAAAGCAGTGTTTGGCACAAATATAGTATAGACATGGTGTTTCCCTGAGTGGATTTTATGGTTCTTTGTCCCAAACGAGCATTAATGACTGGTGCAGGTGTTATTTGGACTTTGATCTAAAATGGCAGCGAGTTGATAGTGCCAGGCAACAACACAACAGTGACAACAGACAACAATCTGAGTGCACATGCAGAGTGATCCAATGGCAACATCAGCGTATCCAAGTTTTAGGCAACCTAATAAAAAGTGACTAATGGCCAATGGTAAGGTCAATGGCTGTAATAAGACCCACAAGTCAGATTCTACATAATGCAGGGCCACCACTTGTACAGTTGTTTATGATTAAGTGAAAGATAAGGCTTACAAAATGTGTGTCTGTGTGTACTAAATGTGCAAGAAAACACTATACTAGCTATAGTGTTAAATTTCCCTTGAAGACACACAGTGCAATGAATGAAGTTGTATGTGGGAAAAGTACAACTCAGACTGTGTGTGTGTGTGTGTGTGTGAGAGGGAGACATGACCATGTGACAACACTCAAGAAACGGTGTGTGATAGTCATCAGACACTGTGCTCTCTCACCACTATGGCTTGTGCTCTTCCACACACATAACCGTTTCTAGATCAGGAATGCAGTGGAGGTGTGGCAGTTGTGTGGTGTCGGACTACTGCAATAAAGCAACTCATTGAATGTCTATACAGCAATCCACATTAAGATACATCATTTCGGCAATTTTAGAGAAAGTTGGAACCTTGACAGCATCCTGATGTTTTGCTTTTCATCTTGGGAGTGTATTTTTACATTTATTTGTAAGTGGTGCCACACTTGTGCAGTTCTACAGTATGAGCCATAAGTGCATCACATGGTGACAGACTTGAGGCAATACAATGCTATCCAATACCATGGCCTTCAGGAAGACGCAACCTTTGTGATGCTTTTACTGCTACACTTTTAACAAGATTGTTCCAGAAAGGTAATGAATCAACCGAGGCTACATTTTTGGTGGTATTGGATTGCAATCTATTGCAATATTTTGTCGGTTTATATATTGGAAAATAAGGCCAGAGTTTTTAATGTATTACGTTTCGTAGCTCTAAAGTAAATACATGTATTATAAAGGGAAATCTGCCCATCCCTCGCTATAGTAACACGTGGTGCAACAGCTCCAGACCCCGCCCACGTTGAAGCTCCGTTGCTAAGCAGCGAGTAAACTTTAAAGAGCGGAGCTAAACCAAACAATTGTACCTCCGGCAGGCTGCTTAACTTTTTCGGTGCTTGGTCAATTAGCTCGCAGGTTTATCACACCAAGTGTAATGTCCAAGGCACAAGCCAAGAAAAAGGAGTCCTCCTCCAGTAAAGTCTCTTTATCCGACCGGCTGCCAGAGTGAGTTTGGTTAATGTTTGGCAATTAGCGCTAATTAAGCTCAGCTGTTGTTAGCATTAACGTTAGCAGCGTGTCATCAACATAAGCTGGGCTAGCGTTAGCTAACATTAGCATTCAAGAAGCTAATCGCGACAGAGCATCGTCATTAAACTGTAGCTGGTTTCATTGTGTCATGTAATACAAAGACGTACTATCTTTCTGTTTCTGTAAGTCAAACACCTTTAGTATCCACTTGAGAAGAGATGTAACTACACCCCTAATGGCAAGTGTATAAATATCTGGTCTGATCATCATAACGAAAACAGCCAGCCATTATGAGCTAATGTCACTTCCACTATGAGAGGGTAAACAGGGATTTGGTGGGTTTGCTCTGGACTGAATGTCTGGTACTGAGCTGGCAAAATATTGGCAAAAAAAAAAAAAAAAGGAAAGCCAAGAGAACAAATGAAATGAGTAGTCATGTGTCATTATTTCAGAGCAGCGTCCCTAGTAGCCACTTCCTCTGAGAGCCTCGGAGGTGTATGGAGATGCAGATTTCCCATTTGGCCTGAGTGGAATGACGCAGAAGTCAACAAGGAGAAATGGGACTCGAGTAAAGGACATGAAGATGGGAAGACAAACAAGAGTCACAATGCTGTAAATGCTGGAGTATAAAATGAATTAATTTGGCATCAGCTATGAATTGCTCAAATCCACTTTCCAACTCGTATCATATTTCATATGATGTTTGTTCATTGTGTTTCCATATCTCATTCACTTAGTGTACTTTTTGTCTGCAGCCATTTTTTGAAGATCCCGAGGGAAAAATTTCCCTGCCTCCATCTTTGAAAGTGCACTCCTGGAAGCGTCCCACAGAGTTTGTTGTCAACAGGGTAACCTTTATACTTCTATGTTAATGATATGGTTTCTGGGGTAGGACCGTACGGGTAGTACCTGTCTAAAACAATGACCGTTATTCCATGGCACTGTATAGTGTACAAAGTTTACGCTAGGAATGTCTGTTATATGATACCACACTATAGTATGCAGTGTTTTAAATACAAAACAATAATAAACAGGAGCCAGCGTATGTGTCACATGTAAATTATGAAATAATTTCATGTCAACTGACATGACAAATGTATTCGGCTTTTTATATTAATTAATGGTTGAACTAATATGTCATGTCAAAATACACATTTGCTCGTTTCAATTTCTGAAGAGCTGCTGTTTTTCGCCTTCTCATATCACTGTAAATTGAATATATGTGGATTTTTTTTGGATCAATGGTCAAAAAAAAACAAAAACATTTTGTAGATTAGAGCAGTAATAGACTACATAGACTTGCATAGACTAAAGGATTAATCTTCTAATAAAAAATGTCAGGGTTAGGAATTAATTAGGGAATTACTGTAAGTAACTGTTGGTTGCAGCCATTAGATATATTAACAAAATGTATTTCTCAGCCATACAGTGTGAAATGTAGTTAATGAAATCTGCTCTCTAGTCACCTCCCATGAAGTTTTAATTGCATCACTCCACTTTTCTGTTACCCCTCTCTCAGTGCAGCATTGAGCAATTAATGGAAGCTTCCTGCTTTTTGAATTAGTCCTTGCCAGGTCACAAGCTGCCTTTTCACTCAAGATGTCAAAAGCATGTCATTAATTTCATACAAGAGGTACACGGGCTAATCACAAAAGCAATCAGCCGTGCAGATGCAGGCAACGACTCTACCGTGAAACCCTAGTTATCAGTCAATACCAGTCTGTATTTACAAAGGCGGTGTTATTGACAGAAATAATTTCAAGTTTGGTTCTCACTTAAAGTTTCTGTGACGATGGGAGAAAACACAACCTCCCTTGACCCACAGCTGATCTCTCTCACCATCACCTGACCCATTAATTCATTTATAATTAGTAACATGGTAGAATCTATTAACTTGCTAGTGAAATATTCATCGCAGACACAGTCTTGGGAGTATCATGGTGAGGTTAGACCAGTTTAGGACCTGTGATGAGTAGAGAAGTGTGAAGTAGGTTACATATTCATGTCAAATTGAAACGGGTGACGCATGACAACAAAATCCTAAAGCTGGTTGGCCACTGTGTTATTATAATGAGTGATTATTATATGGAAATATGCTACTATGAGCTATAGAACATTAGTCATTTGGCTATGAAAATTCTCAGGTGAATGTATTAATCTGTGCTTTACTTTATTTTAGGGTCTCACCGTTGTTGAAAATCCAATGACCTTTGAGCTAATCTCCCCCAATGATCATCTGATCTGCAGTGAGGTTTGTTTTCAACTGTTGCTTTATCTTTATCTTCTGTTTATTTTCTTTTCTTTGAAAGATCGCACTGACTTTTCGGTAACCAGTATCGATCAGCACGTGGATAGTGTAATTGAGGTGTCAGACAGGGTGACGTTTGAAAGACAGAAATGAATTAGACTAATTAGGTAATGCAATGCCCTATTGATTTTGTGAACGATAGATAGTCGTTGTAAACTCATGATGACTTTTCTCTCCCTTCTCCGCTTCATCTTCGATAAAGCTGATGAGGTGGATCATCAGTGAGATCTATATTGTTTGGACGCTGCATAACAGTACAGATAAAAAACAAGATGGTTGGAGACCATGGGAGCACATCTACTCGCTGTGTAAGGTGGTGAAAGGTCATGTGCCACTCTACAACAACTATGGGAAATACCTGGTCAGACTCTACTGGATGGTGAGCCTGACACGCACACATACACGAAAACATCCCTTCGCACATAGTCGTCTACTAAAGATTTAGTTTTTAGGAAACTTAAAAATTCTGACATTACTGCAGATGAAGTCACTGCTTCACAATGCCTCTTTTGTTAATCACACATTTTTAGAGGCACTTGAGGATGATTGAAGTTTGCAATGTATTGCTCAGCAGACCTCATAGGATGCAGCAGATGAGAGAGGAATTGGGATGGACTGAAGGCTGGAGGGGGGAAGGGACGAGAAAGCCTTATCCACTCAGAGCTCAAATCAATCCGTCTCACTACTGTGCCAAAAGTGGCCGGGCTATATATTGCCTGACGAATACATAAGGCTTAGCAAGAGCTGCTTCTTAGAAAGCAAGGTTAAAATTGGGTGTCTGTGCCTTGTAAGATCATGAGAGCAGGCACAACCCTGGAAGGGCTTGATGCTTGATGCATTCAAATTCAAATTGATTATGTGCAAGTGTTAATATTTTACAGATTTTTGCCTCTAAATAAAGCCCATCATTGCATTGGGATACAGCTTGATGTTGCTGGCCTGTGAGGTTCAGTATGTGTGTTGTGTGCCACAGATTTATAAGTAGTGGACACTACATCATTGTGTCATTTCAGAAAGGGAACTTCTTCCAGCCCAACAATTTGGGTCAGCGAGGGAGTGAAAAAAGACAGAGCTAAAAATGATGCAGTTCTGTAACACTGTGACTCTTGCCTTGACAAACAAGCATGATACGGTTGCAGGCAGCAGTCACCGTGCCAACCATAGCACGCTAACAGATGGTTGTTGAGATGGCATTAAGCACCCCGCCCCCCAACCACCCTTCCCGTTTCCTCGCCTGTTTTTTTGCTTATAGGCTACTCCTTTTTTCCCCTGCTCATATGATTCTTTATTGTTCCAATCCACACCAATCTTTTTTTTTTCTCCTTCACGCTGCTGTGAATATCCATTCCATTTTCATTTTCATTTTCAGCCTGTTTTTCACCATCCCACAACAGCCTCCTTTTCTTCCTCTCTCCTCTAACTTGCCCTTTCGCACTGTATTTTACCCCATCTGCGAACACGAGCTCCTCCTCGGGGCGATGGTTTGACAAGAAAGTGGAAGAACAAGCAAGATGGAAAGTGTGCTCGCCCACACTGAATATAGTTTTGCCTGTGCACACTGATTGAGGCACAGCTGTGAACAGTCAGTCAGATTATGACCTGCTTGTGCTTTATTCTTACAAGCAGTGTGAAACTCCCCCAGACGGCCAGTAAACAGACCACACCACAGGCAGCATGTAATAAGCTCTGACACCAAACAGGATGCTAAAATGGAAGGTAGCTGATGCTAGGAGAAGTGTTGGAATGACCTTAGATTTTGAGGTCATGAGTTACACATTGGGCTTTTTGGAAAAATTGTGATGATCTGAGTCACACCTGTGGCACACTTTGAAATGTGAGGAGAAAATACAACATTTTACATCAGCAGTAGATGTGTTGGCCTGGTATCAGTCATGGCCATTCATGAGCTCCTCTTATTACCTTTTTTAAATGCAGTTGTCTTCCCCGCCACAATACACGGAGTGGAGAGTTCAGACAATCTTCCTCTTACATGAAACTACTATTTCAGTTAGAAACATTTAAGTCAAGGAATTCACTGCAAATGGTTATTTTAGTTAAATCTGAACAAATGACATAACGCACTATAGCACAGATTCAGTGACACCTGTTAACGTACATGAGCATTAGATCCTTGTAGAGTCAACGATACCAAAAGCTTAGCACATTGGGAGGGGTTTGAGGGGGCGGAGGGAGCTGCCTCCGCAAGCAGTGTTGGCATGAATGTATCAGCAAAAAAATTCTTAGAATTCTACGTTTTATGAAGTCTGCCTAGTACGCTTGTAGAAATGGGATTGGATGTTTCGAGTCAGCTGATGTCCGACCAGACGATGCATCAATGAACATATGATACAACAGCTGATAGCTGATCAGCCGATGCCAGTGCGACTTCAGTACTCGGCCTGAAGGCAACGCTCCATTTTGGTCGGAGACTCAGAGTTGCAAATGTGAATACACAGCAGCTGAAATATCAATATGTGAATCCACATAGCAAAAAGCAGCTTTCAATCAGTTTCAGGATATTACAAATATGCTGTGAGATGATGATTTTTTTTTTTAGACCATAGTCAACATGTCTTGTCATGGACATTTATATTCTGGAAGACAGTTATCCACATGTGCCACTCTAAGGAACTTAGAGATTAAAAATTAAAAAGCATGAGATTTGCTTTATTGTGTCTTACTTACTGTAAGTGGTTAACAAGGTGTTGATCTGTTAAATGTGGTACTAAAACACAATGTTTTACATAAAGTGATTTAAAGCCAAAGTAACTTACAATAACTGGGAAAAATAGGAAATATGCATTTCCCTTTTTAAGGTTTACACGACTTGCTAAAGCCTGAATAAAACTAATATGAAGAAATTGTCAATTTCTTAGCACTACTGTTTCAAGTGCATTGATTTTTTTATACCATATATTCACTCTCTGTGTCTTCCTCATTGCTTTTAGGGTTGTTGGAGGAAGATAACAGTAGATGATTCGATGCCATTTGATGAAGAAAACAACTTGCTTCTTCCTGCCTCGACCTGTCAGTCAGAGCTGTGGCCAATGTTGTTGGCTAAGGCTCTTATTAAAGTGGCCAACACAAAGTGAGTTACTGTACATTCCAGCAGAATCTACATAAGCATCTCAGTAACGTCACAAGGAGTTGAGAAACATTTCTAATAGTCTAAAAGTATAAAGGCTGAAGAACAGACTCCAGCTTATTCTAAGTATAGACCCACTATGCAGCCTGAGTCTAATAAGACCACTGTAAAAATACACCACACACTATGCTCACTTAACCTTTTATACTACTAACTCTGTACACTCACCCTGCTTAAGTAAAGATCTGCCTTTTTAAGAACATTTTGACCCTGCCAGATCAAAGACATTCATGCAATCCACAGAGATTTATTTTAAAATGTATTTAAGATCGCAGTGTTTCCGTAGATACCAAATGTTTCAAGCTTAACTATTAGGGAATCTATTTTGTAAAATGCTGCAGAACACTCCATTCCATGTAATACTACATGCATGAAAAAACAAGGGCTTTGAATAAGGGTCTCTGTGAACATACTGTACACTGTACACTTCACTCAGAAGTTACTGAAGGAACAATCAGGGTCCAAGAGGTTCATTTCCTGACTGACTTGTCCGTACATGGTGAACCTAATAAAGTGAATAAAACTATTTAAAGCTCACACACTTGCACAAGAACCCCCACTGAGGGCGTTTTGCTGACTTAGCCAAACCTTCACCTGACCTAATCTCTGCCTTGGGCTGTCTTGAATATGGTGACAGACAGGCGTTGTGCGTGTCTGTGATGGGGCAACATGGCGTGTGTAAAGGTGGCTGTTCCAGTGTCCACAGAAGGTTGAGACATAAATGTTTCATCCAAGACAGGAAACAAAGGAGCCTTTTTTCCTGGTGAATCATTTATGAACCATAGTGAAAGTTCTTCGTACTGAACTCGTACCAAACTTTGCCCAGGTGTCTGCTGGGGCTTCTCCGAAAAGAGAAAATGTTTTTTGAATAAAAAGAGGAATTTGAGGGCTCTGTCACTTTGGTGCAGAGGAGCTTTTTGTAGTGGTCATGGGCTGTATAGCATTACTGATCAAGTTGTATTGATTTCACTTCCTCGGGTAGTACTGTGGACTGGACAGGTTGGCCACAGGATCCCAAGAGAACCAATTAGAGCTGCTGCAGCCATCTGTTTCAACTGAGGAATGTGTGCTAAGGATATAGAAACACACACCCCCCGAAATCTGTTTTAGAGACTTAAATAATAGTTGCAATACACTTAAAACGCAATTCAAAATGTAGAACATAAGCTGAGCCTGTATCTTTTGACATTCAGTCACACAGATGGCAGAAAAAGTCCAAGCTGGTTAAGAGAACACCAAGCTGTTCTGTTGGCTTGTTGACCTATATAAGCTAGTGATGGCTTCAATGGTGATCGTGTTTATCAATTTACCAAACCACAACAAGAGTCAATTTGGACATCCCATTGTTTTGGTATTTGTGATTCTTCAGCACACACACACACGCAAATGTTTTTAATGTGTTCATGGATGTCAGTTACCTTTGTTGTCTCCACTGGTGTCATTCCTAAACATGATGCTAAAATTGAGACAAAACAAGAGAGGGTGACATCCATTTTTGTTGTCAGTAGAGTGCCAAGCATATTTGTGATTTTACAAATTGAAATCGTGACATCACAAGTTTAATTTGAGAACAGTGCCAATGCTACTGTGGGTAGTTTGATTGGAGTCTCTGGTTTGAAGCACATTTTTATTTTTATTTTTATTTTTATTTTTATTTTTATTTTTATTTTTATTTTT
>CALSBV010010705.1:2924223-3020665 GCA_943590825.1 Bovichtus diacanthus | reverse complement strand
TTTTTATTTTTATTTTTATTTTTATTTTTATTTTTATTTTTATTTTTTATTAATAATTGTGTATTTGTTTCTCAGTGTAGTGTCAGAGGTCTGCAGAGAGATGGGTGAGTTCACCTTTATCCACACCCTCACCGGCTGGATCCCAGAAATGAGTCCTATAAAGTAAGGTCCTCATTGTTGTACTCCACTCTTGTCCCTCTATCTTCTGCATCTCTTGTTCTCAATGTCATACATAAGTGTCCCACTTAATTGTGCCTTTGGTAGTGGGGTTGAGACTCAAACAGACTATCTACTCTCTGATAGTTTATCACAATAAAGGCTGTGGCAGTCTGACAAGCTCTACACCATTTCCTCTCAAATATACTATTTTATAAAGTATAGTGTAGCAAAGGGAGAGCGAGAGAAGTGTATCCGTCTACAATAGTATGTAATGTCACACTTTGGGAGAAAACAATTGAGAAACAAGGACACAAGAAGATTTAAAATACAGGATGAGGAGAGGTAGTATGGAGAATCTCAGCTTGTCAGTGATGGAACTTTAATGGGGCAACAGTGTTTTGGAGTGGATCTGGGGAGTGTTATTCTCTAGCTCAGCAGGTTAGCCGCTGTTAGTGTTTCGCCTGGGGAATCTATCATCATGTACAGGCACTAAGCATGTTTTATGTTTCAGATTGATTTGTGACACATGGGTTTGCAGTCCTATGTGCACATACCCACACACACACAGACTGACACCCCCACACACATTCAAAAGCAAACAAATTCCAGTCAAAACCAGCTCCAAAATGCAGTTGGTTTGAACACAAAAAAAAAAGTATTTCAATTTTTTTAAAACTGTGTAATAATGTCCCTGTTGCCTGTAACCAATCATAGTTTCTCTAACCTCCTCTCAGGTCTGTATACCTGGGAAAAACCTGGGATTTCTTACTAGACACCATTCCAAAATTTACACACCCAGATGAGAGTTTGACGGAGACGAAGCCTCAAACTGCAGATCCAGCTGCAGGGAGAGATTCCACCTTTAATGACAGCAAGAGTCGGCTGCCAGAGCCAGAGAAAAGTAAAGGTCTGAATTGTGCCACAGTCGGACACACACACACAGACACAGACACACACACACACATACAATTATGCACACATGAATCCCCAGAAACATACATCTCCATTACACGCTCTGCTTGCACATTTAATTGAGTGAGTCATTTAAATCAATCATCCATTAGATTGTGAGCATTTGTATGCACGTAATACTTTACTACAGTTTATTAATCTATCAGCGGGTTGTTTGAAAAATGATATGGGTTAGTACTATATATTTATATGCATGTGTGTGAATGCACAGTGTGTGTAAATCTTTATTTTCCTCCCACTGCATCCATAATTCAACTTCTATGGAGCATGACAATGAATATTTCATTGTCCTACAGAAACGCACACTTATCAATGATTCCATTCCCTTATAGCAGCAATAACCTCTATACCTTTGCAACATTGATAGTATTGTTTGGTGTTTTACTTTAGGATTGGGAAAAACTCCAGGCTGAAGGTCACTAGCACACACTGCAAAAATACCTACATTTCTCAGCCAGCGCCCTGCTGCCTCTTTCCTGTTGTTTCAAGGATCACTTCCTGTTTTCCATAGCTCATGTATTATGGAGCGCAGGGAGGGTTAATGTGTGTATGGTGCACTATAAATAATCCAGCAGAGGGAGCAGTGGCAGGGTGAATTATTTGGTGTTCCCGTAGGGCAGAAGAGCCTCCCAAGTCAAATGTGGTTATGTGATGAAGGCAGGATTGAAACATGTCCTCAGAAAAGAGTTGTTTCAGGTCATTGAGGTGAAGCGATACAGTAAAGGGAATTATTAGGTTGTATAATTAATTTGAAGAAGAATTTGCAATTGAAATACAAAACGTTCAAGGTTTTCACATCAAGTGGAGTGGGCCACAGTATGAACTAAATGTGCACTCTCTTGCTCTCATATTTACTCACTTACTCTTTCTGCCTGTAATCTGTCCATCGGTCTCTCCTACAATTCCGCTCGTTCACAATAATTCTCACATTCTTCACGATAATTAAAGTGTTTGGTATTGCTAACATAATGACATGCATGCACAAAGTGGTATTACTTCACATCATTTTATTTATCCTTTTAGAGAAATTCATCACAAGGTGCTCACAAACACACATAAAACAATAACACCAAGAAACCTACACGCTCTTTCTCTCTCACTGTTTTGGTGCCCACTGTAGTATTCCATTGAAATGCATAAAATGCAAATGCATAAATCACAATGCATCATGAGAAACACTTCTCTGTTCAATTCTTAATGTGTAGTCTTTATATTAGTCCAGCCGTGCTCTCTTCACCACGGCCCTTCAAATTGATTTTCCATGTCTCCTGGCCCATGTGCTTCTTATACCATATACTCTCAGATGCACCATAGGGACAGGGCCATCCATAGATAACCCAGATACAGTACTCTCTTGTTTTCTTATTTATACCTGTGGAGGCCAATAGTGCTTTCACATCTCCCAGAGTTACACTTAATGTTAGGGTTCGACTTTATATTGATTTGGAAAGGTAACTTTTTATAGTCTATAGCAGTCGGTCAATCATTTCATGTCTCTTAGTATAATCTACTATCAGAGCATATCTTTTTTGTATGTGTCCATATTGGAGTGTTTGTGTTTGTGTGAGTTTTATGTCAGTTTTCTTTGTGTGTGTTTCTCAGATACCCCTGAGGTAGTGGTGTGTGCCAGCTACTACCCTTTACAGCCACATAACAATTCCTTTGGGTTTGGACAAATGGTATGTCTTTTCTATTTTCCTCCTCTCCCTGGCTATGCGTACACTTGCTTATTCAATGCAGGTTTTGTACTTCAGTCACACCATAACAAGACACATTTGTATCCATGAAAATTAGATTTCACCTACTATAGATTGCAGTCAGATCTTCATTACAGATTTGGAAGACTACAGTAGAGAGATTCACATTCTGATGTAAATACGACATGATTTGTATTCCTGGCCTGCGCAGAACAAACGGTACATTTAAGGTTTAACCTTCATTCTCGCTTATTTTTGTCTTGACCCATATGGATCCAAATAAATATAAAGGCAATCATTTAAATGGCCAAATTTGATTTAATTAACTCCCACATATTAATGATTTTACCCAGAATGTGAAAACATCATTTTGTTTCTATACAGTACTTTTTATAATATATGCTATCTTAGTCACCTCTGTGCGATGCCGTTTTAGGGCCATTGTAAGTAAAAAGTAAGTAAACGGAGCCAGGGGAGGGGAGCAATAATAAATAGTGTTTTTTTTGCCAAGAAACCACATCATTTCACTTTGCAAGGTTGGATCAAAATCATCACACCGCAGACACTAGCAGGAAACATGAAATGCCAAACGCACATGTTCGTTGTCATTCTTGACAAAAGGCATCATCTCATCCAAATGGTTATGTTGTTTTCTTGTGAATAGGCTACAGAATACACTGCTATGTCTCCGGATTCTGGGCTAAAATCACGAGTCTTTCCTTATTGCTAAATCCGATTGCAAAGTATAATTTGATTTGGCTTAATGAATGGCAAGCGGTGGCTTCTGTGGTGTTATGAGCTTGTTCCAATCTTCTTCTTCTTTTTTTTTTTTAACCTACAATGGCCCTATTACGCCATCATACCTCTGTTATATAGCACAGTAATGAGAACAATGTACTGAAGCCCTAGAGTAAAAGTGGGTGGAGGAGAAGAAACATAACAACGCTTGTGACCTGGGGGCATGGTGTGTTCTATTTGGATGCTTCGCCTCAACAGGCTTTACTTGTTTTATTATTTACACCAATGCTAAGGCTAATTGGTGGACAGGATTTTCCTTTGTTGGGGGACATCACCTCCACTCTCTGATCTTGGGTCAGAATCCGCCTTTGACAGTTTGATTTGATTCCCCTGTAGAGTTGGTTACTCGGGGCAGTAATTGTCAGTATGGAAGAATATGTTTTAAACTGCATTGTTGTTTGCTCCTGAATGAGTTCTGCATGTGTGTTTTTATTTTTGTGCGTTTGTCTATATGCGGGCACACAGGCTAATTCCTCAGAGTTTCTTCGTCAGTACGGTCTCTCCTTGCTGTACAGCCACATTGTCCTGTTGACCAGAACCCGGGCTTGCCAACTTGAGGCACCGCCCAAACCTCCTCCTGTACCCCAGTGGAAACTCATCCGCCAGCGGAAGGAGATCCATGTCATCGATGAACCACGGAGTGCGTGAGAGACAGAGGAGGCAGGAAATAAAACAAAAAATGTTAAAATTAAGTTTGAAAATAAAAAGTCTGAAGGGGGAGACCAGGAGGCGGATGCAGGGGAGGAGATCAAACAAATAGAAAAGCACACGTTTTGTGATAGCGTGTAGGTGAATGTCATAAATAAATATGACTATGAAGGAGAGCGAGTGCTAATGCATTAGATTTAGAACCTGCAGTACAGAGGGCATAAAGTACTGCATGTTGAAATGAAAAAAGGAGGAGGATAGCTACAATATTACTGTAATGAAAATAGCTACTGGCCCGGGCATATCTGACATCAGCTGATCTCTGGGTGAAAGAAAGAATGCAGTCAGAAGTGTGAAAAAGCAGTGCTGGCATGATGTGTGAGCTTTTTTTTTTTTTTTTTTTTCCCCCTCTTCTCTTTTTGCAGAGCTTCCTTTGTCAAAACCACAGCAGTTTATTGAGGTTGCCAGCCCTTTTCTCTCCTACCGTGTCAAGAGCAGCGTTGGCCCGATTCCAGAGCTGTGTGTACACCTAAATAATCTAAAATGAAGTGAAATGAAACGAGATGAGTCTTTGCTGTCGTCCTGCTCATTTAACTGTATCGTATAGAGTATTTCACGTTTCTATAGCTAACTTTGCTCTGACCTCACTGTAGAGGAATGAAAGCAAGAAAACAGCTTCCACCTGGGGATCAAAGAAGTACATTATGATGATCACATTGGCCTTTTCCCCATCTTCTTACTGTACCTCTATCTCTTCCCCCTGTTCTGCCTGAAAAAGAGCAATGACATACAGGTAGCAAATTCAAATTATATGGGCAGTTTTCTTTTGTTATGCTTTTGTGCATCAAAGCCTACAAATAAAAATTGGTTTGTTCCACCTCAACTATTACTATACTCACTCAACTGAAAGAAATGTTTGCCAATATTCTTAAGCTACAAAAGAAATCACAGATCTAAGCAGTGTTACGGTACAAACGCTGCCCTGTTGTCATTTGATGTCTATAATGTGACATGCTGACTCATTTTTAGATGATATGGTGTATTGCTTCTAAATGTATTACCATGATATGAGATGCGTATGTCATGATTATGATATGACGCATGTCCACATAACGTGTAGCATGAATATGTCTTTGTGTATCAGAGAGGCCATGAAGAGCGCTCAGGGGAAACATTCCTACGGATCCCCTCTGGTGTCCATTGCTGAGAGAGAGGAGACTGACTGCAGAGAAGGCCTGGAGCCTGATGCAGCTGAACGCACCACTAACTCGCCAAACAGCACAACAGACACACTAGAGGTACATTGAATTACTGTCTGCTGGGGCACAGGGTTGATGTATACATTCAGCATGTGTGTGTTAAACATTTTACAGAGCATTTTGTTGTTGAATATTTAACTTCAATTAATTGTGGTAATCCATGTATTTAAATAGGTATGAGAATGTGTGAAGCGTATTGCTATTTGTCCAACAACTAGGATAGTAGCAGCTGTCGGAATTTAGTTGCCTCTTTTTGTTATTTCCTTGTTTTCATTTTTTTCCCTCTCTCGCCCCTCTGTCTACCCTGTAAGTATGCAGTTGAAGGCTCATCAGAGTAGCTGTGTGTGTCAGTGACAACAAGGCTGCCATCCCCCAGTCTCAAAGTCACTTCTGTTGTCTCCCAGCTAGGCCACCACTGACCAGGGGCACATCTGCACTAAAGACACAACCAGTGAGAGAAGGGGGGAGTGAGAGTAGCAGCAGAGAGACGGAGGCGAGGATAGGAACAAAGATGTAGAGGAGTAAAGAAGGGGGACAACTGTAGAGAAAAAGAAAGGAGTTGAAAAATGGAAAGAAAGTAACAGTTGGACAGGGAGAGATGAAAGCAGAGCAGGAAACAGAGGGAGATGGGAAAAGAGAATCTCTGGTGTGTGGTGGTGGTGAACGGGGCGCGTGGGTTTCATACAGGGAGAGGTCGTGTACTGCGCTGATGAAAAAAGCAGTGCAATTAGATGGTGAGCCATCAGTGTCTGCGTCTCCTGGGGGGTTCATTATTACACTTCACTCCTAGCATACAGGGAAAAAATAGAGTTCATATTAATCGCCCTCTTGTGTAACTGTGACCAGTTATAGAGCGGTTAGGCTAGGGCAGTATGGACACACTAATTTGATGTGTCGTTTGATGCGTGTGTGCACATGCACTCATGTGGGTTGGTTTGTGTATGTGTCATATGCGTGCCACATTTTTACTCAGTGCGTGTTCCCGCTTTTCGCAAGCACGTGGTGGGTCACGTGCTGAGGGCGCTGTACGTCAAGTGAGGTGGGGTTTTGCTGTGTGGCCCCTCCCTCTGTTTCTGTGAACTCTGGCCAACAGTATCAACCTCAGTGCCTAGCTCGTAGAATATAAGAAGGTGGTGTCACATGACGTCCGTAATACCCTCAATGGCCTACTTATTCAACATTAGTGTTGGTTAAAAAAAATTAGATCTTGAGGATACTGCCGTTTTAACCTCTAATATGCTTGGAATGTGGTTAATCGCTTAATCACCAAAGCTCCTCCGTGGTTTTCAGTTTACTTGTGCCAGAGAACTATACTTCCCAAATTCCAGTCTGGGCTCTGAGATCAATGGATATCCTTCTGCCTGTGAGCTGTGAATAGCCACAAAGAGATCTTAACTTGATTTTTATTTTCGATTTTTCATGTACAAAAAGGGCTACACTTATGGTGAAAGTGTAAAATATGGAGAGAGTCTCTTGGAGAGCAAAGACTTAACTCTGGCTGTGTAAAGTAAAGCCCCATGAAGTGTGGGATTATAGAAATGCGCCTTCTTCCACCCATCAACCCAAAAATGTGATTTGATCACAGAAAAAATAGCTTTCTCCTCCGAAAGCAGCAGCTTAAAATCCCAGGAGCCTTGTTTGTAAAATCTATCAGTCTCAATGTCCTCTTACCGTCCACAGGTAAGCTATCTAATAAATAGCAGGCTGTGGGTGAACAGCCTTGGAGCTTGACTCAACATTTTACACACTCTTATACCAACACACATTTACATTTTATGTTGCAGTGAACGTGTTGCTATAGTGGAGGAGAGGAGGTCAAGTGTGCCTCCCAATCACAATGCCTCTTTTCGTCTGTCTGGGCCTCCGGGTACTTATTCAAATAAGTGGACACACACACACACACACACACACACACACACACACACAAACACACACACACACACACACACACACACACACACACACATTCTGAATCATCAGTCTTGGATGGGGTTGCTTTGAAGTTACATGAGAGATGAGTAAATTGTTGGACATTCACCAGGGTTTTTCCTCAAGGGAGAATTATTTGAGAAAAGAACTTCAAATGAAGGCGCCTGGAGTAAAGTTCGGCTAGTTGATACAGGTGTATTACTTCTTGCACTTGTACCTGGCTATATTAGCAAAGCAGCAACGCTGGCCTTTTCCAGGCCACATCATCGTGTGCCTTACTGAGACAGAAGAATGGTATTTGAAGGATCTGATAATTACTTATTTTTCTTTACTGTGTTGGGCAGACGAGCATGAAATAACAGCTGT
Organism: Bovichtus diacanthus; assembly: GCA_943590825.1. NCBI lineage: Eukaryota > Metazoa > Chordata > Actinopteri > Perciformes > Bovichtidae > Bovichtus > Bovichtus diacanthus. The sequence goes on along the minus strand of CALSBV010010705.1, from coordinate 3,012,837 downwards.
TGAGTCATTCCCCTCTTACAGAAGTAACATGCTAAACAACATAATAACTCCTCATCTGTCACTGACAGTCAAAGTAAATTAGATCTGGTATTCCCTAGTTGTGTTTTTAGCAGGAGAGGAGCAGCCCGTGTCACATTTAAACCGTGTCTCGTGTCCTGTGGTGTTCGGCGAGAATGGCGCAACACCACAGCTGGCATGGAATCACTAGAGGGTGGAGGCGTATCTCTGGCAGTGTTGCTCTATCAGCATCTCCCTGTTCATGCCTCTCTCTCTGTCCCTTTAGGTTACTGCAGAGGACAGGAAGAAGGACAATGATGACATATCCAATGGTAAAAGCTGTTTTTTTTTTTTTTCTTTTGCAATGCTGGGCTCCTTATTAATGTTGAAAATAATTTGCAGTGTATCTGTACAAAAGATCGCATTACCTGAGGTCAAATATTAAGCCACCAGAATGGGCAGATGCTCATTCATTTAGTTTTGTTGTAAATGATAAATGTAGTGAAGGTCTTCATTATTTGCTGCCTTAAACAGCATCTGTGCAGTGTAGTCCAATTAATGTGATTAGTTTTTCCATCTCTCGCCTCTACTTCCTCCATCTTTCTCTCCATGCTTCCATCAGTTGGCCAAGACACTTTGAAGAAGATGGGATTGAAATTATGCTTTATGACAACTAGCCAATTCCCTGCCTTCTCTCTGCCCCCGTTTAGTTGCTTAGTAACACCTGCAGTTTGAGTTAGCGTACCACCATTGCTCAGCGGCAGAGACACTGGCCCTCGCCGCCTCAGCTTTCTGATCAGACTTCTCGCTTTGAGAAGAGCCTGGGGGCAGAGCAACTGTGTCTGTGTTTGTGTGTGTGTGTGTGTGTTTTTTTTTTTTTTTTTTTTTTTTTTTTGGGGTGGAGTGTGTGTCTGTGTGCACGTCTATGACTTTGCTCTGCATGCATTGAGATAGTGGGAGTCAGTGAGTGGGAGTATGAATGTGCATGTGCGCTTAAACTATGCCATTATGTGGGAGTTTGGCCAATTCGCCTCACTGTGTTTTAAGATAATGATTTGAGTCCCGGATAACTTGCTATGAGTCACAAGAGGAAAAGCATTTTGAAATTGGATATTTCACAAGCAGTTCTAAATCTATTTGGTGTTAAATGTAGAATAATGCTACTCAGCTTGATAAGTGTTTTTCCAGTATTGAGATGCTGAAGATTTGTATTAGCTAAAAATTAATGATATTAAATAAAGCACTTTGCTTTCTCATCCATCTCTCAGCTCGGCGGCCGTATACTGCAAACCTGCTACCTTACACTAAATGTCTAACAAAATATATATTTTTTTATAAATCACAAATGAATCTCCCCATCCAGATCGGCCCAAAACTGCATTGGAGGAGCCTGTAACTGAGGAACCCACAGCTCCTGTAAAGCCCATCCTGCAGGACACCTGGGTGGACCTGGATGACTTTGCTAAATGCTTTCAGTGAGACACGCGTACACACAGACACAATTTTGTACTTATGTACTGCAAACATACTGTACCAGCAGAGAAACATATGAAATGTTTTGAGTGGCATAAACAAATACCTGATAAAGATCACACTTGCTTCTACGAACTAAACTCAAAAATAACTGGCATTTATTTTGTGTTTTACTTCCAGGACTCTCTTGGTGTTCCATAAACCACAAATCTACCCACATCATATCCAGAAATCTCATTTTAAGGTACAGTATGTATCACAAAATAACCCAGTGACTTATTTCTGCCTGTTCAGATTCCAGTGCTGGTATTTTCTAATCTTTACATTTATTTCCCCACAATATCCTATATGTTTTTGCTTTGACACATTAATGCTGTTCGTATTGGATATATTGTTATTAATTTAGTTGTTGTTGTTTACAGAGCACGCTCTTGTCCAAAACTGCAACTGCCGCTACCTGTACTGGATCATCTACTAACTTCACTGGATCCCTCCCTGGGACATCGACTGTAGCAAGCCCTGAAGTACACACATGCAAACACGCAGAAACACAGACATGCACAAATTGCACATGAGCAGACAACTTGTTATTTCTGATTCAACCAAACCCAGCGCATAGTACTCAATAATGAAAGGTGCCCTGCGGAGATTTCTTGTAAACGAACAAAAGTTACGTTTTGTCTTGTATATCTTTTAACAAGCCTTTGATGGCGCATCTCTTACGGCATGGTACTGCCACCTGTAGATGAGTTGAATAGTATAAAACCATTGGCAGGACTGTGTATTGCAACACTTGCGTGTGCGCACGTGTATGTGTGTCCTTGTGCACGTGCATTTGATAAACATCTCTCATTGAACCTACCATGAGAACAAGGAAAGACAACAGAGATGGCAACAAAAATGATGGCAAACATATTTTTATTTGACAAAAACAGTTTTAACTTAAGGTCCACTTACTAGATTTTTTCAAAGTTTTTGACCGCATCTCACAGGCTTAATCATCCGGTGGAGTTTGCTCAGTTGTATTGCTTGGAACTTTTGTCACATGATAAGTGGGGAAATCATATCCCCTGTCTCTGTTTTGGTATCTGGATTATAGCTAGTAAGTAGACCTTAAATTAAGAGTGTTTCTTTTTTTCATTTCCAATGCCAAAACATGCATAACCGTAATGAACCTATAAAGTTTGTAGTGTGTCATATGCATCACATATACACACAGGTTTTTGTCTGACTTTGTGACTAAGTGTGTGTGTGTGTCTGCACGCCTGTGTGTATAGACCGCTGAGTCTGCTTGTCACTCCAGACACGTCTGCATTCTCTCCCTCTTCTCTTGTTCTCTATCTGTCTTTTCTGCCCCTCTCTTTGTCTCCTGCTTTGTCTTTCTCACAGCTGCTTTTTCTTACTTGACTCAATTCACTGTCTTAGCCTCTCCTATTCAGCTGCCACCTCAAATGCTTCTTTAACTCACTCAGCTCTTTTATACCTCTTCTTATTTCCTTCACATGCCTCGGCTTCTTCCTTCTCTTCCTCTGTGTTTTCATCCAGCTTCTTTTGCACTAAGCCACCCTTCTATCAGTTTATCCATCGTCTCTCCTTCAGGCTTTCTGCTCTTTCTCTCTTTTATTGTTCTTTTCCTTGTCTGCCTTCATACTGATAATTAAGGCGTGTGTGTGTGTGCGTGTGTGTGCGTGCGTGCGTGTATGTGCGTCTTCCCCTCCCCAGTGTCCAGAAGTAAGAGGCACGTACTACCTGTGTGTGGACAGCCTGCAACCTCCCCAGATCCGCATCAGCTTCTCTGCTTTGCTTCTCTGGGGAGATACAGCTGAGGAGAGTAAGGATTTATCTATATGTATGCACACATGCAGACACACACGCACTCCTATAGACACTTAGATACAGAAGGATTTTCTGATGCAAGTAAGACTAACAGCAATCCTAATTCTCTATCTAAGCATACACAGATTGCACGCTGTCATCTACGTGTTAACGCTCAAATATATGATCATTTATTTCATGAATGTGACCTACTGTGTTTGTGATATTTCACTGTTGTGTGTGACTGATGCACATCTTCTCTCTCCGCTCTCTAACACCTCATAGAAAAGGAAACGTCAGCAGCATGTAGGTCTGCAGTTCTCATCGCCCAGGCCTACTCCTGGAAAAGCCTGCAGTCTCAGCTGCCAATTCTCACCCTCAAGACCACCTCCTCAAAGGCAGCAACGCTTAACTTACCCCCAGGGTAGGACACTATTAATGACTACTGAGAACTTTGTGCTGTATTGATCCAAATTACAAGCTTAGATTAAGTTCATTAACAGACTAGGATGTGACATTACTATGTTCTTAGACTCTGTAATGAATGTTGATCAGGATCCCCATAAGCTACTACCATAGTAGTGTATCCTTTAGTATGCCATTTCATACTATTTGATATTCTAGTACTTTGATTCTTTGTATAAGTTTGTAAAAACATTGACATCTTGGTATTCCTTTGCAATGCTAATTAAATATTCTACATAGTAAGCAAAAGCTGTAGACTTGTGACCAGTCTAATCGAGTCAAAGCTTTGCTGGCTTCATTTTCATTTCATGAAAATCCTGTGGCAATTCTCAAATGCTATTTTAACTCATCAATATATGTCTATTATCATATTTTATAAACATCCCTTCTCTTATCTCTTCTCACATTTCTTCCACTTTGCTTCCACCTCATAACCCTAAATTACCCTCAGCGCTCTTCAGCATGGCAGTAATGGTGCCAAGGTTAGAGCTTCAATTCTCATCATGGGAACCAGTTATACAAATGTATACATTGTTTGCACAGCACCCTTGAGAACTTTTGATGAAAGGAAGCATTTCAATCTTGTTGTGATTTCTTTTTTTACATTTTTTTATTTTTGTTTTTACAGCTAGCAGAGATCTACTTAAAGCTATCATAAATTGAGCAGAGGATATCTGCCTACTTTAGATGCTATGAAAAGCAGTAAAAAGCATCTGTCCTAGTCTCTATTAATGGGTTCTACTTGGCCTAGAAGCAGAGGGCCTAGTTTCTGGGGTCAGGTGCAGGTATGCAGCAGTGCAATTACCACTGAGCCATAATCACACACAGCACTCAACTTATCATGCCCATACGCCCCATAGTACACTCTCCAAATAGCTGATATGTCCATGCTTTTGTGCAGCGATCATTTTGAAAAACACATCCCTATCTTTTGCTCTTTTTATGTCCCTGTCAGCCCATCTGTAGTGGTATACTATTTTGCCAATGTGTTATTTTCTTTAGTCACTTACCCTGTGTGCTTTCTTCTTCTACATTTTCGAACACACTGTCCTGTGCTAACCTATTAATTTTAAAGAGGTTTTTGTCTCTCCTTTCTTCCCCTCGCTATTTCCATGTGTCTCCTCTTCCTTTCTTCTCTCCCGTACTCTTCACCTTCTTTTCTCTCCCTCCCATCCGTTTCTCTTTTGTACGCTGTCCTCTGCTTCTACAGCACTAGCCCAGCTCCGCCTCAGTGCTCGGCCATTTAGTTAGGACGTGATGGCTGAATTATGTAAAGCTAATGGGGCCAAGGAAGTTAGGTTCCACTCTCTCATGCCTGACTAGGCCCTGTGAACTCAGCTTGGCACTTGGCAGATAGGACATTAGGCTATTGCACTTCTGACTGTTTGACCCATTCAGTATTACTTGAAGTAGTTCCATTATTAAGAATAGTGTTATTTCATGCATTTTCACAATGATAGTGCAGTTACTATTACCACAAACTGTGAAGCCACAGGGTGGTTGGTGGAGGGATTCCTCTATGCTCCCTACTAGTCCTTTCATATATTTAGTAGCCTAATATTTAGACATTAGACTTAGACATGCTTAGTGATTGCAATGGGGGAAAAAAAGCAAATTGTCCAGATCCCAACCAGGAACTGCAAGGTGTTGCAAGTGAAAAGGAGTCATGAATAGACTTTGCGTCTTTATAAAGGGTCCCAATTCAAAACTATTTGGAACTGCTGTTTTAGAGTAACTTTTGAGTGTGCAGTAAACCAGGAATATGTGTTCCTATTTTAGAAATACTCAGTTTCCTTTCTCTCCCCTCCAGACGCCATGTGTTGTTCTTTCAAACAAAGGCAGCACTGGGCTACCACGTCCACCTGTGTAGTAAGACACCTTTCATCTTTGGGGATGAAGAAACCATCATGTCACACCTTACCAAGGTGACCGAGGCCCTTAAAAATATATATATATATATATATATATAAATATATGTGGTATATACACGTTGGTATTGTGGGAGTTCTAATTTTCTCTTCTATTTAATTGCATTATGTTTAATTTACGCAAGTAAAACTAATTTGAATACCTCCCACTGCTTTCCTATTTTAAACAGGAAAGTGCCCGTTTCACTGAGCAGGCCTCGTCCATCTTGAGGGCCCTGTCCAGAGTGGTGTCTTCCTTTAGCGATGAGCAGGACCAGCCAGCAGCCAGAAGAACCCTAGAAGAGGCTCGCTGCCTGCAAAACATCAATGCCACTCTGGGAAAAGGAGAACACCACAAGGTAGCGTGTTTACCTATGGTGGTACACAGTTGTGGTGCACATAGTAAAATAGCATGTTTTCTAAGCCTGACAAAGCTTTGATTTAAATATCACATTGCTATAAAGTTTTTCATTTCCACAATATGTCTGTTGAGCTTGAAAGTTTATTCTTATCAATGTCTGTAAATTTGAATTTCTAGTACAAGACAGATAATACACACTGACCTATGCGGTTACTGAAAAACTGAACTGAAACTGAGTCTAACCACCCGCCTACTTGAGGAACAAGGGGGTTTGTCTCGAGGGGGTCATGAATTTCCTGTTTTCATTTATTATATAAACTGTCAGTCTCATATATTTATGAGGCTGTAAATTCCAAAAATCGAAATACCTGGAAAATAATTATCTTCACACACTCTACGCTCACATGTAGACACGCACATACAGCATACAATCGCTAACACCCTTGTGCATGTTTACTGTGTGTCTGTAGATGTTTAACTCTGCAGTTTACAACATGCTGTTTGAGGCTCTGGGCAGGAAGCTGACATCAGAGGAGCGCTTTGCTATGCAGGCCCTCACAGCTGACCCTTCACTCCTGGCATCTGACCCCAAAGAACACTCCCTTACATGTAAATGCCTTTTTTTGTGTTTATAAATCTCGTGCATGGTTCATCTACATTTGTTTGTGAGTATATGCATTAAACTACGGTAAACTGATTTAAAATAAATCCTATTTTTTACCTATAATTGTCTTTCTCTCATTATACTATATGAACTATTTTCATAGTTCAGTATTCAGTATTAGTTTGCGATGTTCTGCTCTTACTCCCTTAAGTGGATGCAGAAGCAAAGCCTCCAGAAAGCTGGAGAGACAGGGCGCCAACAGAGAGGGAGGTGAAGGCAGTCACCATTCTGCAGGCTGGATTAAAAGGACATTTGGTGCGAGAGATCTTCAATGCCTCAAAACCAGGTAAAAACACTAATACACACATATCCAATATAGTAATCATGTAAGTATCCAATAAAGTATCATGGTCAAGTTTAAACCTCATTTTATATTTTAGTAGTTGAAAATACAAACCTGTTATTGTTGATTTAGATTCTGCTTTCTTCTTCGATGCTCTGTTTGAAAGCCAAACACATTTGCAGCAATGTAAGACAAAATAAGAATACCTGTGTTTCATTTGTATATTATTATTTAGTGTCTAAAAACAAACCCAAATCATCTTACATTCCCTGTTTGATTTTGCCCGGTGGCATATATTGAGTCTCTGAGCAGACGCACAAATATGTATTGATGAGACTACCACTCTTACTAATACACCCTGACAGATGAGGGGTGGCCACAGAGGGGATATACACACACATGTCGGAAACGCACACACGCATGAACACAACATCCCTGCATGAATAGCCAAACCTCTCAATAGTGACAGCAAGTGAAAAATCTGGAAGAAAAGACGTGGAAACACTGGACAGCTTGTAGGAAAGAATGAGAAATGAAATAGAAAGACAGAACCAAGCTGCTTTTTTTGGTTAAATTTATTCATCAATGTTTTACTGCCAGTTATGTTCTTGGGCAGTTTACAGCCAATTTAGATTTTTTTTTTAACTTAATTTCGGTTATATTCTTTTTCAATATGCAATTTTCTCCAAAAGCGGTGGTAATTCTTTTACTGCGAAGGTGCACTGCTGTTTGAAGCGTTTCATGGCCCAGACATTCTCTATTTATTGCCAGGACCTGAAGCTAACTGCGTCTTCTCCAGACACAACACATGACACTGTCACCTTCTGAATAACTTGCACATATGGGAGTATGCACAGCCTCATTAATGCCGTATTTGCATAAAACAGTGCTGTACAGTTGCGCAGATGGAATTTTGTAATCGCAAACAAAATATCCAAATCATTATCGAACCCATCTGCCAGCAACCTTAAAATATATATTGCTGGTGGTTATGTGGCAATTGTTTGAGCGCACACGCACACACACACACACAGGCTGTACAGTTTGACTTTTATGAAATAGGTCTGATAAGTTCTCTCAAATTGTATTCATTTACTTGACAAAGCACAAAGTGCAGCTTTCAGAGTGGCACTTACAGTAATGGCAAAACACCAATGAAATTTTAAAAACACTGCCTGTCTAGCTACACTTTGCAAAGCCATTCGTTCAAAAAAACGTAAGAACTTTCCTTTTCTTATTTCTTGTTCCTCAGAACATCTGTTTATACCACATATGTTTGTACGACTCGTACGTTTTTTCTTCTTGCTCTTTTTAAATTAATGTTCGCCCTTTACTCTTTCCCGTCTGCCTAGTTTTCCATCTATCTGATGCCTCTCTTTGGTTCTAAAGATGATGGGAGGTCTTCATCTCTCAATAGCCATCCTTGGCCTGCTATAATGGCTGTATCAATTTGGAAAAGTGGCCATTTGAAAAGTGAGCGCTGAGCATGAGGGAGGGATGGGTGGAGGGAGGATGTGAGGACACCTAACTTCTATCATGCAGCTGTCTCTTCAGCGCGTTCCTCTCACTTATATGCACGGACAAACACTTACTGACACACACATCGTCATGAACACAGTACTGCATCTTTTATCAAATGTTCTGTTCTGTCAGAGTGGTTAACTTTCTGCCGAGATGAGTGTGACCGGTAATGTCAAGGTGTGAATAATCTCCTCCTATCACCTCTCACTGAATGAGGCAAAAGGGCATTTCGCAATTTCCGATTCTTACCCTGAACTAGGTCAGCTACAATAATTTTTTTTTGTGTGTTTGACAGCAACATAGATTGTCTTTCATCTTTCATGGTGGCTATTTTTCTCTGTGTGGGTGTGTCCGGTGTGTGCGTGCGTGCGTGTGTGTGTGTGTGTGTGTGCTCATGTCATTCAGGCACGAAGGAGAACCTCAGTGCATCTAAGATCCTTTTAGACATGTGGCCGAAGGTTGAATCAGATGTGGAAAAACATGCTGCCATCTTGCTACGGTAAATAAAGGATAAAAATACAATGATCACAATGACTCTGAATGACAATAAATAATGTGCACACCATGTATGAATTGCATACGCAACACCTTATTAGCCATTAATATTCATTCACACAAATCTCATTATATGAGAGAATACAAGGGCTTTTACTGCAGTCCTGTGCCAATGCTGTGTACATTGTATGGCATGCGTTTAGTCTCTCTGTTGCACCGCATGCCCAGAATCTGCTCCCTCTCCTGGTTGTGGCGGCCTGTGGCGGCCAGGCAGGGAGCATTTTCCACATTGTGTTCCATCTTTTCCCAGTGGTACCATCTGCTGTTTATCCTCTCCTCGTTCCAATCGGCTAGCAGCGTCTGCCGAATGACCCGCTGCCTGGGGGGGAGGGGGGGGGAATGTAAGTGTGTGCATGAGATGAGCAGTGCGTGGGTACGGAGGGCGGAGCCTTTTGAGTATGTGTTTTTTCTTAACGGACATCCACTTCAGTCAAAGTTCACGCTGAGGCGTGAAGTGCATCTACTTTTCTTCAATGTAGTATTATTATTATTATTATTTTTCTTACTGGATTTCACACATAATCAGCTACATCAGAGTTATGTTTACACCAAGAAGTTTGCGGAAATTGTTTTCTCAAAATATACATTTCTCATCGTCTCTATATCTATACAAACATGAGTTTTAAAAAATGTTGAGTTAAAGTTCAGTGTTTTCTGCACAGGTTCATCATTGACCACTCTGAGAGGAAAGCAGAGCTCTACCCCTGTCAGCAGGATGAATGGACCAGAGTTTCCTTTGCTGATTACTCCGTCCCTCTTCAAGACACAGCCAACTCCTGGGTTTTGCTCTTTAGGTTAGAGAACATTGTAATATAAGGATTGTTAGGTGTGTCAGTGAGAGATAACCCCTAACCTGCCTTGGAAAGTATCCCCTTTTCACCAAATGCCATGATGTGCTCATTCCTGCTGGTACAGTTAATACCGAAAAATGTAGATATTTCTGTCACATTACATTTCAGAATGTCATCAAAAACAGTTGAAAACAACATTAAGTCAGACCTGCTATGTTGTTGTTTGTGCAGAGAGGTGTTCCTTGTTTCTAAGGAGATGCTGCTAGTACCAAAGGTCTACTCCCCAATCCCTAATTGTCTGCTGCACGTCATAAATAACGACACAGGAGAGGAGCTGGACATGGTCTTCAACAAAGTAGCAGACCATGTCTATCAACCCAACAAGGTCTGTGGATGATATAAATCCTTTTACTTCAAACCTTCATGTACATGACAGATTTTATTTATAAGTGTGAAATATTTTGCATATGTTCCCAGTTTTCCTATTACCATGATAAATTGGTTCCCTTTAGGAATGCTTCCTGCCTGACTTTATCAAAAACTGTCTAACAAACTCCCTCTGAAAATACAATTATTTAGATTTGATGATTAAATCTGTGTATCTCTGGCAGCTTGGTTATACGTTTGTAGCAGAGGCTGTCACACCTGAGTCCCCCCCTGTTGGTGCCAAGTGGAGGATGCGCTTGATTGGCTCAAGGGAACTCCTTCCAAAACTGTCCCATGAGAATCCACTCAACACGTTCTCAGTGAAGGAATTCAGGGATTATTACATTCCCAATGACAAAAGCCTCATATGTTGGTAAGAGAATTATGGGCTGTATATTCATTTATCATATGTGTGATAGGAATTATATATTTAAACTGGTAAATTGAAATCCAATGTTGCTGAGGTGGATCATAAAAATAAATGCTGTCCAATAGCTCTCACTGATTTTTACTTACACTACAGGTTATGAATCCTTAATCATAAACATAATTGGTGAGCTCTCAGCGGGGCTGCTAAAAAAAAAAAAAAGCCCCATTTTCAAAGACAAGACAACCTTAAAGTTACTCTGAGAGACTAATGGTATGCACGATCATTTAAAACTCTTCCACAGTTACCGTGTGCAGGTGACGGCAGACGTCCTTGGAACAATTCAGTTTCAGACTTCCAAGCCAGATGTACTGATCCGTCTGTCCATTCTGGACCAGGACAAGGAGGTGGCCGCCAACACAGGGAAGGGTCACGTAGTAATTCCTGTGTTCTGCTTCCTGGCGAACGAAGGTGAGTCATTAGGTTTAGTAATTGAAGTAATTAAATGAAACCATTCTGGGTCATGGCAGAAGATTTGTCAAATTGCCTCTTATCTGAATATTAGAAAGTTGCATGTACAGTATCTAGCTATACCAAGGCCAGGAGTTGGCTATCATCCGGATAACAAGATAACTGCATGCAAGATTGACATACTTAATTGAGCCACCTTTTTTAAGAATTGATTTGATACGTTTTAAATTCAAACATATCAAACGACTAAACATTCCTTTTTGAGGCACAAATTCAAAATGTTCTTGCAAAAGTTTTTCTTCTGCTACTTAAAGCTAATGTACTTGGTGTTAATAACCCTTCCCAAACACCAAATAGCTTGCTGTTAGGTTCAGCATTTAGAGTTGTGTAACTTGTCACTAGTGAGCTGGGATTAATGTTTGGGAAAGAGGACTTTAAGGATAGTATTTATGGAGTGAGTGACAGTATGTAAGCTGTGGATTAGATGATTTTACCACCTCTTGGATTGAGTGTTTAAGTGGTTAATTTACTTCTTTTTTTTTTTTTTTTTTTTTTTTTTTTAGAAATACACACACGCGCACACTTCTGTAGGGCCACAGTCATCAGGAATGATTTATTGTGATGGATCACCTTATTCCTGTTGTGGCTCTATCTCAGAATGTGTTCAGACTCATTTGGGGCGCACTCATGCCATGAAAAGAAGCTCCCTTAAAGGAAAAATGCTAATTCAATCCATCAGTGTTTATTCCCTCTATTTTCAGTGAAATATAAATTGGACTCAGAGAGATTAATTGATTGGTTCTACTTGTAGCGAGAAAATTGTACCTGTAAAAAATGTGTTTGTTTTTGTGTATTCTCCAGAGTACTGGGTAAAGAGAGATTGCTGTTGAATTGTATTCTATTATCTAATATTTAATTTATTCCATTTGAATTATTTGAATTACACAGTAGATATAGCAATATACAGACGGGGTGTGACAAGCAACAAAGGTCCCCGCGCAGAATCAAACCACTGTCATTGCTATTATGGTTGGGGTCTTAATCACTCCACTACCAACTAAAAAGTAGTTATTACACTATTCAAAATAATCCCATTGTATTTGGGTAGAAGAAAATCACAGAAATGGTTATATGTGCTAGCTGGATTTACAGTATAATACAGGTGAACAGTAGAGGCACTAAACACGAGAGCCCTTCAAAACCTCTCAATTCAGTCGAATTTTCACTTGATGCTTCCACCAGTTACAAAAGCACAGATTACTGACCACTCTTGTCTTCTCTCAGATATGGGCTTAGTTTAATATCTCTCTTTCTGTTTCAGACACTCCCCAGCAAAGAGATGAGAAGGACGGCACAGCTGGGAATTCAGACTCCTCGTCTGACCAGCACCAGCCTCCCACAGAGACTATGGTATCACTGACAACTGCCTGCGTGGTATCTGCTGTTGCTCAAACACTTTACTAATCTCACTTGCGCACGCACAAAAGCGTGCATCTCACTTTCCCTCTCTGTCTTTCTCACCCACTTACTTGCTGCCTGTGTCAATATCAATTTTTCACTGCCAGATACACATAACGCCTTACTTGCCGGCATGCACACGCACACACACGCACACACATGAATTTACACACACCCACACACTCATTATCACACAGACAAAATTTGCAAGAGGAGAGCGGCAGAAACTGGAGGGGTGGTTTTGTTGTTACTGTGTGACATATCAGTGCTTGTCAGGGAGCAGTGATTTGTGCATGATTTATGAGCCACTCGATTGTCTGCAGACCCCCTATATACAATATTGACAAAGTGTAGAGTGTGTACTATACGTGTGTACCATCAGACACTCGGAGACAAAAACACACCAAATCATTTGAGCTTTCTTTGTTTTGCTGCGGGGACTGTCAGTTATACCAGCAATAAATCTGGAGGACAACCAATCATTATAATGTTCCCTCTGTTTACACCTCATAAATAAGTGCAATTAATTTGTCATCTAAAGCGGTGGATTGAGCCCTTTTTAATAACGAAAGCAATGAAGTACCCCAACAGTGTAGTGACAGCAATAGCGATGAGACGGTTCATGTCAGATCCCATAGATCAGATCAGCAGCAGGCCAGACTAAACAGCCATTGGTCAGAACTAAAAGCCATTGATCAAGATTTAGAGCAAAGGGTCAGTGATTAAAGCTCCGCAGGGATACACACCAAACATATTGATGCTCAGTAATGATGGACTAATGGTACTGGCTCTAATAGGATATTTGTTTTGGACTTAAATACACATGTAAACAGATGAAAAAACATATCGCTGTGGCCTTTTATTTATAGATGCACAAAGGTGTTTTTAAGAATGATACATTATTACAACTATAGGCGTATGTTTAGCAGATTTTTCTCTTTTTTTTTTGTAGAATATGTCTCGCTTTATTAGTTTGAGTGTCTTTTGGAAATTTTGTTGAAATTCTGCCTTTTCTGTTCAGTGAGATGGATTTGGCAGTTGCAGCCCCTGATATAATGTTTGCTAACAAGCCCTCTGCCTCTACTCTCCCATTGTGCCAAGCATGCGCTTCTGTTAAAAAATGTTTAGTGCTTGAAGGTCTCTCCCTTAATCATCAGCGCTAGTGCAGTTAACGGCTGTGTGTTCACAAAATACTAAATGGCATCCACCTCATATTGGTTTAGTGTTTATGCCGCATGCATGATGCTGTATATGTTTATTTTTGTAATGCGTATATCACGTTGTGTTTAAACGGTGATGTGGGTGTTGGACACTGACTTTGCTTGCATGTATTTCACAGGGTCATACCTATGTGGTGCAGGCAGAGGTGCTTCATAAGAGCTGGGATTTGGATGAATCTCAGCTGGCTTTTGTCCATATGCTCAGAGACTTGGAGAAGAATGAAATGAGAGGTACATACTTAAGACAATTACAAATCCAACATCAAGCAGTCAGCTACACTGAGTCGCCCAAGAAAAAGACTGGAAAGAAAGTCACCTTATTTACTTTGCACCACTTTAAAATATAGAAATGTTTAATAAATTTATTAAATTAACTTAAACCTTGATCTGAAAATCCAAATAAAAATCTAAATACTTATTATGCAGGGTTCAGATCTCCCCAAGTATCCCTATAATGAAGCATTTAAAAGTGTTCAGGATTTGCACCCTGGGTTCTGAATGGATTTTCTAATATTGCCTTCATGTTTGTTTTTGAACAGCTTATTTTTTTGTGTTCAGTGTGAAATGTGGTAGATACTCATTAGGCAGTGTCAGGGGCCAAGGCAGACGCTGTTTGTTCTTGGCTTCTGCTAGCCAGGGGCCTGTTAATCACAGGCCTAATGAAAGCCAAATGAATACAGCTGCTTTCGCAGATCACAGAGTGAGATTTCTTGTGCCCACTGGTCGTTGGCTGAGGCACTAATCCTGTCCTTTGCCACCAACTTTGCTTCTCTGCCTTTAATCATGCTGTACAAATTGGATCGATTGAAAAAAAAAATCGGGGCTTTGAAATTTCCAGACGCTTCTTAAAAATTCTGAGGGGATGAATTAATTGCGACATGGGTGGATATTGATGTGAAAGAGGTGCTGTATGGGCGACAATTTGCATGATTGCCTGAAGAGAAAGGCCAGCCTGCTGTCATTGAATTCTCATTCTCTTTTCTGTGTTGCTTCTGACAATAGTCGCCGTATTTACCCATTCAGTTTGCATGGCATGAAATCTGAGGATGGTGTGTGCGTGTGCTTGCGTTTGTGTGTGCGCGTGTGGGAGGCATTCCTAAACTAATAAGCCAGCTATCAGATATGTTTTCGACTACAAAGGAAGACAAACCTCTGTTTACATATTTAATACAGTAATGGTCATGTGCAAGATGAACAGTAATGATTTGTTACTCCGATATGCCGTGTGTTCCTTTTTAGTAATTTGCTTTCTGTTCATAGATGAATGAGAGCATGTTAAGGTTTGATTGGGTTTGTCCATGTGTGTACGTGTAGGCCAATGTCCACACAAACCTCCTGTGGTTTTCCAATAAGCTTGTGAAAGTGGGTCAATGGGAAGTCAAATGAAGTTGGCTCTTGCCCCCTGGTGCCCTGGGAAATATCTCAGCAGGAAAGTGAATTAATTTCACCCAGTTTAACTCTGTCTCAGTGGTGAGGCTGTGTCCTTGATCATGCTCCCTACATGCTACATGGGTACACACGCACTACATGCCACGGCAAGCTTTGAAACCGCTATAACAAGCTGTTTAACAAGCTGCAGTCAAAATACTGTACTGCGCATGTTTAATGAATGCACATTTACTCATAACCCAGCTCTGCTTTACACCACAGTATATAGTGTTGGAGCAGTCAGCAGTAGCTGTATGGTAAGTAGGCAGTAGCTTTCATTCCCTTTCCAACCTCCTTGACATTTTACTTTTTACTGTGCTACATTTTTATTATCTAAACAATGGTGCTTTTATACTCTCGGTGAACAAAAGCTTTTTTTGATCAATGCTATTGAAGTTTGGCCAGCAGCAAATCAGTTTTCAATACATGTATCAGCCCAAAATTACAACTCCGATTGAAATTTAGATCCAATTTGAACACTGAATTTCTGTATGACTCGAGATAAGAGTAACTCAATGAGCACGCACCAAAGCTGTTCGGGCAGAATGGCAGGGTGTCAGCTAAATGATGGATTATTACGCCTCTATTTCAGAGGAGTGAGACCCATAGTTAATGCTTCGTCTCAGCTGGGGATTGTGTTCACTTTAGCTATAAAGTGCAACAGTGCCATCTAGCACGCATGTGGCCACACAACACATGCAGTGTTTGCTCACGCCCACTTCAGATGAGCTTTAATTGTGTTGGGGGGAATGTGCACAGCTGTTCATTGTGAAGTTGAATGTACAGTAATGGTATGTGTTGATGAAGGAAGGTTCATTTTGCATAAATGTCAGGTTTGTTTGCACACGCCTAAATGCTCTCGGGTATCCATAGTTTCTGTATTATATAGTTACTCACTTTAATATTAACACCATGTTGCCAGTATAGATGACATAAGTACACACTGCTCACGTTGTAGATGGTAACCAGCCTGAGGACGTGAAC
Organism: Bovichtus diacanthus; assembly: GCA_943590825.1. Classification (NCBI taxonomy): domain Eukaryota; kingdom Metazoa; phylum Chordata; class Actinopteri; order Perciformes; family Bovichtidae; genus Bovichtus; species Bovichtus diacanthus. Next base: position 2,996,651 of record CALSBV010010705.1, on the reverse strand, counting down.
CGTTCATCCATCACCCACACACCGCACCATCATGGGCACAAATCTGACACACCCAAAGCCAACCGCAAGGAAGGTGACAAGGAGAAGGGGAAGCCAGCTGCCAACTCTAAATCTGGCTCCAGGCAGAAAACGGTAATACTTCACTACAGCACAGATAACAACAGAGCACCACAGCACTGTCGACTGCAAATTGGTTTTTATTTTATCACGTTTATACTATATTTCACATGACTTCAGAATCAGTTTTAATGCCCAAGGGTGTACACATATGAGGGACATTTGACTAGTATGTGTAGATACAAATATATATAACAAAGAATATATAAGTTTATTTTTTATATGAACTCAGAGGGGAGTTGTGGGAGGATAATCTATTCACTGACTGCAGCCAAGGACACCTCTAAAAAGCTTTTCATCATATTTACCAAATTGCATTTTCCAAATAACTGTTGCGTTCCATTAGTTTTTTATTGGCTAGGATATTCTTATTCGATTGCAAGAAGCAACTGCATTAAAGTGCTACATATGAAAACCATTCATTAAACAAATTCTAGCCAGGTCAAATGCAATAGACAATATTCACTTAAACTAAAGGCCATGCACTGCTTTTGCTATTCCTACAAAATTACATATTTCTTTTCCAAAGTGTATTTTCCACAGTATCCCATATTTAGACGAGGTACGGTGGTACTTGTCATGTAAAATTTGATAAGAATTAGCAAAAGTAGTAATGTTAACCTTTTGGAGAGGAAGTTGTGTGGAGGCACTTCAGTCGAGTACACACTTAACTCCTCTTCATTGATTCCCATCCACATATAATGAGATTGTTGTTGAACTCACTCCTGTCATCGCTTTTTCAGTTTGTTTTATCCGACTGGTCATTATTTACATATTTCATTATCAGCCAACTCTGAGATGCTAACAAAGAGAGACTGGCATCAACCAAATCCCACAACTGCAGGATGACCTGCGTGTGTTTACAACTGAATAAGCGATACTCATCACATATTACAATCTCATGGAGTATCATTCTCAGTATAAATGTCAGAAACACAGCTGCTTTGAAAATCTCTAATCCACGTAATAAGTGGCTTTTACTCTCTCCTGCGCTACATGTCAAACCCTAAAGGCTGACATTTGAAAGGCAGATTTTCACAATAGAGGTCCCCATCACTACAATTTCCATTTTGAATATTTTTTTCGGCAATGGGAGCACAACATTGGTGGAGGTAGAGGAAGTAATGATCTCTGAATAAATGAATAAAAAATGATCTATTATAAACAATGAAGACAAGACAGCTGAACAGGGCGTATAATGTGACTGTCTGGGCGGCTCAATGAAAGAGACACACTCATAATGTATTGTCGTACGGTGACCTTCAACTGGGATGTTTGTGTGCTTGAGCGTGTGTGTTATGTTTTCGTTTGTGTGTGTCCATATTTGTGCAGAGCCTTGACCTGACTAAGGCGAACTGGACTCTGCGTGTGGTCAGTGACCAGAGCAAAACGGAGAGCATCGAGGTGACAAAGGGCACTGAGAGAAAGGACCAGATTAAAGCGATTAAAAAAGCCTGGGAAATGGCTGAACCAGGCCGCTGTGCCAAGGTAACCCAGAAGTTGTGATTTAATGTCATTACTCATCAGTTGATGTTCTTTTAATGAAGTGTTCCCAGTATCATCTCCTGTAGAAATGTGTTTCAATACTATTCCATATTGAACAGGCACTACAGACGGAGTGTGTTGCTGTCTTTTAGGCTTCACAGTCTCGTCTCAAGTTTTGTAACCACCTCCGACATCAAGCAGGTGATGAAACTACGACAGATGACGCAGAAAGCAGAGAGCCAGGTACCATACTATCGAATGAGGAGCTGACGGATGCCTCATGCTCATATCCTCCTATGGACTACACTCCCTTCATCAGGTGCTCCGCCACACTCATTCTTTTTCCATCTGTTTGGAATTATTATTATTATTATTCAACAGCATAAGTATGAAGATAGAATGATGATTAGAGCAGATCGTAGCCGTCACATCATAATGTGTTAACATAGTTTTACAGTCTCATAACCATACATTGCAGAATTATCACTGTGGCAGGCTGTAACAAACCTTCGGCCGGTTCCAACAGACACATTCATATCTGTGCATAGAGGGCTGCAAAGGATAATAATACATAAACAACCAAGACAGACTCATCATCTCACTGCATTATTCTAAAAGGCTATTTCTTTGTTTTCCTGTTGGAAGTCTTGTTTGTATGCACTCCCCTTGCTTAATATAGTTCACTCTGCTGTCTAGCTTTATGTGTGTGATTTAAGTCTTAGCTGCGAGGCCTGGTTCCCACCAGGGGATTGTGCGTGTGTGTATGTCTCTGTTTTCAGTATACATGTTGCTATAGATTGGCTCATGCAGTGTCTGCAGGACATTGCTAGTGATTTCCTGTGTTTGTGACCTTTGCTACCATTGGTGCCGTAACCAGCAGTGTTACAAGACGGTACACTTAGGCTGGCCTGAAAGGACAGCGCTTGGACTCCAGAGGAGAGTGACGTGTACTGTGTAATGTAAAGACATTAAGGGGAGGCTAAAGGGAAAGAACTTCCTCAAGAGCAAATCCAAGAAATGTACACCAATTTTATGTTATGAGTCACCACAAGTTCACACTAAAAGTTTTTTTTAAACATTTAAGTATTGACTCAAGACTTGAATTGTTTTATGTTTTTACATCAAAATATGTATAGTGTAGTATTTCTTACATTTTGAGATAATTATTCCAGGTTGTTTTTTTTTTTTTTTTTACTGAATGATGTCTGAGGTGAACGTATGTAATAATGATATGGGGGCTTTCTTGAATAATTCAGTGTGCAGCACATCTTATCTGCGGCTGTGGGAATCAAGTGTACAGTGTGTTGTCTGTATTATTCTGGTTTACTTGCTCTTTCTTTTCTTTTTTTTTTTCTTCTTCCATCTGCTTCATGGCTGGCTTGATCTACATCATTTTAAGATGCAATACAACAGCTCCACAGTAAAACTGGCTTCAAATTAGTAATGTCACACAGAGCTTTTATCTTCAGCAAAAATGTTTTGAGTTGGAGAGCTGTACTCAACATTGGCAATATAATAATTAGGAATATCTCAAAAATCAATAGTGTCAGTGTCTTAAGAATCCACTATCTACGGGTAAAATGTCAATGTTTGACTTTTGTCAAGTGATCTGAAGGGAAGAGTCTCCCTCCTCGGTTCCCCTCAGAGTCCCCCGTCGCTCTCCCTCACACCACCTCTCCTCTCCTCTCCTCTCCTCTCCTCCCTCCATCTCTCCCTCTGTCCGTGCCTCTCATGATAAATGAGATGATATTTGGGTCTGTTAATTAGATAGCTATTTCAGGACCCCAATGAGCTCGTTGCTCCAATGAGATGTGGCCCTTGCTCATCACCTCTCCACCCTTTCCTGCTATGGGTGTATGGGTGCGTGTGTATGGGGGTGTGGGTGTGGGTGTTGGTGGCCGCACACATGAGTCTGTGTCCAGCTGCTAATGGCTGCTGACAGTGTGGCCTGCAATCCGAGCCGAGAGATATCCCGAGGAGTAGTTTATTAGGGGAGTCTGATTAGTCTGCATTACACTTCTTTCTCACACAGCGCACGTTTTAGATACACGCACACACACACACACAGACACACTCATACGTGCCATCTTTGTACAGGCCTTGAATGAGGTTGAACCGGGCCTTGTTCATTAAACCAAATGAACTCCATCATCACCTCCACTAACCTCCCCCCCCCCCTCTTCTTTAAGGTCATCTTATAGTAAATAGGCAGCCATATTTAGCACTTAAAACCTCTCTTTGAGTTCCTCCCTCTGTGTGTGTGCCTCAGATGACTCCCAGTCATTTCTTTCTCAAACGCATGTTGACGGACTATTTGCTTCACTCACTCATTCCATGCATGTCTCTCCTTTCCTCACACACAAATAAATGTCATTTAAGTTATACAAGCAATTCTGAACAGAGAAATACCTAAATATGGTGGTTACATACCGAACCAAATAGACTTCTCAGATATCAATCTGGATATACGACTTGGGATATGAGATAAGTCAGGGGACTGTGTCCATCATTTCCTCTGCCTATCTCTACATTTATCAGCCACATTTCCATTTTTATTCATCCTGCTTGTGTCAACATTGACAGTTGTTCCATATCGCAAAATAACCCTTTCAAATTTGCTAACCTTTTTTGGTAACATTTTACAATAAGGTAACACTAGTTAATGCAGTAATAATAAATAACTAACAGGTAATTATCAGTTAACTAATGTGTCTAGTAATCATGTACTAATGGTGCTAAGCAAGGCGTTAATTTATAAAGATGCTATATACATTTATTAATACAGTAAACACTAGTAACTAACATGTAATAATACAATAATAAACATTAAGTAACATTAACAATGTCGTTTGTTAACATTTATTAAGGGTTTACATGTTAATTAAGATATTACCTTTTATATTCGTGCACATTTTTTATAATTTTTGCTGATGATATTTGTTTAATAGTTGATCCTTAGAATATGCTCTGATGGAACATATGCAAATGCTATGTTATAATACTATGTTTCTCAGAGAAAGTCTTGAGCCGATGAATAATGAATAAATAAACCATCCAGCATAACTTTCTGGTTATATTATACACAATATTGACAAGTAAGTACAACAACACATTTTATCAAGTCCTTGTTTATGTCCGTAGACGGCAAAAGGATTTTCCAGCGCTGATGGACTCACAAATAGAAGAGATCCAGCAGAGGGAGCGCTTAGAAAAGATCCAGACTTACCGGTTGGTCCGAGACAATGTGCTGCAGCACCAGAAAGAGCAGGAGCTCCACAGGAAGGAGCTAATGAGACACCAGCTGGAGATGTATGAGAACATGCAGGTCAGTGAAGACTGCGAGGGGACTGTGTGGCGTCTAAACGTGAACAATACTTATCATCAGTTGTGACCATCAATGTAAAAGAGAGCGAGGAAGATCTGTTGTGAGCTTCCTTTCCCTCAGGATAGACATCATTCTGTAACGTCTTTCACTTTACCTCTCTGTCTTGTCTCCAGGCAGCCTTGTGGCAGCGCTGTAAGAAATTCCTCGATGCTTGCGAGGCATTCAGCAGCCGTCAGATGGCGGCCGTGAAAAAGGAACAAGAAGCGAAGCAAGCTCTGGAGGAGGCCCAGCAGGCAGCTCCAGAAAAAACAACCCCCACCTCTGCTGCCACCCAGCAGCCCAACAAACGTGCCAAGAGCGCTGCCAAGAAGAATTGATGGTCGTTGTCCCGTTTCAGTCTCAATTCTCTTCATTTAATCACAACATCGTGGCCCGCACTTGATGATATAACACCTCGCCAAAAGATTGTTGCAACACCTGATTCAGAGCCGCACGTGCTATTGCCTCTTGCTTATGTCTTTTGAAATATGTAACTAAGAAACTCTAAGTAGTTAGATTGTTAATGTTTGTAATGTTTTTTGTTTTTTTTAAATGACCAAATATGTTCATACTTTCAGGAAATGTGTTCTGTGTTCCGCAGCATATTTAAAAAATATTCTTATAGCACACATCTATATCCTTTATCTTTAATGTATAACCTGTAATAACACTGTTCACCTACAAAAACAATCTCTGTGGTTATTGTTCATTTCTTTTCAAATATATCAAATACATAATACAATGTAATGGCTGTGTGCATTTTTCATTGCACTGAGAATGTCAAGCCATCTCGCTTGCAGTGAAGCCCAGTGTGCCTGATTATATTCCACAAATCTTTTGTTTTCCTGAAGGTCACTGTATTGATTGTATGACTGCAAGTGATTGATTGGTTAATTGATATATTCTTGCTGATGGAAGCCCACAAGAGTCTGTTCCAAGATAAAGTGTTGTCTATGGAAAATGCAACATAGGTAGGTGAGAATCGATTACCATAATCCCCAAGGTTGAAGTGAATACATTTCAGATGGTTAGGCTTCTGATATGCATAACTGTTGATCAATCAAGTGTTTCTTTTTAAAATGCTACAGTAAAGTAATTGCCCTTTATCTTGGCTTCGTATTTGGAGTGCATCTAGTTGGTCTCCATCCCACAGTCAGCTGACCAGCTGAGGAATGGGAAGCGAAATTGGAAATGAAAGGGAAGAGGCTGCCATCTAGTGGCTCTGGACATTAATACGTTTCCATTACTGCACTATGCTGTTTTCATGGTTGACAATAATGAATAGTTCAATTTTGTGCTGCTGCATGAAGGAAATTATTATTATGCGGTGTGTTTGTGTGTAAGAGTGTGTGGATGTGCGTGTGTGTGCACAAGATAGCAGGGTGAGAGGAATTAGTTGTGCCTGCTTGTATATGTGTGCATGTGCAAAGTCATCCTGCAGTAATCCGTTCCTGCTCTAAAGCTTTTGTACCCTGCTGCTGACAATTCGTTTATTAAAATTCTTCTTTGTAGGAAATGAGTCCCTCTTATTAAGATATTGGACTTAAATTAGGAATATTCAACATATGAATCAGACTCGTACAAGGATGCTAGACGCAACGATGCTGTAGACACAAGGACATTTAAACAGTAGTTTGTTTATGCGTGGGAATACCTGCACAATGTTTAATATAAATCCTTCCACCTAGCGCTGCTCCGCTCTTCACTTATACTTGGAACACAATATCTATATTGCTTCTGCTCATAAAAGTGTGCTCGTGAGTGATGTGTGTATTTCTCACTGAATTTTAAGTGTAAGGCCTCATCTAGCCAACCACTATTTCTACCCTTGTAACTGCATGACGAAGCTAATCCTGAAAGCCCTGTTCCTGGCACAGAACATTCCCTCTTGACTGTTCTTTCTTGCCCAGTTCATTCCTCCCTATCTAAAACATTAGCTGTTATTTGCTGTTTTCCGGACCCCTAAACCCGCCCTCCTCCTCTGTGCATCAGGTATAGTGGATGGGTGGGAGTGTGTCGCACCATTAGAGAGAGAGATCACCCGACACTCTAATTGGCAGTGACGTTTGTGTATTAACGTAGAGGCTGTTTGTTAATTGGCAGCTGTTGGCTGGTGGTTTGATGCAAATGAGCTGTGAGCGACAGAAGAACTCTGGTGTAACCTTGAAAACAAGGGGACAGTCGTGTGTGGGCGCGTGTGTGTGCGTGCGTGCATTCCACTTCCCACAAGTAATAAGAAAATATTAGATTCTTAAATGGACCCACACTGAGGGATGATGAAATTAAGTGAAAGCAGATACACATTTCCCGAGCACTGTGGAGACTGTGGTGGCTCTTTAATTCACTTTCCATTTTTAGAGGTAATAATTCAAGATTGCCTTTATCAATTTCTTTCCTGTTACTTTTGTGAATGACAAAAAGGACATTCGAACTCGCAGGAACTTCCTGTGTATTCATGATTTCTCTCTCCGTTTCTATAGCAACATCCCTGTGGCGCTGTCCTTTCCCACCTTCCTTACAATCTCGTGTGGCTCAGTACCTGTGGATCGCAGTCTTCATCGAGTTCATATCGTCTCCTACATTAACTTATCTGTCAGCAGTTAGATTTTAAACCGATCCTTTTCAGTGCAGAAGTTCAGGCTTGTGGTAGAACCAGGAGCCTGTTAGCTTAGCTTAGCATGACCACAACCACAACATGCCGTTTATACAGCATAGTTTTTGAGATATAATAAGATGTCAATTAGTGAACTTTAGAGGTGTTGGTAGGTGTGTGTGTGTTTTTTTTAACCAGTTGACAGACCCAGGCTAGCTGTTTCCCCCTGCTTCCATTCTTTATGCTAAGCTAAGCTAATCATGTCCTGGCTGTAGCTTCATACAGATACAAGAGTGGTATCGATCCCCTTATCGAACTCTCAGCAAGAAAGCAAGTAAGCATATTTCCCAAAATGTTGAACTATTCCTTTAAGTGTACATCTCTGAATTATGCACCACCTAGTGATTTTCTTCCATAAAAAATTCAATGTATAATTCTGTAATGTCTGCAAAGAATATGCAGCGCCCTTCAAGTCTTCAAGAACCTTATGCTCAGTTTGCTCATTTTGCCTTTTCGTTCACCTTTCTCTGCCTTGCACAGGCTCATGCATTCTCCCTTGCATCAATAATACACACATACACACATCCGGACTCAAACATGCACTCCCAGCTGGCACGGGGTGGATACAGGGTCCTTTGGTTTATTGGCTCAACATGCTGCAGCATTGTCACATTGTTGTTGCTCTCTCCCTCTGGGACTGAACGTCTTTAGAGGTCCGTCCTCAGGGCCTGCTATGCTGATAAAAGAGAGAAGAGAAGGACTTTGAGAGAGAAAAGCCTGTGCTTCCGTGCGACATGGACTCAGCTCATGGAGCAAAAGGCCAAGTCTAGCACTGAAGGGGAAAAGGTGAGTACTCAGATTGACATCCAGGCTTTACTGCAGTAATCCAAAACCCCAAATGCACGCACACACACACGCACACGGAACCCCACACTTGCAGACACAGAAATGCTGACCTGGTTGCTGCCTCACTCTTGTAGCCCAACTATTTCAGTCCCCTGCCTCACCTTGCTTTGGCTACTCTCTCTCTTTACTCTTTTTTTTTTTTTTCTTTTTTTCTCTTTTGGCCCACCGTCCAGCAGCACCACCTCTCTCTTCAGCCAACAGCTCTGCAGACAGGGGATGTGAAAATCAAATAATGAGTCTGGAGAAGTCCACAAAAAAAAAAAACTGCAACACTTCAGTTTTAAAGGTGCCGAGAGAATAAAGCACTGAACACAAGGTCATCATCACCATAGAAAAACAGTACCTGTCATCAGATTTAAGTGACGAGAACTATAGCGTGAGAAATCCTGTGTAGGAATGTGTCCTATTGTAACTTGTACAGACAGGCTTTCTAATTGTATCTTCCTCATTTCCCTACGGCCCTCACTTATCGAACGCTACAAGATCCTCTGTATGATTTGAAGGTCAAACCGAGTCAATATTTAAACGGCTGAGTAAACGCATGTCTGGATCAAATGTCTGTGGTCCAGCTCTATGTACACTTAAAGATTGGACAATGACAGCAGACATGGACAAGTTGCTATTCAAAGCAGAGGCCTGGGTTGACAGCTGTCCCTAACTGGGCACATCACTACACAACTTTTACAGTAGAGTGGCCGAGAGATTCTGTGTACGTGTGTGCAAATTGCTACGTGCGTGTCCATACGTGTTAATCAAAGCTTGCTTTTGCATCCGTGCGGTCTTCTGGGATATTTTAGTCCCAACTACATCCCCTGACAGTTATGCTAACTACTACTGATATCGGGGAGCTTCTTTTGGTGGCCGCTGTGTGTTTGGAAGTTGCACATGTCTATACTTATTATAGAGAAGCCATCGTGGTTGTCAGGATGCAGCTGATGTAACTTCCTGTTGTGCCACAGCCTGTCACAAGTGTTTATTTCAAAAGATCTTTGAATGGTGATATAGGCCGCTCCAGATGTAGTCTTTGTTTGTACCTGTATATAAGGAACACTTTTGTCTAGCACAGCACTAACCATGCGTCATTTGATGTCACCGCTTCAAAGCGATACGAGGATGAAGGGTGAGCTAATAGATAGATGGGAGGATACACACAATTTCCTTAAATAGCATCACAGCGACTGCTTGAATCACAACCTAATTGCCTTGTGTTGGAGATGATTGCATTAATTCAGCGGTGCAGACTCAGTTTACACAGCAGAGCTGGGAGGTGTCAAGTTGCCAATAAAACAGGAGTTCTAAGTTTCATCCCCGTTTATTGGATTGTGCAATAGCCCCTGCCAATCACAGGGGATAATTGCGCGGATTAATTTACCATCAGAGGCTACAGAACGAGAGGAGTCCGCGGTAAGACGGCTCACCATCGCTGCCGCTGTAGTCTTGGAAGGAAAATGAGTTTAACTTTATCAGAATTTCGCTGCTCGATGCTCTGCACCGGTGTGTTGGGCTTCACATTTCCCTTCGTGTCATGATCCTTTCCTGACAGACATTCACTTCTACTGTGCGGACAGAAAGGGCTCAGTGTGTTGCATGGTCACGTTGTGCTGATTTGATAAAGTGTGAATTGATTAGTGCTTATACCAACAGGGGGTGGCTGTACAAGGGAGTCATCGATAACCTGTCCTGTGCTCGCCATTGATTATTGCTATCTTAGATAACGGGACCGGAGGCTTCTCTCTTTCTCACGCTCGCGCTCACACGCACACACACACACACATCCCTTTGAGCCCTTGTTTTTATAACCATATGTGTGTGTGGTTAGGGAAGAGGGTAGTGCTACTTCGCTGTTCACCCTAACACCAGTAAAATCATGGTAGCCCTTCCCTTCATTGACTGTATTGGAGTTCCCCTCTGCTCCTTCAGACGACTGGATAACAGTGGTCTCGACTCATTGAATCAGTGACATTGAACTGAGGACGCAATTCTATTCACCTCACATGTCCCTTTCTTCGATTTTCGGATGACTGGTTTAAGTAAACTTAATTTTGGCTGCACGCCTACTGCAGCTTCTTTCTAAGAATCTGTCCTCCCAGAGGTCCTGTGTCACTGCTATGGTAACATTGGCAATGCCCTTTCCTTTAATAGTGGCATCCATCTGCTCCGCTGTGAGCGAGCGTGTGTGTGTGTGTGTGTGTGTGTGTGTGTGTGTGTGTGTGTTGTTGGTCAGCTTATCGCCTTGGCTGATTATAGGAATTGATACCAGCTGTGCTGCCCCGAGTAGAGACAAGCTGACGTTGTGTCATGCCCATGCCCTGAGCAGACACGCCTGCACATACATGTACATGCACACGCCACAGAATATATGCAATTTCCTTCATTTCTGGCTCGTTAGGGACGTATGACCTTGTGACCTTGAAAGCTTGATCTAACTGCACGTCGAAATGTTTTGATGCTGGAGCTTTACAGTCTTCCCTCCTCTCCCACATTTGTCAAAAACGAGGTGTGATGCCAGGATCATAAACTCATGCTTGTATTGGACTCCAGCTTTTTGATTAGGAACGCTATGGACGTAATGAAGGCTTTATGTTATTGTCAATTTCTTCACCCCGCATCTCCTCATCTCTTTTATCCTTCCATCAATATTTATAAGCCCCTCTGTAACCATTAGGACTGGTCGGGGTGTGGGTGGGGGGGAGGGACTCTGGGGAGGGACATTTACAGATGTACCTCCAAGCTTTGTAGCCACATGCAACGCATCTACATGTGTGTTTGCAGGGGGATTGTTTGACATTGAAAACATCCTCCTATTCACCCAGGCAGAGACGATCAAGTATTCCCTCAAGGGCACTGACTCATTAACTTGTAATGCCTCTGGGACGTGTGTGTCTGTGCGTATGTGTGTATCGTGCACTTTTTTGTTAGCTCGGTGCGTTTTTGTCTTTGCTCCCTCTGTATTGTGACTCTGTGTGAATTCTTGTGACAAACATCTTGCGTGAGCATCTTCTGCTTGTTCCTTTTAATCACGAGCCCCCAGCACATGTGTGCGTGAGGTATATGTGTGATGATACTGTATGTCCTCTCACATGTTAGCTAGGGTGCTATGCTGTGTAAACTTGCTGTATAAAGACACAGTGGTTGAATGCTGCAGGAACCTTTGGGGCCATAAGCCCTAAACTCAGGTGTGCTATGATTTGCTTGATTAACTGCAGCTGTCAGTGAGGGCGGAAGGTCCTTGTCCCTCCAGTCCTTCTGCATGACAGGCAGACAACCCGACTCTATGCGACCTGCTGTTGTCCCCTGTGTCCCCCTGGGTTTCTTCACTTTCTTCAGACAGCACAGAGACTTGCTGCTATAGGGGTCAAACAGGGCCGACTGTGATGCCGAGCTCTGGGGCTGCACAGTGTGGTGCTGCGGATGGCTCAGTCTTGAGTGTGTGAGAGTGTGACAAGGTCTGTCGCTGTTAGGTGTTAGGCTAAAATCCATTCTATGTGCATTGTTGGGAGCTTTGCCCATTTATGTTACTTATCATTTATTTAGTCTAGTTTTGTTTACTCATTTTCGAACAGTTGAAAAAATTATTCAAGATACAAAATGGGAATATAATGCAATTCAACTACATTCTTATATAATCAGAACATACAATCCTGTGCTGTAAAATCAGAGTGCCGAGATGCATGTATATGAAGTCTGTAGATGCATATTCACATTCTTTATGCAAACATCTGCGTAATATATGCAAATGTGCATGTGTAGATGTGTAGGTAGGCATTTTCACTTCACTCTGCAATCCCCTTACCAACAATGCACTTTGTCTTCAAAACAAAGAAGAAAATGTATCAAATATACATTAATATACAGTAGATGGAGTGTATTTTGTTTTTCGTGCAAACTGCCTTTAAACAGGCTTTTATCACTGATGTATACTTTTGTCATTTGAGCAAAGCTTTATAGTCTTGATGCTCGTGCGTTGACAGTTTGATACAGTCGTAGTTATGTTGGAGACACTCCTGGATCATCAACCCTCACCTCTGACCTGGGATTAGCACTGGATTAGTGCTCTGCTCACATGCATGACAGCTAATAAATCTGCATGTGCTCAATTTACATATTTCCTAGGGGTTTTTGTGTTGAATGATAACACACAGATAATGGAGGGGCTGTCGGGGCACAGTGTTCTGCGCTGGTGTAATTGATCCACTTACGGCTGTCGCTAAGAATGAAGTTTTCCATGCTGTAGGATATAGCTCAACTTGCAAGACGTTAAAACCACTTTGTACGCCTAAAATACCTTCAGACACTACAGAAAGATCAGGCTGGACACACTATTGGAAAAGATTGCGGAAAAACAGGCCCCTGGTGAATGCTTATCCACAAAGACTTTCAAATCTTTGCCGCTTAGATTTTCGTTGGCTTTTTCTTGTCCCTCTTCTTCCCCATTGAATGTTTGTTTGATAGATAGGGACCTAACCGATTTAATAGCTTTAATATTTTTACTTTAAGCTTTATTCCATTGCTCTACTCTTTTCAACTGTTACATTACTTACATTTTCAGTCCAAAAGAATTGGACATAGTTTATGAAATTAAATCATCATACTGTACGGCTTAAAGACCAAATATTGGTCAAATGAACAAATATAACCATGTCACTTTGACCTTAAATGGGATTTGCACCTCTGCTGGACCATCGCCCTCTATAATTTCTTTCTGTCCTATATTCTCTTACACTTTGGCCCTTTACCAAAAAAAAAAGAAGAAAAAAAACACCACTCAAACAGAGCTGCCTCAGTGGAAAGCCTTATCAAAGAGCACATACACAGCAGTCAGACTCAGAACACAACACACACACACATACACACAATGCAGCCAGATGAATGGCCCAGCCACAACACAATGGTGCTAAATTAAATCACTGATGTCAGAGTCGCCCTCCCCTCCAACATCACTCACTCACTCACTCACACACATGCAAGGATTGACTAATAAGGACCTCTTTGTTTGCCTGCGTAATGTATTTTGAATCAGGCAATATGAGTTGAGGTTGGAAGGTGCTTATGGTCAATTTCGGTTCATTATGCAAATCAGCATTACAACAATTGTTGTCAAGCATCCCCGGTCTGATTACTGAATTAATAATTTGCTCCCTGGTCCTCTTCATATCTTTTTGTGCCCTTTTGTTCAATAGCATCTTTATTTCCTTGATGCAAGTAACATCAGCTGCGTGTCAACAAAGGACTGCTTACGTGGGAACGCATACGGACAAGCTCATATAATCAGCATTGATTATTACAATGTGCAGTTATGGTGGACATGGAAATGCCCTTTTTTGGACTTTCTCCGTGTTGGGACAGGGTTGGCATCAGGTGTTGTTAGCAAGAGCACAAACACAGGTATTACTTCCACCGCTGCACCCCTGCCCCTGCTGCCGGCGGCAACCTGTCGAAGACGAGCATGTTAGCAAACAGCCCAAACAGGTGGCAACGTCGGTGTCACTCGAGCATGAGCAGCCTCAGCTGAGCTTGTCAAGGCTCGTACTTTCATCCATGACCTTATAAACATACACAACTGCCCTGAGGTTCTGAACTCTACTCACTTAAACTCACTTAAGATTGCTTTACTCTTTCGGGGCCTAACTGTGATCCATGACCCAGGCGGGGGGGTGCTATGAACTTAGAGGTCTGCTGTGAGACAGAAACTACAGAAATTCTAGTAGGTTGTACACATTATTGACACACCGTAGACACGAGTGATGTTCTAATTATAATCCTCAGACTTGCACACGACTATGCTTTGCCACATTGTGGTGGTCTGGAGCTCAGCTCACATTGGGCAAGTGCGTTGTACTTTGGACAAGTCGCCAGGGCTTGACGCACAGTCAAGTCGCTATATCATTTGGATTGTGGGAGGAAACTGAGGCCCCCAGGAGAACATGCATACTCCTTACAGTTCTGGATTTGGACTGCTAACTAACTCTGCCACCATGCCATCGTCCAATATATCCATTTGATGACAAGTAATATGAAAGTGCTTGTAGAGAAGAGAAATGGGTGTCTCATGTCAGCACATCTGCAAGATGAATAAACCCTAATTTAATGTTGTTTTGATGGGAACAGTTTTTAATTTTAAAGGATATCCCAGCACTAGTTGCAAAGAAGAAGAAATTATTACCTTGACATGTCAGACGACTGACATGTGCAAAATATGGCAAAGGAGTTATTAGCGTTCCACGTGACATGGTTGCAGCATAGCCAGGAGCTCAGCGGAGGCCTATGGGACCTAGAAAATAAATGTTCCTGTACCCACTCTAACACTCTGTTAAAATGACAACTGTCAGTCAGTAACTGTAACCAGAACCACCTGTTTTGAATGTTTGATGACCACAATCTACAGAAACATTGTCTTGACCTCATTGTTAGGCAGTGCCCAAGCGGGGGTTTTAAAATAAATGATGGCCTTTGCCTTGGATGTTTGTTGTGTTCAGGTCCTGTCGGGGGGAACGTGCAGACACAGTGGCCTTTCCCAAATCCATCCCTCCTCAGTAGCCCTTCACTATGAAGTGTTTCTCCCGCATGAAGTCACACTTGCAGCTGTGGAGGGTTCTCCATATTAAGAGAGGGTATAAATAACAGGTAAGCTGTGGGACTCCATCATTAGCAGGAAACAGCCATCACTATGGATACTGATAGACGCATTGCTTGCTCAGCTGTTGGGTTGTTTTATGCACGGTTTCCCTGCTTATGTCCCGAAACAATAAAACCAGATCAGAGTGCTATAACAGGCCTGCATGACGTACAAGTTAAATGTATAATGAATTCAGGGACAACGTTAAGCTTTTATTTGACCGTTTTCTTAAAATGTCCCCACATTTTCTTTGATTTCTTCTAAACCAACCAAGACAAATACAGTGTAAGGGAAACGCAGCACATTTACGCAATGTTTCTCCAATTCCCCAGTCGGGAACAGCAAAGCTTTTATAGTCCATTTCCACTATTCACTATGGTTAGAGATGGCCTTTAATATGCTGAACCTTCCATGCAAGCACACAAACAGAGGCGGAGTGGATAGGGCGAGGGTGTAATGGAAAGAATGGGACTGAGCCCCCGTCTATCTGCTCGTCTGTCTCCACAGACACTCAACGCTGCAGCATCCCAACATCACCAGGTGCAGTGGAGCAAAACCTACTATGTGTGCGTGCGAGAGGGAGGGGAGGGGAGGGGGGCGTTGTCGCTGGGCGCAGATGAAAGGAGGGAAGAGAGAGAGGGAGAGCGAGAGAGAGAGAGAGAGAGAGAGAGAGAGAGAGAGAGAGGGAGGGGGCTGGCAAGGTGGCGGGATTTGTGTTGAAGCTTCTGCTCTGTCAGACATGCGCAAGAGCGTCAGCAGCAGCACCAACACCACCGCTGCGCTGCGTTTCCGCCTTGGCTGAGCGGCGCACACAGCCGGGAGGGGAGGGAAGCCGAGAAGAACAGCAGAGCCACCGAGACGCAGTGGGGCACAGCACGGACTCCGAGCAAATTGCACCGACGCACCAACATCCCAGCAGCCCGTCTCCAAATTCCACGTCAAAGAAGCGACCTGTGCGGTGCGCGCCAGAGCCTTCCAGCATGGAGACTGCGCTAAAAAACAAGCACTAAAATGTGAGCTTTACAGAGGAAATCAGAAGAGAGAGAGAGAGAGCGAGAGAGAGCGAGAGACAGAGAGAGAGAGACAGAGAGAGAGAGAGAGAAAGAGAGAGAGAGCGTGTGTGTGTGAGAGAGCGAAAGTGGCTATCCCCTTTATCTTTTGCGGGTGATCTCAATTCTGTGCTCTGCAGTCTGAAAATGAAGAAGTTCAACATCAGGAAGGTGCTGGACGGCTTGAAAGAGGTTTCCTCCTCCACCCCGTCTGTCCAAGTGGGGCCACAGGAGAACCATCTGATCCAGGAGACCCTCCAGTCCGACCATTTCCAGCTCTGCAAGGTGGGCGAGCCTGATGGTTTTATTATACAGCTGGTTTCACCACGGTTGGCCCCTTTTTCGCATGTATTTTTCTAAAAGATATTGTTCAGTTTGTAGCCTACTGCGCGTATCCCATCTCAGGATACAGCAGGTGCAAGTGAGCTCCACACAATTAATTAATTAATGAATCGGCAAAACATTTAGCTCTGTAGTCTAAACTACAACACGCATCTACTGATTGAATGTCGATTTGACATGTTGGCGAGAATCCCGTTTGGAAAGAGAATCATTAAAGCGCTCTGTGCTTGTCCAAGCCATGGTACGTAGCCTGCAACGTACCAACTACAATGCGCATACTGTATGGCGAATGCGCTCCGACGACAGGACAATAAACGTTAGTAAGTTCCTGTGTGGATGCATGTATTTGTCCTGTATTATACTCGGGTATTTCTCAAAGCACTCGATATTTCCGTTATTTCAATATAGGACATCAGCCTCTATGAAATTACCATCGTTTGCTGAATGTGTGCTTGGCATGAACTGTCATATCGAGGGGTTGGGCCAAACTGATTCTCTCTTGCATAATCTGCTGGGTTTGGATTAGCAAAACGAGGTTTTTTCTGGTTAATGTGTGTGTATGCGAGTGTGTGTCATCCCCTTTTGCGTTGTCTTTTCCTGGCAATGTCCCTCTATCCCCTTCTTCCCCCCCCCCTCCTCTCTACCCTGCTCTGTCTCCCTCACACACACACACACACGCACACACACACACACACACACGCACACTACCCCCAGATCATTGATCCATTGGGGACTGATGGCGCCTGGAGTGAGTGAGGGCCTGTTTGAAGACATAAAAAAAAAAAATGCAATTGCAATTTACATACTATGCATGCTACGTTTTAGCCCACTATAATGTTAAATCAGGATTTTCCCATGTGTGCCCAAATGATTTGATTTGGTGTGGCCTTTTTATAGACACTACTGTGTGCTTGCTATTGATTTTTCCAACCTTCACAATGATAATTGGCTTGTATGTGGATTTTTTTTTTTTCCTTTTCTCTTTTTTTAAATTTTTTTTAAAGGTTTTTTTAGTTACATTAGCTATTTTGTAGGTTTTATTAGCTTTCTGAAAGGTAGGCTGCATTGTGCTGTTGTTTTTCTTATGGGACATTATGTTGAAAACACAACCTTTCGATCTGGTAGCTCCCACAGCCCATTACCATTGATGGGCTTCATCCAGAGTCTGTGTGTACCTCTGGAACTGAGCGTCAGTCTTGTGATTGTTGACATATGTTTTAAAGCAACAACCAACCAACCTAACACCAACATAAGATGCAGAAGTCAAAGGCGAGGGCAGGTGAACTCTTTAAATCTGCAATCATCTTAGCGGTTGTCACAACTAATACGTTGGAGTACCTGAAGTAACAACTACAAAACATAATCTAGAGTCAAGTCAACAGACCCGAGGGCTTAGGGGATATTGTGTTTGGAAAGACTAGCTCAGAGATTGCAGGTTTGATCGACACTAAGCCACAGCCAGGCATCTGATGGAAGTCTCTTTAAACAAGACTCCATCCTCCCTCCTGCACCTTCAATGTCTGTCTGGACAGAAACGGTCTGTAATGTTTCTCTGCGGAGAAGGCAGGTGTCTCTGCTGCACTGAGTGCTTCTTATGTAACGTGCTTTAGCCTTCTGCCGCTAAGCAAACAAATCCAACAGCCCACCACCAGCTGACTGACGCCATAAAGCTACAGTCACACACACACACGCGCACACACACAAGTATACAGTGGATGGACAAAAAAAAAAAAACAGAAACACCTTACGATACAATGCACTCCATAGAAGGCCCTGAAACAAATCACCACCAAATGCTCCTTATTGGTTTGTTTTCTATGTTTTTTTTATTTCCAGACTTCAGTATCATCACGACTTCATGTGGGAGGCAGTGAGAGAAGGAAAACTAGATAAAAAGGGTGAAATGTAAAATGAAGAAATCTCAAAATATGCCCAAGATTATGAAAGGATCCTAAATAGCAAAGCCAAATATCACCTATCACGAGGAGCAGAGTAACGGTGCTTGGAAAGGACATTTGTTCCTCTCTTTCCTTTTCTCCTGCTTTACATGCTTCTGTTTCATAACACTTTCCACATCCATCTGGGACATTTGTTTACCAAAATCATGTGCGTGATATCCTTTGACAAAACAACACCCCGGCTGTTATAAATGCAAATTATTAACACATCCTCTTTTTTTTTTTATTTACATTTTTTATCTTTCTGCACATCTATCAGACTGTCCGTCATGGCTTCCCCTACCAACCGTCGTCCATGGCTTTCGACCCCGTGCAGAAGATACTGGCCATCGGCACCCAGAGTGGAGCTCTCAGATTGTATCCTTTTCACTTGTCATTGCCAATGTTTTAGCTTACAGTGGCCTGCGGCAGCTCCTTTGGGTCCCTGCATCCCCGAGAGGCAGCAGCAGGTAAGTGAACTGATGTCTGAGCTTCCATATAGTCAGATGCTGATGTACATCTCGGGGTTTCAGGGTCATTTTTAGTGTTGTCACACCATAAGATAACGATTTAAACCAAAGACCAAGGACAAGCTTAACTCTGCATCCCTTGAATCCCACATTTTAGCTGCTTTTACTGAAGGAATGTCATGTGAAAAATCTACATTTAGCCACATATTCAAGTATGTGCTGCGATTTGAGCTGAAGAAAGTAAGTGGCTGAGGTAGCTCGAGTCGGCTTCCTTGCAATATGAGGACATTTACACAAACGGGGACAACAGCTTGTGATGAAAAGGCACCCCAGGGAGTCGTATAGCTTTAGAGAACGCCCGCGAGCTTGCCTGTGTTAGGCTGCTTTTACAGGTCCTCCATGTGTTCTCGTGCCTGTCCGACAACCTTTGCCAGCTCATTACAGTGTGATGAAGAGCAGTCCGCCTGGCTGTCCCTCGTGCCCACCTGCTGGCAGCTATTGCTGTGACTCAGTCTCCATCACCTGCGCTGGAGATGTAAGGATAAAAACTGAGAAACTCGCAGGCAGAGAGGAGTGAGCGTCGAGTCTACATGTTTAGCAGACTTCTAAAAAGATGTTCAGTCCATATGTTTTCTGCTCTTAAAAGCAGAGTGAGGGAGACGGAAGAGATAATAATGCACCACTTTCTCTGGGGATGATGTTCCTAAAGATTTACAGCTTCTCTGCTTTGGATGAAGAAATTCACGGTTTCTGTCAGTGGTACACATTTATTAGAAGATGGGAGATAAAATCCATCCTCTGGTAGAAGCATTATGTCAGGGCTGATGCAGGAATTGGTGAATAAGCTTAATGGGGCTTATGTCTTGCCGGCTGGTACATTACTCCTGTGAGCTCCAGCCTGCGTAAACTCAATATGAGAAAAAAAGTTTTACTTGTGGTGTAAAAGAAGCCTTTAGCCAGTGAGCTTAGAGAATCGGAACGCTATCCCGAGTTTGGCTGAAATTATCTTGTCAGATTGTTCCTTCTGGCTGAAACTGGTCACTTTGAAATTGAATAAACAGAGAAATCTCTCGTGTTTGAGTGATGTGGATCTGATAGTCTTATCAGAGTCAGGGGAAGGTGAAATGGGAGTCATCCATCTATTCTTTGATTCTGGTTCTCCTCCCCTGTCATTTGCTGTTTAGTCAGCCCTGATTTTTTTTTTTTATCTGATGAGAACGATACAAGCATGGCACAGGAGAAGGGGGCATAGTGCAGATTTCACGATACATGTTTCTCACATTGCTATGCCGCAGCTTGTGGGTTTTTCTAATGTATTTTAGTTCAAGTTTTATCAGGTTGTATGTCGTCCGGCGATACAAATCTATGTGCTGGAGGTCATTATTTTGGCGACTCGCGGCTATCGGTGTCTTAGCATGTTTGTGTGTATGTGTGTTTGCTTTCCTGGCCTGCCTGCCAGGACATTTGGCTGCACCCCTCTCCCATGGAGGATTACAAGAAGTGGCAGATCAAGGGCCTCAGCCTGGCAGTGAGGCAGAGGACTGAGCATTACAGCAGGAACATGAGGTGTGTGTGGATGTGTGCATGCGTGCGAGTAAATATGTGCGTACATGCCTGTGTGCGTGCGTGAATCCTCCGAGGAGACGGCTGATCTCTCTATCCACAAAGCCAATCACTTCTGTGATCCCCCAAAACTGTCCCATGTTTGATGCTCGCCACTGACTCTGCTGCTGCTTCCACTGTCCAGCTGGGAAGATGACAGCGTCCCTTTGGCGTTGTCTGGAGGAGGGGAAGAGGGTAATAGAGAAAGAGGCCGATAGAGCAGCGAGAGGGAATAGATTGGAAAGAGTGAGAGAGGCAGGCTATCCCCCTGCTTCTAGATCTAATGGCCAAGAATAGAATCCTTATTGATCTGTGTGTGGTAATGCACTGAGACAGATATGCCCAAGTGCACACACTGCTCTCGATTGTTTTCCGTACAATTTCTTAGCAGCGAAAATAAGTCGTGAGCATTTGGAAAACAGGTTTTTGCCGTGCAAGCAGTGAACGCATATTAGCTTATTCATCGGATTAGCAGTGTAATTTCGGGAAATAAACAGAAATGCTGTGTTTTGAAAATGCGGAATTAGAAAAGCTTTTTTTGATTTGGAGTGTTTGTGTAAGAGGCTGGGTTGCAAAAAGAAAAAGGAACTTCCTTATTTCCTTGTTCTGTATGTCCTTTATTTCTTGACCAGGCTGAACTCAATTTTGTTGCACTTATGCCTCTTGTCACTGTGTCTAATATGGCTCAAACCCAACACATTTGGCCTGTGGTTGAATAGTCTTGCTGTTAAACAACATCAGCAGAAGGTTGTTGACACAATGCGTTGGTGTTGTAAAGACAGCGACAGCGTACAAAAAAAGGAGGGGTTAATTCAACTTAATGAGCTGCATCCGCTTATCAATAATGTCATTTTATGAGCTTTCATCAGAGCTATAGATGATGTTAACTGATATTAGTCCCTCTCGACAGAACGGTTGCATTAACCAAAGCGTACAGCCCAATCTAAGGGGGAAACGCTTGCTACAATATAATCGTAAAAATAAAGAAAAGTGTCTGGCACAATTTAACAAAAGATGGAATTATAAACAGCATCAGTAGCCTGCAGGACTGGGAATGGAACCTCGATCGTTTTTAAGTACCAACCAAAATTAGTCTTTATATTTGACTATAAAAAACTGTGAAAATCTCTTTTTTACTTATGTACCTATTAGTTATTTTATGGCTGCTTGTGTTAAAACAACAGTAAATATACTAATGCATTGTGAATTTTGGCATCATTAGAGGTAAAACCATATGTATTCCTCCAAGTTATAAGGTATCTTATGGCAATGGTATTGAAAGATTTCAAACAATACGCAGAACTTGTAGCCTGTACTTTTTAATAAGCAGTTTTTTCAATAATCCATTTAGGATGTAAATAACAGGGGTTTTTCTTAATAGAAAAAAAAGTCACCACCCTTGATAATTGAAATTTACACTCTGCTGATCCAGTTTGTGTTAAAGGCATAATGTGGGTGGAAATGACCAACATTTCCAGAGCAGTATGTAATAGGAGATTCTGTTACTGATAGAAAACATGGTGCAGCAGCCTTATTGGATGATTTTGTCAGTTTACCCCCATCAAACTAGAGTCATTTCTATGTGTAGGTATTTTTGTGTGTGTGTGTGTGTGTGTGTGTGTGTGTGTGTCTATTTACTGGGTGGTCTGCTGCTGTGTGTGTGTGTGTCTGTGTGTAACAAAGTGGCGGCTCATCTCTGCGGAGAGATGGCTCTTTACTGGTGGTGGCCAGGAGAGATGGCAGCACTATAACTCAGAGACTCCATGTGAGCCAGCAATTGATCAAATTGTCGCTCCATGCTCTGCCAGATTATCTCATCGGCAGGCGCAGGGCATCATAGGACTCGCACATACAAATGGGGGCACAAACACACACACACAGTCGCACACTTCTGCCACCTTCAAATGTCTAAGAATTTTTCTGTGACACACATGTTGGCGCTTTCGCACACAGGCGTGGGATGTTCGATGATTTATACAAATGTTAGTTTATGTGCACACGCAGATACTGTAAGTGACTTGCACAGCAGGGCAAACGTTTGCACGTGCGGGCCGACCAGTGGTGCACACATGTTTGCAAAAGCAACTTTGCACGCACACATTCACAAACACACACACACACACGCAGGCTTTGCAGTAACTGCTGTGGCGGGCAGTGGCCGTGTTCGGCTTTTGGTCGTAGCAGAGACTGACTATGACATATCTCCATCATTAATCAGCCTTCTGATTCACTCAGTAAGTCTGCAACCCTCCAAGCTTTGTCTCTACAGTCAGGAGAACCTCGCTGAGCCATTGAGTTCTCTGACTGGACTACTGAATAAGAATGATTTTAAAGTGTTGAAATAGAAATTGTAGCTCAGCAGTAAATGTTGGAATTTCATTGGTACAGTACATATGAAAGTGTGTGATTGTAGCTTACAATCTCTACAGAGCTTCACAGTGTGTGTGCATGCATATTTCTCTTTATGAACCAACTTTAATGGGAATTTCAATGTATGTTAGGAATCCCTAAAGCATTGTAATGCGATATAAACTCTTGTTTCACAGGGTAGTTCACAGATGCCTCTAACAGAACAATGGCTGTATATCATTTATATATCTGTGTCATTATGGTAATGGATTTTGATTGTAATCAACAATTACAGAGACTCTCTGGCTTTGTTTCTGCACGTCTTCAGCTGCTTCAGAGACAGAGGGGGAGCAAATGGTGAAAAAGCGTTTGCTCGCTTTCCAGTTTATTGTTTCAAGAGTGTGGGAGCTTCTTTTCAGGTCACAGATCATTTGTGTATTCATTTATACTTCTATCTGTTTTGTTGCATCTTTATTCTCATTCCAATTTTTGCTCTCCCCTCATTGGGGTTGACAGTTGCGAGCTAACTCTTCTAGATGTCTCTCCGTAGTGCAAACTCGGCCTGGGGTTGTGTGTTTGTGTCCGTGTTCAGTTATGCAATGCATGGCAAAGACAAAGCTGACTGAGACGGCAACAGTCTCATCAAAAGGAGTTAAGCTGCTGCTGCGGCCACTGTGTTATGTACAGCCTGTTGTATGTGTGAGCAGCTTAAGTGTGCGTATGTGTGTTCAGTACATTTACCATTTACAAGTAGCAATGTTACATCTGTGCTCCTATTGGGATTTCTAGGAAAACTCATTACTGTCATTCCTGAGTCAGTAGTTGGAGGGTTAGCTAGCACCAACATATGGGGGATGAAAAGACTGGGAGAGAGGAGAGGTATCGCAAAAGAAAATCAAGAGGGATTAGTATCTCATCCTAGTTGACCTCATTTAACTTTTCACACAAGCGGGACGAGGATTGGGGAAGAGAAAGATGAGAGAATAGAAATGAACTCATCTTATTGCGTCTGATGAGAGAGTTTAATTGTGTCTGTGTGTCTGTGTGTGTGTGTGTGTATAAAGAGTTGCTGGTGGGGTCGGCTTGTGACTGCCAGATGGCATTTAAAAAAAAAAAAAAAAAAAAAAATATTTTTCTTTTTTTTAAAAAGGTTAAAAGTAGAGTCCGTAGTGAGGTCACCAGAGAGCTGCAGAGATGCGGCTTTCATGTCAGTTCAGTACACATTAACTTTACACCATTACTGGACCACAGTATGTGTGCGTGCGTGTCCTTTCACAGTAGTGAAGTACTCTTAATCAAAGACCCCTTGTGTACCGGGTTTCATCTTTCATGCTCTCCAAAAAGCACTCAGCTTCCTCCTTCTATTAGTTCTTAGAAATGGAAAACAAATTTTGCTGCATCGGTACTACAACAATGTAGTTGCTGCGTCTCTCTGTCCAATATCCTGACACCGTGTCCTGCTTAAGTCCTTTAGCCTTGACAAGCCCCAAAATGGGATCCAGGTTTAGGATGATTAAAGTTGTGCTGCCACGTTGCTTCTCTTCAATAATTTAGTGTACATTTAACTTCAGCTTTTACTCCTCTTGCTCCCTGTCCCTTATCTCTGCCAGCTCCTGTTCAGCTATCAAGCTTCTCCACTGTGGAACCAACTCCCAATTTGTGTTCGGGAGGCAGACACCCTCTCCACATTTAAGAGTTGGATAAAAGACTTTCCTCTTCGATATATCTTATAGTTAGGGCTGGCTCAGGCTTGCCTTGAGTCAAGCCCCTAGTTATGCTGCTTTAGGCTTAGACAGCGGGGGGACTTACACCTCTCTCCTCATCCTTTCTCCATCTCTCTCTCTCCTCCTCTCCCTCTCTATCTGTGTGCATTCATGTCCCTTAAATGCATGTTACTAACTCAGCATCCGGGACATCATCCCCAGAGTTTCTGTGTCTCTCATCTGGCAGGTTGCCAGTATTAAAGTTTACATCTGGATCATGAATCATGGCTGTGACTCCTGCCCTGGTCCTGCCTGACGCCCGTGTTAATATATTTTTTTAAATTTATTTGTCGGGAAGCTTTTTTGACATCCTCCTGGATCCATCTTTTTTGTATTTGATCACATCATCATTTTTGTCACATGGATTGTCCATGTTGTAATTTTACTGTGTTGTTTATTATGTACACATCTATTTGTCCTGGGAGAGGAATCCCTCGTCAGTCGCTCTCCCTGAGGTTTCTTCCATTGTTTCCTCCTTTTTAATTCGGTTTCTTTTGGAGAGTTTGTCATTGTCATGTGCGGTGCGAGGGTCTGAGGACAGAGGGTGACGTATGATGTACAGTCTGTAAAGCCCCCCGAGGCAAATGTGTCATTTGTGATATTGGTCTATATAAATAACATTTGATTGATTGATAAATGTGACTGTCTTGACATAAATTCTAGTCCTGCTGGAGCATGTCTGCATGTTCAAGAGAGACGTATGACTTTGAAGGTTAGCTATGTTTCACCAGTTCACTAATGGAAACGTACACATGCAAAAAAAAGACAAAAACTATCCAGGGGCAAATATACAGAGTCTTTCTTCCTTCAGTGAGTCATCACAAATCAGGAAGCCATGTGATATTTTTTTATGTTATTGGAAGACAACAAATCTTGATGACCTGGAGAAAGGTTAATAGCGAGGGCTGCTGTTGGGGACGAATACTGAAGATATTTTGTCTGGGACAGTGTGTGATTTTGGCCCTGTTTATCAAGTTTTTTCTTTTTTTTTTCTTTTTATAAATTAGAATCATCATTTCACCAAAGATACATTTGTCAAACTTTGATACAAGAAGGAAAGAATGAATCCCCAAAAGGCTCATTTTTTAAATCGCATCAGTCTGCATACAAAAATAATAGACGGCAAGCTGTAACGCAGTGCACGTGTGCGTGGACATGCGCGTCGTGCCTGAGAGGTCACCAACCTGCGCACTAATTATTCCCAACAGACGGCAGGCAACGGTTGAGCGGCTCATCGTAAATACACAGTGTGTCATGTGGGCTGGAGAGACTAAATGAGTTCAGATTTGTACACACACACTCAGAGCAGAGGGCGTACCTACTGTACTGGCTGATGGTCGGCTCCATTCTGACGAGTGGACGAGTGGAGCTATATTGTTTTGACCAGGCAAATGATATAGCGTGCGCTGCTCTCAGATTGCTTGTCACAATGTTCTGAGGCGCTAATTAGATGGCATGCATTGACGGTAAACACAAAATAGCTAAAAATGTCTTTCAAACTATACATCAAACCCGATGTTGGATGCTGCAGTCGGCTTTGTTTATTGTTTTTCTTTCAGATAAAAGTTGTTGGGAAATGTTAGACTTTGAAAAGCAGTATTTAACTTGGCGGAATAAAGTGAGGAAGCGTCCACCCCATGGTGAACGCAAACAATCTTCAGCTGTGAGTGGCAGTTTCCATGGTGGGACAGTACTTTGGGAAATGGCTCAAGAGTATATAAGAAAATTACTTTTACAGATTATTACAACTTTTCATAGTTTTGGCCATCATTCCTATTGGTATTAATAACAATATTTATCTGTTGTTGTTGTTGTTGTTATTTGATGCGCTCGCTAAAAGGAGGTCTGACAGGGTGAGGAACATGAGCGGTTTTATTTGTAAGAGAAAAACAAAGGCGAAACCTCGACCTTGCAGACGGTGACAACCAGGGACACGGCGCTGTCAGCCCGTTGTGACTTTTAACAGGATTTACTTCACACAACTGCTTTCTTAGCACTGCTTGGGTCATTTGTGTGGACCTTGTTCCCACTGTATTGATTTGCACTCATATAAGTCCTGGTCAATATGCTTCTAAATTGTAACCGCGCTCTCATGACCAAAGGGTTTGACCACTTCAAGGTCTCCGTACCACAGAGGTCCCTCGTCATCAAGAGCCACATTTCCAAAGTAAATGAACGCGTGCACTTAATTGATTTTGCTTAGTGTCACTGAGCAGAGCGTCTGATTCAGGAGTTATGGCATGTGTACTGTACATCAGCACATGGTAACACTATACCTCCTATTGATTTCAAATTGTGGTTCATTTGTCATTTTCAAGTCTGAGGCTTTTATTATCATGACACTTTGGGGAAATCTCCTATGATTAAATGCTATTACTTCTTAAATCATATTAATGGCTGTTTCCTTCCAACTGTCCCAACGAAAACAAATGATCCAGGTTGCCCTTTGTCTATAAATAAGGAAGTGTAGTTGTTGTTTGCGTCTTGCCCTGAGCAGATTATGACATGTACTGATAGCTCTCGCCTGTCCAGTTATGTAAATATCACTTCATCATACACGCTGTAAATCCAGCGTCTCAGTGAAATGTCGCTGTCATGGATCAAATCATACATGACAGCGGCCGAGAACTCGGCTGAGATTATTTTGTATGCATTTTTTTTGGGGGGGGGATTGGGGGTGAATGAGAATGCGACGTCTTTGAATCACCTTCAGTATCTGGTCGGTAAGCACGAGTTCGTCCACAGGTCTGAGACTGAAGCTCTGTCTAGAGACATAATTGAAATACAAAGTGAGACGTAGTTTTATGTAGGAAAAAAAAAAAACCCCATCATAACTGAATAACTGTGTGTTTATTCTCAAGGTGACCTGACTGATTCAAAGGCGTCTCCTTGACTGAATGAAAACACTGCATTTGATGAGCTAAAAGTAAAGGAGTGTCTTTTTCAGGTGCTTGTTTCAGTATGGCTTGTTTGTTAAACTATTATTATTATTATTAGTGTTGATGGCTGGCACTGGGTGGTTTGGCTTGAAGTGTGGCAGGGTTAGGGTTTATCTGGTTGGCACGCTCTCTAAGGTGCTTGTAAGGGGACTGGCTTACAGAATGCAGTGAAGCGCAGAGATTTTGTCATTTCGCTTTTCTCCTTGCCCTTCATGTGACCTCCAGGTCTCTGCAGGGACACGGCGTGAAATTACTGTGAAGTATTCCTCCTCTCTTTTATTCTTTCTCTTACTTGTCTCCTCTTGTGAATTTTCCAATTCACATTCCCAGGGATATAATTGTTTAGTTGTTTTAGGATTTGTAGGCTTTTTCCAATGGGATTTACTTATTCTCTGTGCTCCTGGTCCCCCCTGCTGATTCTCTGCAGCTCATTACCTTTGTCTAGCTGCTGTAGGTAATCTTCCACTTTATCTCAGGGGGCTCTGCTCCCTCCCCGTTTTTTTTTTTTTAATGTTTTATATGGTTTCTTATCATTTGTTTTCTTAACCTTCTCCTCTCCCAACGACCAAATACAGAGGCATATGTTGCAATAGGTTATGTGTGTTTTTAATTGTCACCACTTGCACTTCATGCCCTACCATGATGATAAATTGAGTATAAGTAATTAGCAAACATGATCTTTTATATAACGCATGCAGTAGGTGGTGTTAATATGATCTTCATCTTTGCATGATAAAGCTTTACAGAGCTTTGTTGTTCTTAATGCACACTTTTATGCAGTGAGGTGTGCCAATGTCTCATCGCATCATCTATGCTTACATGTACGGTTACTCATAGTGTTGCTGTGTGCCATCGTGAGGCTTTCCATAGATATGGTGAGCATGATGACTTGAGCAAGCTTAACATTGGTCAATTGCCACAACTCTTTTCTGAGCTGCTCTATGTCTGTAGTGTAAGAGAGACTGTTCTGGTTTGAAGGCGCACACGCGACAAACCATGAGCACCTAATGGCCATGGGCTGTGTAAATGGTTGGTTATGACCTTACTAAAATCTAGACGCTCTGTCTCTGTCTGCAAGCTCCTCTACACACACGCACAGGCAGACACAGACACACGCACAGAGCTCTGGACACACAGTCACACACAGAGAAGGGGAAAGACAGAGAGGTTCCCAAGGTACCAGATCTTGAGGAATTGCCTGTCACCGTGCTTATGTGAGTGTGTGTGTGTGTGTGTGTGTGTGCACCAAGGTCCTTGCAGGCAGAGCAAGCTACATGTGATTTCAGCTGCATACATACAGTGGTTCATCCTGGTAAACCATCTGCTATGGCAGAAACACAAATTTTTCTATAGTTTAATTTCTTCAACACGTGCTTGTGTGTTACACAATTTGAGTCTGATTGTTCTATTTCATGCTTTTTTACCTTCTTCGCTAAAGGCTAATTTCTACATACTCAACTAAACCAACTCCAGCTGGAGAATATTAGTGTCTCTGTCAGCTGTAGCTAACAAGCCTACACTGCCAGTGTGGCCATGTGGGAAATGTTGCTCATAGGCATATTATGGAATACATACTATAACTAGATATTTCACTTGCTACTGTTTTAGCCGCGCTAAATCCCCTCAAGCAGAGACGAGGACTGCCCTCCTTTGCCGCACATACTCTTTGTTGCACAATAAATGTTAGCTAGTGTTTACATTTGGACACCAGCCGAACAAAGTGCTCATAATATTTACCTTAAGATAATATTTGGTACAGTCACAGAAATATTTCTCACCAAGGTGGAAAGAGCTCCGAGGCAGCGTTTTAGGAGCGATCGCTGCCCTTCAGCCTGACCCCGCCCAAGTCGGGTCAGAGCACTTCTTACAAATCTTTAGTAGGATCAAACTCAGGAAAACAATTTTCCAGCGCTAAAACGGCAGACCGATAAAAATTAGTGACTAGTCGATAAATATAGTGGAGTGTGTAGCAGCTAAAGAGCCAGATATTTCCCCCAGGAGCTGTGTAGTTCGTCATGTCGACTTAAAAAGTGATCATTTGTTGGTGTTGTTTTTACAGCTTGTTTCCTCTGCCCACAGATGATTATTGCAGGTTTAAACGATGACAATTTCAAATTTTCCAAATTTCACTCAGCTGTAGAGGAAACAGGGATTCATAATACAAGGTTGTTATACAATTAGATATTTTTTTCGGAAATCTTTGACTCATCGGTTAACAAACTGGTGCACGCCGATGCTTGAAGCGTGTGTGTCTGCTGAGCTGACCACACAAATCATCACTTGAGTGTAAGTACAGCTTTGATCACAGCATCACTCTGAGATCTGCCATTTATTTTGTCTACCTCGACTGACATCCCATCACGGGCCTGCAGTGTGTCTGCACTTCCGACTCTGGCTGCCAGTGGCATCGCAAACAAATGTTTGGAGGAATAAAATCCTCAGCTCAAGAGAGAGGGCTCTAAATATCCGCTCTGTGACTTTAGCCTCACTGCTGCCAGCCTAAATAGATGACATTTTGTCTCTAGCAGGTTGAGGCTGTGATTCTGCACAGACTTTGGCAGCCTATTTGCCTGTCAATAAGAGCTACGCAGATCTTGACGGTTGCCCTCCTCCGCTCTGCTGGTAGCTGCGATGATATTTATCCTCCTGTTGCTCATCTGTAGGCTGCCCTTTCGTATGCCGTCATGCTGAGCGCCTGCAGGGAAGACACGCATGTGTCGCTTGACGTGATGACTTAGGCTTTAATGCCCTGCCACATGGCTGTCATGCGCACAGCCCTTCCCCGCTCCTCAGCTCTCAGCCTGTTGGTGTGTATGATATTGGCCTACAGTATATTTAAGTGCCTATGAGTGTTTATATCCAGCATGTGTGTCTGTGTGTAGAACGTGACTGGCCGAGGAGCTGTTAGTGCTTTTCCGTCCGATTGAAGCAGAATGTGGATTATGTTGTGATGTGGGAACGGCGGGGGAGGTGCAGGGTTGAGGCAGACATCTCGGGACTTGAGGGGTCATTTGGGGAGGAGGGAGAATGGGGGCGCATAAGAAGGGAGTTGCACTAGGTATGTTTGTCCTGAGACAAAGCTCTGTTGTACAGTGTGTCTGTTTGCTTTAGCATCATCCAGAGTGGGATTTGGCAGACTCAGCGGGAGTGATGTACGCTGTCATTTTTTTTAAAACACCGGAGACTTCTAGAATAGCATTAACAATGGTGCAAAGATACAAATACCTAAAAGTGCTGCAGACGTGTCCTTGTTTTGTCATTCGGTGCAGCACCACTAGGCCTGAATACTTCCAGCTATAGGCGACGGGAGGAAAAGCAACAGGAAGAGTGGAGGGATGAAATTACTGCAGACTGACGAAGTTGCATCTAAGTTTAGAAAAGTGAAGAGGAGGAAGAGAAATAATAAGGAGATAGAGTGTGCTGTAGGAGTGTCTGCACATGGAGTGGAGCCAAAGTGGTCGCAGCCATTCAGCTCTGATTCAGAGCCCTGGTGTTGTGTGGGTAGGTTTTTGCAGAGATTGGAAGGGCAACAATTGGCTTCTGACCCACTTGTAATCAGACCGCTGTCCAAGCAGAAGCCACCACACTTCGGTTGTTTGCCAGCTGTGTGAGCAGGACAAAGTGTTAGACCCCGAGGAGGTAGGAGACACCCACTTTTTTTTTTTTTTTTACCCAGCATACGGAGCACTGCAGATCCCCCCCCCCACTGTCTCCACTAAACCAGATACAGAGCACCCTCACTTCATGCATTTGACTTCTTTGATTCATAACAAGGGCAGCCCGTGTAGGAAAGGACAACCTTGCAGCTTGTGCATCACCACTTTCACTTCAGTGATGAAGCAGCTAATTTGTTTGATAAGCCAGAAGCCCTTGCCATCTCCCAGACACCAGCGGGAGTGAATGATGAACAGGCAGTGCGAGAGGTCTCAGCTAGCCGCGCCACTAGGCCCCCATTAAGTCTCGATTGGGGTCTATTGGTGTGATTTCTCTTCCTGTCTGGTGCTTGGCAACGCTTTTGCTTTCACATTAGACGCCGGGTGTCAATGATTGCTGATAACACGATGAGGGAGGACAACGGTGAGCGCATTAACCCTCGCTGGCACTGCCGCAGACCTGTCAATATTGGCATTTAGTGAGATAACATATGCTGTTAACCCTTTCACTGGCTGTTGAATTACACAAAATAAAACGAAGACGGGCTTTAAATGTAATTGGCTGTACTTCATAGGAATTGTGTTTTTTTTGTTTCGTCTACTAATAAGATGACATGGTGGGCAGTTCTCGGTGTAGCGATCGGCAGCTGGCCCTGATGCTCATTTTTAGAAACTGTTGCTGCATTGCCCATGCATTTTTAATGGCTAAGGCCATTGTAGCAAGCTGTGTCCTGCGTGTGTGTGTGTGTGCATTTATTGTACAGTATGTCTGTTCATGGGTGTTTGTACATAACGTAGCTTGCGCTCCAGTATGTGGACAATTGCCAGATAAGAAGCAGTTGTGTGCAGCTGTCTATGTGTGTGCAAGCCTCTGTCAGCATATGTGTACATTTGTACGTGAGCGTCTGTTTCCATTTGTGTTTCTACATTGTTTTGTTTGCCAACAGTGATTTGGACAATAATGTGGTGCGACAGCTTTGGTTCCTCAGACTCACCCCTGAATCATTTTGAATAAGACCTGTGGGGCTCAGATTCCCAGAGGTCTCTCTATTACTGCTTCCATGGCTCCTGTGCATCTCAGCAAAATTAATTTGATGCTTTAAAAAGATTGTCCAAAATGGAACAAAAACAAAACAAGATTATAAACCCAATGTCGCTTCACATTTTGTGTTTTTCGTTGTGAAAAATATCTTCCACCTTGGCCCCGTTATACTTGCATGTAATGCATACCCACAGCAATAGGTTGAAAGAACTTCAGAAATATGATACTCCATCATCTTTACTGCAAATAACATGCAGAAATGTATGCATTGCAGCTTTAATTAATCCAGACTAATATAGTGTTAGCCAGTTCATAGTATGATCTCTTAATCCTCATCTATCTCAGTTCTTTGACTGCATGGGGCAAATAGATTAGTTACATTTGAAAGCAGTAGTCTTGGACAACTGTGTGCTCTCCTTTCAGAGCAGAGTGTGACTAGAGAAGCGAAACCAGGATTAACTGTCATGCGATTGGCTTTTTTTTTTCCACATATGATTGGCCCACACGGCACCAGTGCTTAAAGACATTACATGTTTTACTGCAAGGGTTAATAGTTTAAGGCCAAGAGCAGAATGTCTTTTTATAAAAGCCTATTAACTATGTGATGCAACTCTCCAAAGAATGAGAGATGATGAAACATAGTGGAAAATTGTACATAAATTACACGCATCAGTAAGCTCTACACAATCACTTCTATCCTATTTTGAAGTTATTATAGTTGCCTCAACTCGATGCGTATTTCACTTCCATGCCGAAATGAATTTGAAAAACGTCATTAAAATCATTTATGAAATAGATAATAGACTTCTTGACTTGAGTTTTGACTACAAGTTTGAAAATGATGCAAATCTGGGGATGTGCAGTTAGAAAAAGGTGAGCCTGCCAGACCTGTATCCTGCTGCTCATCTCTGTTTGAGGCTACATTAGCCCCAGTGTTTGAGCTGATGGTGGTCGCGATGCATTGTGGGTAATGTAGGCACCAGGTACAGAAGCAAGAATAATGAGTGGAATAACAAAGACAACGTATCTGGTTCTGCTGCATCAATTTTGGTATTTCTTTTTTAATTGTCCAACGTGAATCCGACGACGTTATTGCAATTCTAAATGGAGTACTTCTTGAATTGGTCATGTTGCATTATAATAAATGGCATTTTCAGTAGTTTTGTCCACCTCATTTATTGAGCATGTATGCAGGAGCAAAACGTTAGGAACACGTTACAGTACGAGTGTAGTTTGGGAGAAGCTGTATAAATCATGTCGGGGGGGAAAAAAAAAATCTTATTTTATTAGCTTGAATAGCAGTCCTTTTGATGAATACATTTTATTTTTTGAAAGTCAGCCTTTATAAATATATTTGACTCGATTCATCCTTCCTTCTTACTGCTACCAAATAAAACTGCTGCCTTGAAAATGTCTACTATGTCCCCGATTGGGAGATGCCAGGATTGTTAATGTCTGGAAAGAGAGGAGAAGACGGATAGATGCTGCAAATAAATCTCTACACGCACAGACACACATTTAGTTGCACACAGCCATTACCAGTGAGGTGCCAACACATAGGAGTTACGTTATTGCCTGTCATTTGTACGCACAGCTCACAAAACTGGGGTGTAGTTATATGTTTGTGTGTGTGTGTGTTTGTGTGTGTGCTGAATATCAGCCGTCACGGTTGGTCTACCTAGCAAGCATCCTGGAAGAGCGATGGAATAAGAGGTAGGAGGAAATAGGAAGAGAGAGAGATCAGACAGAGAGGCGATAGAGATAAAAATGACAGAGATTGTACGAGCGGGAGAGGCGGAGGGGCGACGGAGGGGATTAGTAGCAGAGCGAGGAAGACGCTCTTTCTTTTTCTTGCTCTCACTCCTTCCTTTCTTTCTCCTCTCCTCCACACACTATAGGCACTTTGCCTGACATACAGTGATGAAACGGAATACATCCCGTCCTGTGTGCCCTCCACGCTGCACGACACATGTCTATTAACACACGCGCACGCACGCACACACGCGCGCGCAGGGACAATCCTTTCGACTTATGTAACTGCCTTTGTTGCACTATGCACTCACTGTAGACCCCTCCCACTGAAGGCCTGTATATGTTGTGTGATGAGATTATGTCTGTCTCTTCCCCATCCTCTCTCTCCTTTCTCAACCTGTCTGTTATAATCCCCGACGCTACAGAAATAACACACAAACATGCACCGTGGTGTTTGTGCGCGTGTCATAGGCGCACATTTTTATATTGCACAGATGGACCAGTGAGTCATCAAAAGTGCTGTTGTTTAATCAAGTGCATGGTGCGTTTGTCTGTGTGAATGCGTGTTCTTTTTATTAGTCCCGTCATTCAGACAGAATGCCTTTCTTTCTCCAGTCCTGAATTACTTAATCCTATCTGATTCATCACCTCCCGCATTAATCCGCAGCCACTCAGTTTCTCCTCTATCCAGCCCCGAGTCTGTTCCCCTGTCGCACTCCTTTGTGTGTGCAGCCATAAGGGACCGATTGGAATAATTTCCATCATTACGACATGCTAGTTGGATATTTTATAGTTTTAAAGACGTGTCTGTGCTGTATCTAAGGCAGATGAATGTGTCTAATACTAGTGCAATGAATACAAGGATATGACTCCCGGTAGAAAGTCCTTAACAAGTATGAAAAGGTCTTTTTCATCCTTTAAAAGACTCTCATACACTTACATCCACACATCCATTTTCAGCCACTTGTCCTGATCAGAGAGGTTTTAATGCATCAGCTTGAAGTATTTTGGTCAGCTTTTGCTTTGTCCTAAACTAGAAAAATGATGTTTGTTCAACCTCTGGCTGCTTGATTTGACTACACTCACAAAATATAATAAGATAAGATATTTAATTTACTATATCGTGGGTTAAAGAAAAGCAATAATTCCTCTCATCTGAAAAAGGAATTTTCTTGTTGCCGATTTTACTTTTCTGTTGATTGACCAAAACGAATCGTTTCAGCTCATGGCAGGTTCATGGCAAATATTAGATTGCTATCAAATCTGGTATGGATTTAAATGATCCTCAGAGGGGAATGGAGTGATTGTTAATGATTTTGGTGACCCTTTGACCTCAAGTCTTTTGCTATGGTCAGGTCATAATCCCCTTGACCAACACTTCAGTCCACGACAAGGCACTTCAGAAACAAGTGGCCTGGTTTCCATTCAATTTGCTGTGGCTGTTCAAGGTCGATAGAGGATGATTGTTCATGTTTTTCACGACCTCCTCACTTTTCCTCTTGTGTCACTGTCAGGCCAAAGTTTCTACTTGTACAAGAGTAATATAAAAAAAAAAAAAAAAAACAGAAGACGTGGCTAGATTGTCATCACATGTGCAGAGCAGCATAAAGGCCCTGATATACGGCAAATGTACACGCTCAGGGTTCTGTTTGTACTACGTTGGGTGTGCATGTTCCCACGTGTGCAGTTCAATCTTGGCAGTCTTGAATGTTGCGCTGCATGCGGACATATTTGCAATATGCATGCCCATGTCTGCAAGCGGCTTGATGAAATATACGCCATGTGGACCCTCGCAGCTATTTAGACATTGAAAGTTTAATTTGAGCTTCATGCACCGAAGGAAAGAAAGCATCTTCATCTTAATGACCCCTTAACCCTTTGCGTAGTGCCATGCAAATTATACATCATTTGCCCCATTATTTGTGTGGCTCTAACAACAACAAATCGTCAAAAAAAAAATATATATATTTTGTTCTTCACACTTTACAAATATATTTAATTTATTTCTGTAATTCTTTCTTGGACTGCCTGTTTGCAGAATAGCACTGCAGACGAGTTAGGGATTCAGCATCATGCTCGAGGACACTTCAGCAGGGCAGATGTTCACCAACACAATCTCCGTCCTCCAGTTGAAGGACATCTTCCCTGCTGATAATGCCACTCAGTGTGCATGTGTATGTGTCAGAGATCAGGGCAGAGAGAAAATGCAGATGCTTCACAAAGTGCAACACAGCAGTGCCTCTGTGTGCGTGTGCGCGTGTGCGCTAGTTCACAGCCTCCAGTCCAGTGCTGGGTTTACTTGGCCTTCTGTCTCAAATTTATGAAAGAGCAGAGGACTGCACTCAGATTAATATTTCATATGCTGCATGGCACTTTTGGCAAGAAGCCCTTCTCCGGCGTGCTATTGGCAAAGTGACAACCATACAATGTACCAACGGTGTGTCTAATTAGTCCTAAAGCAGACACAACAGAATTCATGCCAGCAGGGAGTGCTGTATAGATAACTCAATCCATCAGAATAAATCTATACATGCCGTTGCTGTAGTTCTGCAATGTAATGTTGTTATTTCTCCCTTTTTTATTTTATTAAGAAGATGCCTACAGAAATCAGCAATCTGGTAGGTTTTCCTCTGCTAGGCGAGTCTGCCTCAAGGTTACTTTTCATTTGACCTCCTTAACTATACTAATGTTTCTTCTGACTTTGTGTGCGAGTGACATACAGTATATAGCTGAGATCAGACTAATCCTGCCTTGACCGCTTCTAGAAAGACCGAGTGTGGCGTACGAGTCTCTCCCCCGTACGGCATTTCTGTGCACCGATTTTTAGTTTTTAAAGTCGATCTCGCTCCACTTTTTTTGAGGTGTGGGTATACAGCCAGTCGAGTGTTACTGCACGCCTGGCAATATACTGACTCTTGCTGCGCTGGCAGCTTACAAGTACCTGTCCTTGAAAGTAGGACCTGGCTCTGCATTGGTTGGCACATTGAAACGCATTAGAGGCCAACGGTGGCTAATCTCCCGTGGTCCTACCTTTTGAAAAGATTTGTTTGATATCAGTGCCAGAGGGTACACACACACACTCACACACAGTATACTTTGATTGCTTTGAGATAGTGTTGGGAATATGGTGAAGATAGCTGCAGGAACTGGCTTAATGGCTGCGATTTTTAGCTTTGTAAATGATGTAACATTCATTTTAATGCTCCTAATTTTCACTATCTGGCTTACTACACCTGTCAATCTATGGTACAATACAGTACAATGCACTACAGAACAGTACAGTATAGTACCTGGCACAGCTCTAATTAAGATTAGATTAGTGTTTGATGAGAAAGCTCCTTAGTCCAGATGCATTTAATTGCCTTTTAGAGATTGTATTAAAACAAAGAGCCATGATCTCGCACTGTGAATGTGTTAAAGGTTAATTCGGCATTAAGTTACATTCTAATAAAACATTTTCCTCCCTACCACTTAGAGAGAGTAATACATAAAGCCATTTAAATGCATATGCTGGCTCCCATTCGCCACATCCATTATTCATAGTCAGGAGCAAGCCCAGTCACAGACTTTTAGTCCTGCAGTTGCTTGTGTCTTCCTCCCCGAGTGTCTCTCTTTTCCTGTTTTTCTCCCTCTTCTCTCTCGGTATATATCCAAACCATGTTTCTCCTAAAATTATTCTCCCTCTCGTCATTTCTAAATATCCACTTGGGTGTTGTCTTTGAAAGTGTTATACTTGTTTTCTCTCCCCTCAGCCTTACGGTGTCTTTTGTCTCCGTCCGTAAATCATTGTGTAAGACATTGATCGTAATTGGGTGGAAGATGATGTTTATATTTTATATATAAAGTTTCAAGCGTTCTTCGCTTCTTCACTTTCCCTGTCCACGTTATCCAATAAGAAACGGTTCTCATTGTTAAACTATAGGTTTACGTGGTGAAATTGATCAGATGTGAGGGACAGTTTTTGTACCTGATCCTCTTCCCCGGCCCAGCTGGCATTACATCCCCCAGTGTTTGGACTATCTGATGGTGTGTTTATGGATCGGAATGCTCTGTTTTCATCATGAGCATGTTCAATATGCGTAATCCAATGATAACAGTGGACTGAATGTGTGAGGCGAGAAAGAGGAGTGAGCTATTTGTGCAAGGGGATTACAAGTATCCCTTTGGAGACCTGGCTGTTCATGTTTCATTTATATCAGAGATCTTCTTTCTTTTGTTACCTAACACATTAGAAGTACATGCACAAATGAAAAGCCTTGCCAATCTGAAAATAAACTTTAAAAGCCTTTTTATTTTAAGCGTTAAGATTCTCTTAGCTGTTGCTTGTTTTATTAAAGAGATACATGCGCGAGTTATTAAAGTCGTCGTAAAATGCTATTTGAAACCATAGCGCACTTGTGGTAGTGCAGTAATATGATCCTAATTTGATCATCTGTAAGAGTTGTGATCAAACCTTGTTTCCGTCGCCCCCCCAAATTACAAAAAAAACAGTCAATGCAGGTCTCGGAGGCGTCTGATTGCCAATACTACGGTAGTTACAGAGACTTGTTTAATATCCAAGTTCCAGCATCGGTGAAGACACGAGGTGGTATTTAGTCTTGACTCACCTTTCCTTTACTTCTGTGTTCTTGACAGATGATGGATGATGAACATTGGAAAGCAGAGAAAGACCGAAAAGCAGGGGAAATAGTTCAGGTGGGATTTAATCTGAGGCCAGCAGGTGAACATGTGCTCTGGAAGAGACGGATTGAACCAACCGACTCTCCTTTGCGACGTGATCGATGATATCTGTTATGGTTTCCAGCACAGTACCTAGTTGTGTTGCCAACCTGTGAAGCTCTTTCCTCTCCGGGAAAAGTAACACAAACACAGCCACGTATAGGGTTTTTCCATTAGACGGGGTTGGTCCGTTTTAGCCACACTGTGGCAAGCCAAGCTGTGACGACGTGCACCTCCACTACAGGCTCTCAGCGAGGGACAGCCGCAACGTGCTGCTGTGGACCTACTGACCCCTGACTGTTTACATTGAAAATATGAATCACAATCTTTTGTCGCAATGTAATTTACATAATAGGCTATATTATTTAGGCCAAATGTCAATCTTTGGCTAAATTTGGACCTATTCAGACTGATCAAAATATGTCTTCTTCGGGCTAAATAACGTCCACGACTGGCAGATCTGATTTAAATAAAAAAATAAACATTGTTTCATAGCTGCTAGTCACAGGGCGATGTATCTTAAATAAAGTTGTAAATCACAGAGGGCAGATTTGATGCAGACTGCAGAGGGAGTTGAGAGCCTCTGCTTCTACCACAGGTCATTCTGTAATTGGCCAAGTGGGGCTCAGAGCGCGAGCGTGTTCGCAGCAGATGGAGTCGGTGGCCTTGCACTCGTCCACAGGCCAGAACTCATGTTTAATACAGACTCACCTTGTACCCAGCTTATTATTATGTGCTCTATGTGGGATATGCATGTAACAATGAATAAAACACACAAAATCTGTGTGAATTGTACGCACCCAAATCCAAACGGGTAATTTACTTCAATTCGGAGTAGCTCCACCAGACTTGTTTCCTGTGAAAAAGAAATACTTTGCTACTTCTAAATGCATAAAATTATAATTCTTGTGCGACAGAGTCTGTTCAGAACAGACCACAACAACACTGAAGGCCCCCTTTAAGCAGTAATTGCAGCCACTTGTCACTTGCAGACATTGTTTCGCTGCATCGCCTGTTGGAACATAATCCTTTAACTGGCTTTGCATTGCTATCACAACAGCAGAACTTCTGATTTTTCTTAATCTGCTGTCTGTCACACACTGTAAATGGGAATATTAAACAGTCTGTCAACAACATGTCCGTCCAAGATGATCAGGTTTGTCATACAAACTGAATATTCTAGCATTGCTCTCTTTTTTTTTCTATTCATGCTCTCTCTCCCTCTCTGGGGCAGTTTATTTTCTTCTGTCGCACTCTCTTCCTCTTCCATCCTCCTGTCCCGTCCTACCCCCCCCCCCCCCCCTACATTTCTCATTTCTCTCTCCTTTGCTTTTGCTGGAGGCTTTGCCCACAAGCTGTACTGCTGACTCAACATTTTGCTCCCTCATGGTTTTTTTTTTTTTTACCCCTTTACTCCCTCCCGCTTCCCTTCTATCTCATCCTCGCTCCTTCTCTGCTCCCACCCTCCCTTCCCCTTTCCCGCCTTCGATCTCTACAGCCAGTGAATTTCCAAACGTCTTTACCTGCTTTTATTCGGTTCCTTCTCCCTCCCTCTGTCTCATCTCTTTTCAAATATTCCCCTCGGAGTGGTCGTACAATAGCCCGGTGCGGAGTTGTCCTGCTAAAAATAGATGATGCACTGGGTTATTAACACCTTACTATTGGGCAGACCTGGCCATGCTCCAGACACCAACAATCCACATTATCCCTACAGCATGGGGAGGGGGTTACAATTTATGCTGTGCATCACCACTGTGGCCGCCTCGCCTTCGCTGGCTCAGGACTAATTCATAGACAATATTTCTTAATAGAGCCCTGATTGCAGTTCAACTGGCAGCATAGCCCTTTGTGTTTCAGCATTGTGCTTCCCTGCAATCTTCACAGGTCAGTGAGGGAGACTATCGGAGCTCAAGAGGATGGCAGTGCAATTCTCACGTATGCAGTACCTTATTCCGCCACTAATCAGCGCTCTACCTGCAAACTCTAAGAACGGGCGTCATTTTTTGCGTGTTTTTGGATCACTGCAACTTTGAACTGTGCACCTCAGCA
Source organism: Bovichtus diacanthus (assembly GCA_943590825.1). NCBI lineage: Eukaryota > Metazoa > Chordata > Actinopteri > Perciformes > Bovichtidae > Bovichtus > Bovichtus diacanthus. The sequence goes on along the minus strand of CALSBV010010705.1, from coordinate 2,955,904 downwards.
AATGGCCATTGTCAAGAATGTCATCTAGATGAAGACAGGGACAGGGATAATAGATGTATGTGCGTGTGTGTCGCAGTGCTTCCCAAGGTGAGTGTGTGGAAGCTGAGGCAGCGACAAATACTCAGCGGCCCCATCGCAGTTTAATTGTTTGCCTGCATAATAAATCAAATGTGTCAAGGGAGATTATTTATACAAGGACTGTGTTAAACAAATGAATCACCAGTTTGCTCAACTCTAGGCTTTTCCTTGGTGTGTGGAGCTGTGTGTCGGTGTCTCAGGATTGCATTTCTGTGCGTCTGTATGTACATCTATTTGCTTGCGTTTCCGTATGATTGCATGACAATACCCGTGTTATTTTTTTTTCTTCCCCATGTGAGGGAGCGTGAATCTCATGGCTTCCTCGCGCTCTTCTCTGTCATTGATGGATTTGGCGCTACCTGAATGCTCTGCCAGACGGAGGGGAAAGGAAAACGAATACACAAAATAAGTTTTATGGGCCCTTTTTAGAGCCGTAGTGTGTAAATCTCCAAAAGTCAGAGGGGTGAAGGCCTGCGTACAGAGATCTTTTTAAGATTTCAGTGTGCACCGGCACCTCGGTAGGATACCAGTCATTGTTCCTGCTGTTGCTAAGCGACAGCTGAAAACCTGTTTAAAGGGCATTTTTTGCTCAAGTTGAGACGTTTTCTAAATGTACTGACCGGTGTGCTGCTCAGCGCAAAAAGAAATGTCCTGCCCTCTCTGTCCAGAGCATGTCTTCTATTCCGTCGAAAGCAGGAAAACCATGTCGGCATTGTAAAGAGGGCTCCCTGGTGGACACACAGGATATGCTTTTATTTCTCCAGTGCTGTAAAGACATAAAGAACACAGAGCATTGTTGATCTGATGCAGTACATTTCCAAGCGTATGCTTTGTGGCAAAAAACCTACAAGGAAGCATGTCGGCTGAAATGTGTCAAAACAATAATCTATTAATTAATTGATCCATTAAAAAGCATTTAAAACATAATTATCCCTTTTTTTTTTTTTTTTTTTTAAACGGTGCACTTCCAAAAGATAAAAACATCATCGAATATGCCAAGTCAGGGTGGAGCGGCAAAAAGGCTCCTTCAGGAAGGTAGAGTGGAGTGCCTGGTAATAGCAGAGTGCAGGCCACAGTGCAGGGATGGATCATGGCCTGAAGGAATGGAGATGCAGCTCTCTTAGCTGCCTTTTTTAAATTTGATGTAATCAGCCGCAGGCAGCCGGAGGAGGGGTGGGAGATGGCTGACGTGGGAGGGTTCAGGCAGGTTGAGGTCAAGGCGGGATGCAGAATTATAGATGATTTGTAGGATATCGAGTCCAAATGAAAACTGAGTTATGTGTGGACAAGCAGCTGAGCAGAGTCCTTTTGTGGTCTGTGCACGGCCGTTGTTTCACGAGGCTTATTACTTCATTGTTTCTCTGTCTTGCTTCTATCCTCTTCATCTTATTTTCTTTCTCTCACTCTTCCTCTCACTACTGTTTTTTGCATTGCGTCATTTCTGTTCTCCGCCGCCCAGCTTCCACGCCTCATTGCCGTCTCTCGGTCCAGTGCAGAGTAGCCTGTGCCCGGAGCCCCGCCTCCCTCCCTGGGAGGGTGATGTATGAGTGGCTAGCTTTGACGTCACTTCAGGCCCAACGTCATAGCAACTCAGTCCTCCCAGGCTTGCTCTTTCTGGCGCTTTCTCGCAGTGCCTCTCCCTTATTCCTTCTCCTCTTCATCCTCAATTAATCACCTCTCTCTCCTTCCGTGTCTCTTCCTCTGTGATATCTCCTCTGTTTTACCGTTTCCCCTTCTCCACATCCATTTCCTTATCTCGCCTATCATTTTTCATCGCTCTGGCTCATGTTAAAAAGTGCCTCTCTCCTTTGTTCACCCTCCATCTCGTTCCCATCGTTCTGGAGCTTTCTATTACTCATCTAAAGCTGCATCCTCCTTCAATTTTCTATTTTTTCCTCTCGCAGACATACAAATATACAGAAGCACGACATGTTTGAAGTAAGCAGACAAGCAGCAAGCCAACCTTTCTCTCAAGTGAAATACAGGCTCATCCCTATTCAATTACACTTATCAGGATCAACTCTATTCCTGGATAACGTGGTTTCATAAAACCTGCAGTCTGTTCCCCACTGTACCCAGCCAATTCTCTCTATGACAACTTTGCTTTGCCAGATGCCCAGTGACTCACCTTTTTATTTGTCAGAAAATTTGCCTGTGGCTTTGACAAAAATAAATATAAGAGGAGCAATATAAAAGTGGTTTATCAGTCAACTTTGACTTTCAGAACATCCCGGTGAAAAATGTCATGCGTCTTGACAAGACGTGAAGCTGACCCACTTTCTGCTTTCGCTCTCCGTCTTCCTCTCTTTCCCTGTCTTCTTGTCTCGCTCTCATCGCTGCCTGCGGTCAGTCTGTCCACTTTTAGCGTTGGTGCAGTGTGGTGAGAGGGCCGCAGAGCGAGATAGAAACCTTGCTTGGTTAAAATGGAATGAGGAACGCGCTTGTCAGCAATTGTGACACATCTCCTACTGAGACTGTCCCGTGTGGATGGAGTCGAGGCACTGCAGCGTAACTTTGGGTCATGTTTGTTAAAACACTGGGAAAGAAATGTGGCCATGGCAACTGAGATGTCTAGGAACTTTTCCTGTCAAGTGATGTGTCATTTTAAGATTCATAAAAATCGTGTACAGATTTTTGACCAGTAATGGGATTCTTTCTACTCCCATTCCCATCTTCCTGTTTTCGTTCCAACACACACTGCCTGCATAACAATATTACCAAATGACATTAACCACTTCCTCTGCACATGTGTGTTGCACACGTTTTCTCTGAGGAAATACTCTGGGTGAAATGCATTAAACGAATAGCATCCAGGCTAATGCACCTTCCATTTGATTCAAGCATCATAAAAAGGTCCGATCATGTTCATCGTAGGCACTTGGAGCCTCCGCCTGTCTGTCTTTCCTTAATCCCATGAAAGATTTTGTAAATGTTATTATAGCATGTCAAAAGCCAATAATGTGAAAATAACCCACAGAAATTGGAATGATGTTATTTCCCACACTGCCGTGAAATCGAGGCAAAGACACACTGCCAGAGGAAACATGTATTTTATAGGAAACCCATTTTGACACAACAGTGGTAAATAGCTCCCCAGTGTTGGAGGTTTACAAAAACAAATGTAAAAGCTTGCATGCACTGGGTAAAGATTGAGTTACCAGTAGCAGAAAGGGCAGAGCATTAAATAACACAGACGGAGTATTACTTTTAAGACGGAGCGGCCATTTTTCTGGTCACACCATACAATACAGGTCAGTAATCAATGGTGATCTTATGAAAATGATTCATGAATAATTGCCCGGTTCAGCATAAACCTATTGCAAATCATAAAACTTTAAAAGTGTTAATGAGCAAACCAGAAAAAACAAGTGGGTGTAAACACAATCGTAATCAAATATCGTTCTTTAAAGCATTTAGACATGTTTTACTAAGGTGCGCACGAGCTCATCAGCCTCCTTTTTATATAAAGTTATTCTGCAAGTATAACTGTCTCTTAATTCAATGCATGTAAATGTACTCGCAGTAATGCAGAACATGAGTCTGCTACAACTAGGTTGCTTGTGGTGAAACTCTTTGCAACACCTCCTTATGCTAAGTCTTCTCCCATTGGATTCAACGTCTTGTTGTGGCCTGCTGCATTTTTACGATAATCGTCGTGCCAAAATCCACTTGAACAAAATCCAGTTTTTCCTTCTGTGATGGTTTGAATTTGTGTTGCAGGATGTTTTTCTGATCGCGTCTGTGTCGACGCGTGCGCGCGCTTCATGATAATGTGCTCGTGTGATTGCTTCCTCTGTTCAGAGAGAAGACGGCGTGAGCAGTTTAAAAAGCACAACCTTAAATCCTTTCCTCTCCCTTATTTGGTTGCCAGGCAACATTGGGAAAGAGTTTTTAATGAACAAATTTTGAGCTAAGATGGACTGATCTGTTCGGCCGGGCCCAAACCGCACAGCCACAGACGCATGTAAGAAGGTTACACATAAAAAGGATGCTCGACAACTTTCTGTGCAGAGATGAAACGCTAACTGTGTACAGAGCTCGCGCCGCCTCGCACTACCGCAGAGTTATTGGACAAACGGGATGGTTTTGAGCGGTGATATTTAGTTTCTTATTAAGTGACGCTACATAGACGGCTCCAGTGATAAACTCGTTCAATCAGTACTTCCAATGACACTTCAAGGTGGTATCTTTTTGTTTTGGCAAACGGCGATGCCACAGGCGCCACTTTCTCTCGCATCGATTTTTCCCCTCCTGAGCTCAGGAACAATTATCTAAAATGTATCATTATTATAATTCAGAACCATAATTAAAGCTTTTAGGCATCCCATACATCAGGATGCTCGTGACATTAGCTGATCTAAGCTAACGTGCTCTCCCTTACTTGCACATTTTTGACCTACATGAGGGTCAGTGTCCCAGTGACAGTTTAGCCAGCAGCAGTATTCGCGAGGATCTCAGCCATGTAGGTCAAGTGGAGAGAGAATTGGGGTCCACTGTGCTCATCCACTGGTTATGACAGTGACTCTCTGATTCATTTTTTTCCCTCTTTCCTGTTACAATCCGATGTTTATGACTAACTATTCGCACTGTTATTTTCAAGCGATCAGCTTGTGTTCATGTCTTCAGGCATCATTGACCCATCTAGAGGAAAAATGCCCATTCTCTCGATGTTCACACTGCAGACGTTTCTGGTTGCGGTTTACCTCTTCAATCACACATCAGAAATGGAAGGTGTTGATATATGTACATTTGAGGAGAATCTATATCCTCCTCTATTGGCGTCCAGGATACGACTTCATTTGGATTAAACCATACATAAGGTGGTTTTAGAATAAAAGCCCAACAGCAGATTTTGAGATTTGGTAGCGAGAGGCTTGTTCAAGCTGTATCGTTGAAATTTGGTCCAGGGTTGTGCCCCTTTCCGTGTAAATGCTGAGACCCATGAGGGAACTTTATCCCAATCGTGTAGAAGTGAATTTACAGGCCATATGGGATCATATGCATGCTTTTTTTTTTTTTAAGGCTGAGGTTGCACCTCCATTCAGTTTAGGGTTTAAAGTGGAGTGAGACAGAACTCAAGGTCTGACAGAGAGGTGGCCGGTGAACATAAGAAATTTCAAGTTTTGGAGGCTAAGCTAGATGTCATATAGGGGAAGATTCTGATCACCATTGACTCTGTGACTCCCTGCAGGTGTAGTTCAGGCTTGCTCAATCTCCCTGGGGGATTACAGGCTGAAATCCAGTGGAGCTTGTAGATTTCTCCTGGTCAGGGCATCACTGGCTCAGAGCTATAGTCCTTTAATTGCCTGTCCAGGAGCGAGAGGGCCAAGCTTAATCCACCTGAAGAGCTGAGGGCCAGTTTCTCAGGCGGCACAAAGGCTACGGAATCACAGCTGATACCTTGTGATCAGATATAAGCGTAAAAGAAATATCGGCCATCGAGTGGATACATATTATTAATATATTGGACCAAATGATGCAAACTGTGAAGAAGAAGGGATGAAAATATGTATATAGTGTGTTTTTGTTTTTAGAACTCCCTTGTGTCTTCAGTCCAAAGAAGAAGAAGAAAAGATGCACAGGAAGAGTTGGGGGCTTTGAACTGAGGAGAAGCCAGGTGTGCGGCGCTGGCTCCGTTGATGTGGTGGCTTTATTCATTGGGATGGTCGCAGGAATGATTACATGCATTACGGCTTAATAAATTACATTGGTGCCTGTCTAGGTGCTGAAGGCGCAGTTTGCACTGTGGGAGAAGGACTTGATTATTGGAGTTGGAATTAGATTTTTAGGGCTCGGCTTGTTCTCTTGTTGCTGTTGCTACTTTTGTCCTTACGAGCATGTGATGCTGTTTTTTCTCTCTCTGCCTAATGGTTAATCAAAGGAATATCTCTTTCCCTCAGTCTTTCTCTGTCTCACTGTTTTCTATGTGTTTTCTTTGTGGTTGCATGAAAGATACTCTTATAGCGTTTGTCGTAGCCCCTTTGCTCATGCTTCAGCGTTGCGGTCGTCTGTCAGAAGCTGTCAGAAATGGACTTTTTTTTATCCAGATTTTATTTTTTTGACGAGGCGCTTTTTAGATCTTGGTCGTTTTTTTAACTATATATTTTCAACCGGATGAAGGAGTTTAGTCGTCGAACGTCTGGATCTTAAGTTATCAGAGGAACAAGCTGAGCAAATGTTAGCCCTCCGTCCTGTGTCCACCGGGTAAACACTGATTTTATTAACCTCAAACTGCTTTATTCAGTGTTTTTACCGGTTTTTGCTCAATAGATGTATTTGTTTTGGAATAGAGGAGACCTCCTCTATTGGGCTCCTCCTGGTAAAAACCTCCTGAACAATGAAGTAACCCTAACCTGGAGAAGCTGACTTCTACGCTACTTCACAACTCTCCTTCTTTTGTCATTGTTTTGATTGAAAGACCTCCTTGTGGCAGAAATTCCCATGTTGTACGATTTCATCTGTATTCAAGTCACTGTGCAGTTTAATCTGTGTTTTAGTTGGAAACCACTGCAGGCAATAGCATACGCATGCACGCACTCACGCGCACACGCACACTAAGTAATGATGAGCAATAGCGTTGTCCCCAGGGTGTTGCACCTTTTATGTGCCCCCTGTATAAAAAAAAAATAGCAGCCCCCACCTTAGTCCTGAGAGTCATGGGAAGAATGAATGGATATAATCGGTGAGCTCACCCATTCATTCTCCAGCTTTTCTCTGTCGGCCCCTTCTCCCCTTCTCCCCTCCCTCATCTCTCTTTTTTTCTCACAGCCTCCATACTTCCGCCCCTCCCCTCTGCATCTTTTATCAGAGTTGCCGATCTCTCTCTCTCTCTCTCTCTCTGTCTCTGTCTCTGTCTCTGTCTCTGTCTCTGTCTCTCTCTCTCTCTCTCTCTCTCTGTCTCTGTCTCTCTGTGTCTCTCTGTCTCTGTCTCTCTCTCTCTGTCTCTCTCTCTCTGTCCCTGTCTCTCTATCTCTCTGTCTCTCTCTCTATCTCTCTCTCCGTCTCTCTGTCTCTCTCTCTGCCTCTCTCTCTCTCTCTGCCTCTCTCTCTCTCTGTCTCTCTCTCTCTCTCTGCCTCTCTCTCTCTCTGTCTCTCTCTCTCTCTCTGTCTCTCTCTGTCTCTCTCTCTCTCTCTCTCTCTGTGCTATTTTTTTTTCTTTCTCATCCGCTCACATAATATCCACCTCTTCTCTGCTGATTCATTTTCTATATATTTGAATATCTGATTTCTCCCCCTCCTTCCATTTTCTCCCCCTCAATCCTGTTACACTTTTCTTTCTTCGCTGCAGCACTGCCAATGTTCCCGGTTTGTTTTGACTATATTCTATATTCCTCGCAAACACTTTCTTTTGCCTAACATACCACTACTTCAGTGTAACTGCAATCATCTACCTGAATTATATACTTTAGTCTTGGGTAACAGCCTCTTTAGTGCCTTTATTCTCAGAATATACTCTCTTAAAATAAAAAGCTTGCTGGTAACACTAAGTCATGTGGTGTATAATTGTAAGGTGTTGAATAATTATAATATTTTAAAGGAAGTAATGTGATTCAGAAGCATGTGGGGAGTCAGGTAACAGAAGTCATGACCTTTTTTTTAATTCATGTCTAGTGAGGAACAAATGACCTTCAAATGCTGAGGCACTTGTCCTGGGCTGCTGCACATTCGAGAAACACCTCATACATATTTAGATCATACTGGGCTGCATGCACAAACAAAAAGAAGCGCTTTGGTGGAACATCCATTTGGTGGTACTGTACGTTCCTTGACAGAGATCCTTTTCAGCTTTGGTCGTCCAGGCGTGGAGTGTTACTGTCAGCACGAGAGTGGAGCGGCCGTCATCCAGCTACAGTTTCTCATCAATGAGGTAGGTCACAGAAAACATGAGAAACATTCAGAGTCAGCAAATTGCTTATTACTCCAGCGAGGCATCTGTAGTCACCAGTAAGCCCAGCGCTGTCTCACAAAGCCTGAGACGGGTTTGGGTGAAAGTAATCCGTCTGTTAAAAAAAATAAATAAATAAATCCACTGTGCTGTGTCATTTAATAAGACTCATGGGCGGATTTATAAATGCCCATCCCTGGTCACATTTCACCCTTTTAAAATGTTCAAAAAGAAGTTCCTACTGTGTGCTGTTATAGGAAAGGATGTTTGATGATGATTGTAATGGTAGCGTGAAAGTAACTCTCCTCCCTTTTCTGCTCACCTCTCTCATGTCTTTCCATATATTATGGCAGTGAGCGGTTCTCTTCCTTTTTATATTACTGCACCAAGAAATAGAATCAGTCATTTGTCCCCAGTATCAGTGAGGCGGGGTAATGATCCTCAATACTTTTTTTTCTTTTTTAAACTGTCAAAAGTTGGCACTGAATGCTTGGCCGCACTCTTCTTTAGTCTTGTTTACTTCTCTTTTGACCTTAACTGGAAATCAGAAATGTGTACATGACTGCTTGTGTTAAAACAATAAAATAAAAATAGGGTTAAATAGTGACGCCCTTCAGAACTTAAGACATGTCTTAGTTACCTTTTTTTTAACCAAGAAAATGAAGAGAAAAAAAAAAGATACCAAATTACTCTTATTAATTCATATAAAATAATCTTATGTATTAACAGTGTATGGGGTTTCTTTATTCTTTCACTGTTTTTGATCCAATCCATTGGTCAATATTGGTCAATGTTGTGCAAGAACTTGAGTTTAATACCCATTAGCAGCAATATTAAAGTTTGCAGTTGATTCTCGCCAGAGATTCTTAAACGGTCTCTGTCGAAGGACATATAGCATGGGAATATACGTTGCATAACTTACAGTTGTTTTGCTTTTGTTCTTGTTATAAATCACAGAAAATCTCAGATGTGACTGAGGCCACAACTCCCCCAACTCTTAAAATATATTTTTTTAAATTGCAATCTGTGTGTCATGTTAAGCAGCAAACCTTCAGGCAGCAGCGAAAATTCTTAAGCATTTTGTCAAGTGTCAATTGACAGGCTGGGAACATGCTATCAATATTAAATACCTACAACACTTTCTGATTCATATGGCAAGTTTGATTTATTCATGTTTATGAGAAATGCAGTATTTCACGCTCAGTCGTGTGTGTGTGTGTGTCTGAGTGTGTGTCTGAGTGTGTGTGTGTCTGAGTGTGTGCTTGTGTCGGTGTCTGTGTGACTGTGACTCAGCAGTTTAAACAAACCCTCAGAGAGCTGGAGACGATTTTTAGTGCCTCCTACATGCGCACTAGACTTATATACATCTTATGAATCATCGTCGTGACCTGGGAGACAGCTGCCTGATTTTAAAATCAGTTTCCAGGGAATGCAGTCTGACTCATGCATGTAATGCTGGAGCATGTGCAGTCTGTAGATATGTTTATGGAAGTTTCTACAGTTATAACCTCCGTGTGTTTCAATGATGATACCTGTGATATCTTTGAATGTAAAATGAAATGGCCCTTTCTGCTGTGACAGGGAGCGCTGGTGAGTGCTCTGGCCGACGACAGTGTTCACCTGTGGAACCTGAGGCAGAAGAGACCGGCCATCCTCCACTCCCTCAAGTTCAGCAAAGAGAGGTAGGAGGGGCACGCAAAACTGCAAATGACGAGATTAGACCTTCTGCTAAGTCGATGTGTCTTGCCACGACTCTCTTTTTCTCCTCAATTAGGCCCTCACACTCGCTCTGGTGCAACATGAACTGTGTCTTTCTGAGCAGGGGCCACTGTCACAGTTTGCTGCCTGTGTGAACTGTTAGTTTTCGCTGACTGTTAAGCTGTATGCAAACAGACGGCATTTCATTTGGCAACCGTGTCTGCTCGCATGCGAAACTGTGCACAGAGCAAAACAGAGTCTCTGTCTCTCTCTCTGTGTCTCTCTCTGTCTCTGTCTGTCTCTCTGTCTGTCTCTCTCTCTCGCTCTCGCTCTCGCTCGCTCTCTCTCTCTCTCTCTCTCTCTGTCTCTGTCTCTGTCTCTGTCTCTCTGTCTCTGTCTCTGTCTCTGTCTCTGTCTCTGTCTCTGTCTCTGTCTCTCTGTCTCTGTTGGTCTCTAACTAAATACTCATTATTTGTCTCACTTACTCTGCCTTTGAGACTTTCCCATCACTGGGGCACAGGTGTGAACCTATCCAAACACCTGAAGGTTTACACCAGCGCACACACACACACACACACACACAAACACACACAGAAAGAGCATCAACATAAACAAGCAATTCATTTACACACATACACAGTTTCAGATATCTTTGATAATCCTAATCTAAATGTAAACTACGTTTCATCAGACAAAGACCATATGATCATATAAAAGCAACGTCCCTGATTTGAATCCAGGAGCTTTCGGCCACACTCCCTCTCTCTACCTCTTAATCCCCTGTAACTTCTCTACTATCCAGTGTAAAAAGTTGGCACTTGGGACTATTTTCAAAACTCTCCTTGGTGCTACATCAAGGACAAACTAATATCCAAGAACTGATATTTGTCAACTTTTTTTTTTTTTTTCTTTCAATTTGCCATTTGCAAATAAATTCTGGGATACAAGACGAGTGATGTGCAGAATCACCTCACCTCAAGGAAGTTGCTGTCCACTGTCTCCCCCACTCACAAATGTAGCGATTACCCATCAGAGTCAATCATATCATTGTCCAGTGATGTGTCACAGTGAAAAGTGATGAAATGGTTAAACGTCAGAGCTGATGATCTGAGACAGCGCTGATGTGATGGACAGGTGGCCGGCAGCGGCTTTTAGGGCAGGTTGTGTTCTTGCGGAGGCGCTTGACCGCCTCTGACATTTAGTAAGCACCGTCGTCCAACGCAACGACCTCAAGACACAGCATCAGGAAGAAGCAAAGTCACTGCAATCTCAAGAGACGTCAGGATGGGAAGGAGAAGCTGCCAAGTGGGACCAAAAATGGGACATTTGGAACGGGAAGAGGAGAAAGTTCAACTAAAGCAGCGGGAAGAGGTGGAAGAAGAGGCTTGTTCGAGAGAGTAGTTAAAGAATTTAAGAAAGGGAGAGTAATGGAATCGAACAAAAGAAGAAAAGAAGGAGGAGGAGGAACGGGTAACACTAGCAGGAGGAGGGCTTGGAAGGGACCATGCATCCCACTCCTCGTTACCTTTTCTCATCCCATTAACATTTCAAGAGGACAAATGCTGGCTTTCAGTCTGCATCCATACATAATGTGCAAGATATGGACGTTTGGAGGAAGAAAAAATGCAAATACAGTCCTTCAGTGGGTCTCACTGGTTGACCTGTGCATTGCACATCAGGCCGGTGTTCTGCACCTGACGACGTTGCGTTCTCGCAGAATACTAGTTGCTCTGTGACAGCTTGGAATCCCTCAACCTAATAATAATCATAAGTTTACATCTTTTCTATTATTAGTCTGGTTTCCTCCCTAAGCGCGACACACACCTGCTATGTTTCAAATCATTGCATCAGTTGACGCCCATAGCACACACACACACACACACCGGATGTTTCATATAGACAAAAGAAGCAGTCACAGTACAGCAGCAGGGATCTGCTGATCCAAGAAGTGGTAAAATTGCTGCTGGGATGTAGTCGCGCGTTGATGCTGGGAAGTAGAAAATGTGCTTTTCTTGACATGCTGACAGGCACCAACACCCAGCCGCTTTGTGGGCTTACATACAAAGTAATGGGTGCGGGTGCATTGATGCTTGTCATACAGTATATCGTTGTATGCGTTGCCCTTTAGCCCTGCAACATGCTGGCAGGGTAGCTTGGCTTCTCAGGACTCTGAGTAAACGGGTATAGATAAAAGTGCATGGAAGTAAATGCATTTTAGGTGATTTATTGTGACCAACTCGCTCATATGTTGTGCATTTAATGCAAATATATAATTGTTTTTTTACAAATGTGTTGTAACAAATGCTACAGCATGGCTTTGCTGTTTCAATGTAGAAAAGAAAAAGTCTTTATTCAAGCAGTGCATATGAAATGTTTTATATGAAAGGTAATTGTTTCTTACATTGATATCAAATTGTGTTCAAGTGTTTGCTGATCAGCACTCGCATTTCCCTTCCCTTTTGTGAACTGATACACAACTCTGCAGTCCTTTTTTATTATAATAGCTGCCCCAAAGTAGCAGCTTCCAAAGTCAATGGGAACATCAGGGCTTCGTTGAGCCCATCTTATTTCAACTTTCCTATCACGCAGTTTGGCCAAGTGTCTTGCACTCGGAGAAGCTATTAAGATTTCCTCTGGCTCTAAATTCTACCTGGATATCTCTGCTTTGTTTATTTTTATAAAAGGTGCGCACACGGTTGTAGCTTGGATCAAGGCCTTTTAATGTAGTTGTCAAAAGAAATACCATCAGGTTACATTTCCAAATGGTAATCAGGAGATGACAGTTTGAAGTGTCATCTGAAGGTAAAAATGGCTGTCGACGTGAAGTCAAGAAAGTGTATAAATGGTTTATAAGTAGGACACGTTACAGGATTGAATTGGACAGATCTGTGAAACCTATAAAAGTCACTGCCACTCTATCCCATCTCCAACTTTTTACTTTTGCTCCTTTTTGTTTTTCCCCTCGTTGACTGTTTGTTCAAAGCTTGACTTTAGCTTGTCAGGGTTTAGAGGAGCGGGCAGCCATTTCCTCGCCAACAAAAGAACTGAACCAGAACTGCCATGACAGCCTCCTAACAACAGATTGATACCTTTTTTCATCCACGTGGAAACGGCTAGTCTGTTTCTCTCCAATGTTAAAAAAAATACAGCTACCAACACCTCTTAAATTTACAAAAATGTTAACGTGACAATTTCTGGTTTTAGAGGGAGTGACGCAGCATAACAGAAAAACTTTTTATCCATCTACACTTCTCTGCTAGTTACCGGTTAACCATGCGGCGACGACAAAACTCTGAGAAGTAACTCCGGAGAGTTCCTGCATGTACCTCCCCATAAAACCACAAATTGTTTATTTTGCATTTTTGTCTGCAGATTAAAGAAAAAAATAAGTATTTGTTAGTTTGTGGAGAGAGACGGGCTAGCTGTTTTCTGCTGCTAAGCTAGGCTTATCACCTCTTAGCTCCAGGTCCGTAGCCTACTTGGAGCACGGACATAAAAGAAGTAGCAATTTTATCACCTCTCAGCAAGAAAGGTATTACGTGTATTTATTTAAAAATGTTGTACTATTTAAGTAACGGGAACAGCAAAGAGAGTGTTGGGTTGCTTTCACACTGGGTAGCTACAGCTGCCACGTCTTTCTTTATGCCTGCTAGCATAACAAGTTTAACCTTAAGGACAGAGTGGCAAATGGCAAATCAGGCTAATAAAAATGATTATATTTGGTTCACTGCTGATCTAACAATATAAATGGGATGTGTCATCTCCACTAACTTTATTTTTTTTTTTACACATTTATTTTCTACAAAACCCTAATTCCCCATTTTTAAAATCTCTAGGCTTCCTATCACCTGAGGGCCCAATTCCAATACTCCAAAAACATCCTTCTCACCCACTTCCTCCTTCTCTCTTTCCTTCCCCTGATCAGAATTTCAGTTGATGGGGGGGTAGCAGTGTTGCACAAAGCCCTCCAGCATCAGCATCTATTCACATCAGATCACAGGCACTAGGAGAGAGGAGAGAAGGGAGGAGAGGAGGAGTTGAGACAGACTGGGCCTCAGCCAGAGAGCAGTGAGTCAGTCTGTGGGTAGGAGTGTGGGGATGGAGGGAGCGCAAAAAAGAAATCCTGCCGAGTCATTCTGGCGTAGGATGCTCTCGTCACCTCCTGGTCTTGCAGGAATGCACTGCAGATGTGGAAGCTATCGCCAATGCAGGGTGATATGATGGAAGATAAAAAAGAGGGGGGAGCCAGGGTCACCACGCACACACCAGTACAGATACAACACAAATGAAACCGGATCGCTCCACTTTTACTTTAGAGACGTTTTCTTAGATGATTTTGATTCTATCAATAACAAAAGCTAATTGTATTCTTGATATATTTGATGCTAGCTGTTTGAATATCTGCTACTGGAAGCTGAGTCATTTAATATTGGAATTTAAATAACCTGAATCTCAGGTTTGAACCAAGTTTGAACCACATATAAAAAAAAACCCAACAACTCTAAAACCTTAAAATATCTACTCAGTAGTTTGTCGACATTGGTAGTGCGTCAATTAAATGTATTTGAATGTTTTTATTTATTTAATTAATTTAGCCGTTTAGAGCTTTCTCTGAGATATTTGACTGATTACGGTCGCTGCTGGGCAGAACGTTTTTCTCCTTTCTCCCTTTTTTTCTCCAACATCACCTTCTAACTGTGCTCAGGTATATTAAGAAACGGTGAAGGTGAATTAATTCAGCATTCTTTTAATTACGAGGCACAGGCTTGGATAGATTTTTTGCAGGTGCTCTGTGTTTGTGCGTGTGCGTGTGCACGTGTGTGTGCAGTCTGTTATCAGATTAGATTCTTCTTAATTGAGACCCAGTGGGATAGATTGGGGTCTCTGGCCTCTCAGATTAGAACAGACTCCTCTGTCCGGTCTGGAGCTTTGCCAAATGGATACTGTATGTCACTGACTTCTATTTGATTTGTGCTTCTTATTTAAGCAGTAATTTGAAATATCTCCAACATCTAAAGGCTATTGAACACTTAATCAACTTTTTTGATTATTATTATCTGCATCGTCATTGTCCGAATCGCCAGTTCCAAACAATGCCGAAAGGAATATCTGTACTACTAATTACTCTAAAAATCCTTTTTGTTTTCTGAGAAGATGAGATAACAGAGGATTAACAGATACAACTCTGATTACTATACAGTATTTGAAGTACGATCTACTGAAACATGACCAGCCCTCATTCTCTTTCTCTCAGCATCTTCCCGTGCCATTTCTGTTCAGAAAAAAAGAAATCTCACTTAATCAGGGCATTTTAGATCAAACTATTGCAGCTGGTGACGTTCTAATGACAGGCAGGCAGAGATTACTCTATTTGTAGCCATGATTCTCTTTGATAGGAACATCGCATAAAACCATGCATTATAAAGTATCCCCTCTCTTCCATTCGTTTGCACTGAACCGTGCTCTTATATGTCTAGCCCACAGTGCAGTTAGCCTCAGAGTTGTGTGTGGCAGGCGTCCGTCATTTCTGAAGCAATATATTTGGCCCTGAGCCTCCAAACTGGCAGCTGCCTTTGTGTGTCGTGACCACTTGAAGCTGGAGATTTCACCAGGAGACACGTGCGTGCACAACAAGTGTTAACACGACGGCACGCACACTCGCACAAACAATCGGATGCACACAAACGCACGCAGAGAAATGGACACGCGCACTTCTGCAAACTGCGAGCAAATTTGTATAATTAAGCTTCCTGACACTGCCTCTCAGTTGGCTCCTCTCACACTGGCTCTCAGAAGCCTTAATCAGTTGGCTTGTATGTGCGCACATACACAGCTCAAACATATTTATATACCACGTACATTTACATACAGTGCATATGTAATTACATTCATTCATAACAGTTGCTGAGGAGCATGAGCCCGTGCAAATATACACAAACACAAGCATGTACACGCACATGAATACAGCGACAAATAGCCGTTCGTGCACACAGGGTTTGCAGAACCGTGACACATGCACACTCCAGCCCTCATATTCGTAGATCAGGCACATCTGTTTGTGCAGATGGAAAAGGACATTAAATCCAGTAGACAGTCTGCCTACTGGATAGAAAGACGGCACAAGTTGTCATGAAAAGTCATGTAGCTCTTAGTCATTGGTAGTGAGTCTGTACGAGTGCGAGCATCTCGACGATCAACTGTCCATGTTACAGTAGTAAGTAAGCTCGAGTTCTTGCAGCCCAGTCTTCTTGACACCATTTTCATATACGACGAATTTGCATTGGCAAATAAAACATTTTAAAAAAACACAATGCTGCCTGGATTACGTTTTTAATTAACAAACATTTTTTATAAACATACCTGTCAACGCATTTCATTTTGTTTTTACGCCAACATTGTTTTCGGTAACTAAAGCACGATTGATATTTTCTGGTAATCTTCAACAGCTCAAAAGTCACTAGTTCGGGTGGGTGTGTTTTCTCCAATTTCACCTTCTGGATGTATAAATGCATTTTGAAAAACTGTGAATTTAATTAATTCAGCATTGTTTTGATTATGAGGCTCAGGATCTTTTAGCTTTCCAAACCGAGTGTTATAATGGCCTTACACTTACAACAGTGGGTTGATAGAAGAACATTAATCCCAGTCTCCTGTGTCAAAGTCCTCTGTTCACCCACCCGTCCGCCACGCTCGTCCCTATGTTTAAAGATATCACACTTCCTGGTTTGGAAGAAAGTTGTGTTGCTCTTAGTCAACTCGCCTCGTCAGATGAGACCTAACTGAGCCTGCGCAGCTCTTTTTACTCTCGTATTTCATTAAGACTCGTATTCCTGCCGTATGTAAATGTAGGTTACTGTGTTAAAGTGATGTTTGTGAGTCCTTGTGCACATTTTATGTGGATGAGATTTATGTCAAGCAGCACGATGCCTCTCCTCCAAAACATGTTATATATTCATGTTTTAGAGCAGAGCATTGGGGCAGAGAGGGAAGGTGTGTGTGCGTGTGTGTGTGTGTGTGTGTGTGTGTGTGTGTGTGTGTGTGCGTTAGTAGGAGCTGCTACTCTCGATACAGCCCTGGAGCAACAGTGAGAGATAGACTCGGGGAGGGAGGGAGGGGGGGGGGGCTTTCTGAGCATTAAAAACACAAAGGAAAGACACTGAAAGTCACTGCAAGGACACTCAAATCTGTGCTTTGTCTTTCCCTTGACTATACAAATGGTGATCATGCTTTCGCTTCCAGGAGCAGATATTGTAAGGAAAGTGTTTTGCAGATACTGTCAATTAAAATGTGTCCTCGTTATGTTCATATTTACAATGTTTATTATGTTGGTATAAATAATATCATTTTTTTCTATATATTTGTACATTTGCTAGGAGACCTTTTTAATGTTATGTAGTTTGGAAAGAGTCAATGAAGCATGGGGAAAGGGATTATTCTGATCTTTCCTGGAATACTGCATGAGGCCTGGTCTTGAGTTCAATGTCAGTTTTATTAATTATTCTCTGACAAGATACTATTTGATCGGATTATAAGAAAGAAACACTTTATTTTATCTCAATTTAACATTTTGCTTGACGTACTGTATCTTCTTAAAGCGTCTTTGACGGCAGATATTACATTCAGTTGTGCTGACTGATTCCTTCGCTAAATAAGAGCTAATCTGTCACGAGCGCACGTGAAATACTCCTTCCTGTTGGAGATAATGGATAAAGACGAAAGTGCTGTCAAAAGAGATGGATACAACTATTTCTCTTCCTACTTGGGTGGTGTGTCCCAGCTGATGAGCCGGGGGCGTTGTCTGTTATACGCAGACCGCTGAAGTCCACAGGTGTTGCTCAAACCACCGTAAAGAATGTAAAGGATCACTGGAGGAGCGCGATGACCTTGAAATATTAGCATGCGGGATTACCGTGGCTCTACATTATTATTCCTCAGACGGATTGGAGGTTGAATTGAAGGATGGATGAAAGAATAAAATGATGAAAAAAGGATGAGAAGTGAAGGGTTTCTAACCCCTCATTAAACTTAAGTCTGATGGATGGATGAAAAGAGGAGATTGAGGAGCGATGATGAAAACAGGAGAATTCTGGGTGTCTCAGTGCCCTCGTGTATCCTGTAGGTCTGGAGAGAAGGTGGCTGATTGAATGTCTCAAAACTCTTTGGTTTGCCAAGTGCTGAATAATCCTCTCAAAGTTTTTGCATAATTCGTCTCCAGGTACTCTAACAGGACGTCCAGTGATGTTCGTGAAGCTTCCTCCTCTTGGCTCTCTGTGTTTTTTCTTTCTTGGTTCCTCCTGGTCCATCCCTTTTTTTGTTCTCTTTTCCTCTGTCAGTCCCTGCTGCTCTTTTAACTCATGCCTCCTTCTCCTTCTCTTCACAGAATAACTTTCTGCCACCTGCCCTTCCAGAGCAAATGGTTGTACATCGGCACAGAACGAGGGAACATCCACATCGTCAACGTGGAGTCCTTTATGCTCTCAGGCTACGTCATCATGTGGAACAAAGCCATTGAACTGTGAGTGTTACAGCCCACGTGTCACCCTCTGATGCTGCCTCCCACTCTTCATGCCCTCAAAGTTCCTTGCCTTTGCTCTCTTCTTCTTCCTCTTCTTCAAACGCTGCACAATTTAACATGCTGCTTCATAGGGTTTTTGTGACATATGGAGGGGGGTTCTCATTCACAGTGAATCCCTGATGCACAGATCAATAGTTGAACTCTGTAGGAATCAAACTCATATCGCCAGCACTGCAACATAAATCCCAGGGTCTATTGACTCACCTTGCTGCACTTGGGGGGGGTCTGCCGTGTAAACAGTGTTTTACCTTGCAAAAGGTTATTGTTTCTAAATGTAATGAGATAGAAAAGAATCATTAGTCAGTATATCATTTCCAGGCACCGTGTTGGAGTCCAGGTAGTGAGCGACCTGTCTCCTTGCTGTTTCAATTGATCTGTCAGTTTGACGGGCTCCATTTTGGTTCCCTGCTGTAAAGACTTAAATTATTCACTGGAGCGTTTTGCTTCACGCTTTCCCCCTCATCCCCTTCTGTGCGTGTGTGAGAGTACAGAGGGAAAACAGGGAGGAAGGAGCGAGGGGGTGGAACAGGTGTCTGCCGAGATCAGTGTACGGTTCACACAGACGTCTCGTCTCGTCGATGGGGCTTGCGGGGAGGAAAAGGCGAGGGTGAGTGGTGGGAGAGAGGAGCAGGAGGGGAGGAGGGGGGAGTGCATGACAGAGATGGGAGATTGGAGCGGAATGGATGAGACAGGGATTTCGCCCGGGGGGAAAAGGACATGCAGAAGGGGACGAGTGATGGAGAACAGGAATGGAGTGGTGACAGAGGGATAAATGCAGGTAACAGAGGGCAGGGCAGAACAGGAGTCGTGCACACGCTGAGTGAGGACAGAGGAAAAGGTTTGCAATTAAAGAAAAAAAATGTCAGAAGAGGAGGGTAAGGCGTGACGACGATTAGCTAGAGGTTAGATGTCGATGATAAGATAGAGAGGTAGATACAGGAGTTCTTCTTAGTCAAAGGACAAGCAAATAACTTCCATAACTTCCAACTTACTTTTTAAAAGTACCTTTCACTCGCCTTGTTTCACATACATGTCAAAGATTCTTTCCCCTCGATTCCAAAGCCGTCTCTTTGGTCACGAAAACGTTCTTTCTATGAAAAGTGAATGAAATGGTTGTGAATGAACAAATGTGGCCATTATTTCACAATAATATGTGCTGAATGTACAGCAAGTGGTTCATAATTAAATCAAAGTCTCTCAGTCAGCCATTAACACACTGACACACAAGTATCTGTGCAAGGTACTGGCCTCAACCATTGGGAGCAATTTTGATGTTAAGCTGTTTGGTCATGTGGACGGGAGGAGGCATCAGACCCTCAACCCTGCGTTTAGGGGATGATCGGCTCTACCTACCGAGCCTTAGCGCGCACAGAAAATAGGGTGATTTTGAAAACATCCCAAAGGAACATTTGTTCCTACCGTGTCAGGATCTGTACCTCCAGGGTGTTTCATGGGACGCATTTCTAAATCATTGACAAGGATGAAACCGATACAAACAAAAAAAAAAAAAAAAAAAAACCTGTTGCTGAAATTTAGGATTAAGTCAGTGTCCTGATCCTGCAAATATGCACATTTTTTAGCATCTATTTTGTGGTTTGATGACGAATCCTTTTTGACTACATCAACCATAAAGTCTGGCAGGACGGCTCTAAAGGTAGATTAGTCCTTTCCAAAATGCTGGAGTTTGTATTAGAATTGGAAATATAACCTCTTGCCACTTTCACATAAAACAAAAGGTCACACAGCCTGTAAGTGGGACTTTAAACAGCCTCAATGTTCCCTGCTCAACATCACAGATTGCAGAAGGGATACACATTACAGTAAATTCACTATATATTGCTAGTCCATATGAAAAATCTAAAAAAATTTGATTTTTTATATTTGTAATAATACATGACATATACTTACAAATTACAAGTGTCATACAGTATACAGTAGTTACAAATAACTTTAAATACTTTAAGTACTGATTTTTTTATGATTTAATTAAAAACTTTAGTGCAAAATGAACAGTTTCAAGTGAGATTACCGAGAAAAAATTTATTAATATTTCTATATATACACACGTGTACATGCATGCACAAATGACAAAGTAATCAGATTTAAACTTAAAGTTTGATTAAACCGAGTTTGATCAGATTTTCTTAGGAGTTTCAGTTAGTATGTGCTTGTTATCAATTTAGATGACGTTAGCGTTTATCACAATATACGATTTCATCATGATACAATTCCATTGAAAGAAGATAAATGATCATATTGAATTATCGCCCAGCCCTAAGTATATTATAGTTTGAAAAATGCTCGAAAACCGACCTGCATGACCTGATATGTAGCTATTCTGTAGGAGACTATGTCTTAAAGATGGCGGTAGTGCGAGGAATCGATTCTCTGATTTTTTTTTTTTTTTAAATTTTTTTTTTACCAATGCTGTGGTTTGCTTTGATGCAGATCAGAGAGGTGCGAGGTGATTCTCTTGTTCTCTCTCCTTGTGTCTCTCTGCCAGCTGGGGGGTCAGTAGGGTTGCAGTCCGGATACAAAAGCTCCCGTACCTCTCCCATTATTCTCTTCTGACGCTGTCATCAAAAGAACATAGGATTATATACAAACTGGAATCGGTGCTGTAGCAATTAGTCGAAAAGGCAGAAAATGTATCGGCAATTAAAAAAAAAATAAAAAATTACAAAAAAAAAAAGATTACTTTGATTAAGAATTTATCAGGCCAGAAATTGAAAGCAGTAAATCAAAATTTCTGCTTTTGTCTGTTTTTATATCATAATAAATTGATTATCTTTAGATGTTGAACGGTTTGTTGGAAAATATAAGCCTTTGGAAGTCAATTTGGGAACCTGTGTTGGGCATTTTTCAAATGTTCCACAGTTTATGGACTAAACGAGATGTTGGCCTTTGCCCTGAAATAACTAGGTCGTATTTCAGTATAGTTAGCTGAGCTCTACTGTAGGAGTCGTCTACATCAGTACTATTGTCATAACTCGGCCTTAATACATACTGTATAGTGCTATTGAAAGCATTATTATAGATGTTATTTTAAACCCTGTCGCTACACCTCTGTTATACTGCGATTGCTGTTATGAGTCCAGGATATTTAGCTCGTTATCTAACTCTGGAACATTTACTTTGAGGTGGAAGCTAAAATGTTGATTTAATGTGCACTGTCCCCAGTAAGTAAATAAATACAGTACATAGATGTGTACCGGGGTCATCATCCCTTGGGCCTTTTCTATTTGGAGACGAGCTGCAGTAGCTGTGCCAGTGGCCCCAGGCCTGGCCTGGCCCAGTGCTCTGTGTGTTTGTATGACTCACACCTCTGTTCCCAAGCTACTGTACTGGACAGACTATTAGACACACATCTCTTAAAGTACATAACCAACTGCATGGCACTGTAGTTCAGCCAGGGCTATAGGCATTAGGGACATTGCCATAAGGCCATGTGTGAATCTGTGGTGTTTTTCAAATGATGCTTCATTTTATGTATATTCTGTATGCAAAAAATCTTTATATATTTGTACCTGGCAGCGTCTGTCTGTGTGTGTTTGATTTGATTCAGCTAGATGGTCGCTGGATACACATGGCCGGGGAGAAGTGGGACAGGAGTGGTAAAATGTTAACAGCTTATATGACACATAGTTCACGTGAACGTGTTGGCCTGAGGCCTCTTCTGTCCTCTTTTATTTTCTCCCACTCTCCCACACAGGACCCTGAAGCTACAGTAATTACTTGTTTGAATTGTTAATGCGTCTTGTACGTATGTTCCTGCGCACTGTGTTTTCATGCATGTGCGAGGTCCTCAGCTGTTTCAGCAGTGCACTACTAGGGCAGCATCACAGCCTCCAGTGTCCTCAAAGCCATTACAGTGGTTCCAGGACCCCAGGCTGCAGGTGTCGTCCCGGCGCGGTGACCTTTCCTGGGGGACACAGTCTTCCAACACCCCATGCACTTAGAGGTGGAAATGAAAGAATCACTTTGCTGATTCAAATCACTTTGTTCAGTACTGTACAAAGATTCAGTTTGCAAATCAGTAAGCAACGATTTAGTGTTTATATAGGTAAATAGCAACACTTAACTTATTCTACATTTTGGGACATACATTTATTGGATTTCTTGCTGACAGTAAGGCGAGAGGATCAATACAACTCTCATATCCGTGCGTTAAATATGATGTTAGGTACAGCCAGGATACATGGTTGTTTTAGATTAGCATATAGACGGGAAGCAGCGGAAAACACCCAGTCCGGCTCTGTCCAAAGGTGATAAAATCCGCCTAGCAGCACTCCTAAACCTTACTAATTAACAACATTAAAAACACATATTTATGCATATTTACAGGGGGTTATGTGATTAAAATATGGGATTATGGGTGACTTATGACAGGACCAGTCTAACTGTTAATTAATGCCCTTAATGCTCAGCTAAAATAATCTGCTGCTACTGTAGCTGTAGATTCATATTTAACTGACGGATAAGTGAAGAAGCTTGCTTGATAAATTATCTAACTATTGATTTAACTGCAACACATCACATAATGAGTGTTTTGTGTTGCTCTTGCTGTCTCTCGGTAAACTTTTAACTTGGAACCAACAAACTGTGTCACGGCTGAGCTGACAATGGCTACAGTTTTGTTCAGTTTGAGGATTTAGTCTTAAAGTTTTGTTCATTCATGTATTGAAAACCTTAACACTTTCATCTTGAACATGTTTTTTTTATGCTGGAATAGCCATACATAGCAATCATGTATGGTTGCATGGAGAACTAGAAGAGCACTTGGAGAGCGCAGACCTCCACCAACGCCTTTTCCATAAGCGAAAAATAATGTGTGTATCCGCCCCGTGACTCGGATCCACTGCAATATTTAATGGGTTCTTCCTTGGCCCGTGCTACAGCCTTCCACCAAGCTTCATGAAAATAGGGCCAGTATTATCTTCTGTAATCCTGCCGACAAACAAACAAGGAAAAACCAAACCAAAACATCACCTCCTTGGCCGAAGTAATCGTACGTAACGATGACACATTAGCCGCAAACGTGAGCTTTACATAAACTCCACGCATTCACACACACGCACACGCACTTTCTCAGTCTACCAAGGTGACATGAGGCCACATACTGTATGGGCGTGCTGCAAACGGGCTGTTCAAGTCGTGTTGCCGCGGAGACAAGTCATGGTGACTGTGCTTCTGCTGCCTCACAGTGTCACCCGTGGTGACACCAGATGTTCAGGATTTCACTGTGCATGTGTGTGTTTGTGTATGCAAGGCCTTGAAAAGGTATGCCGGATGAATACCTCCCGTTTTATTCATACACACATAGTATCAGATCAGATTTGTGTGTGTGTGTGTGTGTCTGTGTGTGTGTGTGTGTGTGTGTGCGTTACCCATCCAATTGCTTAAACATCCCACCTGCGTCATCTACACACCCACAGACATTTGCTCTATGGTGCGTGTGTGAGCACTCAGTTTTGTGTGTGTGTGCTTGCAACACATACGTAATGGACCATTTTCTTTAATGTACTACTGAAGGCATCACTGGGTGGGACGAATATTTGATATACAAAGAAGGATTCCGTGCAATAAAGGTTTATAACAGATGACTTTTTAGAACTAAAGGTGCCAAGGGGGCGAACATTTTCAAGATTTTATGATGTACTGCACAAGCGTTCTATTTGCCATGAGGCATTTAGTTTAACTCTAGTAGTCGTGTGTGTGTGTGCGTACGCGTGTGTGACATGAAAGACCTTGAATTAGTAGCTGAAAGAAACGAATGTGATACCCATAACTGTGAATGCTTTAGGATAATGGCATGCTCACAGTCTAACAAGTAGTGTATGCAGAGAAACAAATACAGTAGTATGTCTGCACACTAAAGCATCTATCTGTATGAACATGCACAAGCTATCAGAGACACACATACACACATAACCAAATGTTCTTGTCCCTTAAGACCTTTTTTTTTTTTTTTTTTACTCTGTATGCAAAACGCGGAGTCATTAGCAGTACGCAGGCAGAAATGTGTGCTTACAGGAGCGTGTTGAAGTAGTTCGGCAGGCGTTGTTTGTTTGTGTGTGTGTGTGTGTGTGTCTGTGTGTGTGTGTGCGCGCCTGTGTTTGTGTGGGTGGGTTTCTGTGTTTGTGGCAGAGTATGGATGATTTTTGGGAGCCTGTCTGCGCTCTGCCCATCCTGCCTCTGTTGCCATGGTGATTCCTTCATCTCCAAACCTGAACATGTATTTGTGGACTTTGTGAATGTGTCGGTGTCAGATTTGTTTACTGTATAACAACAGGTTTTAACAAAACAGATTTGTTATGGCGGGGTCTCACAGGGGAAGATGGAGAACGTGGCGCATAAAATCCTAAAACAAGAGGAAATAAACCACGTGGGACAGACGCTTTCATGCAAGTTGCATTTTGGAATTCAGCGAGAGGGTAATTGTTTGTTATGGATGTAGGTCTTACTAATGGGGTGGATGGTAAGATGTGTCTTAATTGTGCCAACATGAAAGT
Source organism: Bovichtus diacanthus (assembly GCA_943590825.1). Lineage (NCBI taxonomy): Eukaryota > Metazoa > Chordata > Actinopteri > Perciformes > Bovichtidae > Bovichtus > Bovichtus diacanthus. Next base: position 2,931,156 of record CALSBV010010705.1, on the reverse strand, counting down.
GTGTGTGTGTGTGTGTGTGTGTGTACATGTGCTGCTGTGGACGACGTCTGTTAGCTGAGGGACAGGCAGTGAAGGGGGATTAGATAAATCAACAGCTCCAGCTGCTGCAGAGCTTAGGTAATAAGGCTCCGGCACAAACAGGCTAAATATAGAGACAACTGACTGACTGCCTGCCTGCCCACTAACTGCTACCTTCTAACACACACACACACACACACACACACACATTGCTGTAGATGCTTCCCTCCTCTGGCCCTTTGCTTGTTCTCGTATAGAGATGCAGAGATGCAGAGATGCAGGGCTAAACTTAAAGGCAGAATGAATAGGATGCGTCTGTTGCGGTTTGTTAACACAACATTCAAAGTTGGCCCGTCCTACCCGGCAGAAGCACGCTCCCCCTGGCGGCGGTCAGGGGTGCTTGTTGTTTCGCCACGTTATATTTTGCGTCATGACGTCCGCCGTTTTTGAGGTCTTCTCTTGGACACACTGCTTACGATCTGGCACCTGGTCGCTACATTTCTAAAGAGGTTGAAGCCCCGAAACGTCCCGAACTCAGGAAACATAAGAAAATGCAGGCAGAGGGCTGCAGGGTCTCTGCAGACACAGAAACCACCACACACTTGTAGTAAGTGAAGATTAAGAGGAATTATTTTTGTATGAGTCAATACATAGTTTTTTTTTTTTTTTTTTTTGGGAAAACCCTACTCATTCAGTTGACAATGATCCTCTGCTTATGGATTTTAATCCAAAACATGTATTTCAATTGGAATATATACAGTTTTTTATACTTTATCTTATCACCAGCAGGTCTTGTCCTTCACTGTTAGACTTAGAGATGAATAAAAAAAACTCATGGTCTCCTTTTGTGTTGCTTACATTTGGTTGCAGCTCCTTCCTTTTCCTCTTCTTGTCAGGCATCCCTGCCCTTGCCCCCTTGCTACTGCGATTATGTTTCAGGCGCTAACAGTCACTCTTTTTCAGCTGTGACCTTCCCTGGCGCTCTGCAGCCCACTGCATCTCTTTAAGGCAGGGAAGGTTAGGTAAATTCTGCAGCCACGTGGCACGCGGAGAGAGGAGATTTGACATAAGCCTGTCTGGAGGGTAAAGCACAGACGGGAGGAGGAGAGGAGGGGGGCATCCGAGCATTTTGTGCAGTCTCCGTTGACATGCAAATGGACACACACAAACACACCAACGCACGCCCAGACACATACACATAGCCATTGGGGACTGTCTGGCCTGACAGAGCCATCCATCACAACCTTAAGTGAGCTTATGTCTTTGAACAGCCTTTTAGAGCCTTGGAGTGATTGGCAGCTCTGTCCTCCCTGGCGGACCTCTTCCACAGGTTCAAAGACACTTGCTTCCCACCTTAACCCTCTCCATACTTACCGATGTGGTGAGAGTTAACCAAGGCCGTGGGTTTCATTTCAGCATTGGGAGTTACACATGCACATTTTTGAGCGTAAAAAATGTCATTTCCTGCATTCTGGTCATTTTTTTTATGCATGGCCTGGTCACAATTCAGGATATAATAGAATATAATGCAAATATTTATTCTCCTGTAGATGGACTTGTCTAAGGTATGTTATCCCTGCTGAGTCAACACACATGTAGGCACGATTTAGTCTTCCCTCCTCCGTTTGTGTCTTTCGTTTGGGGAAGTAACCTCTTTAAATGTGCATGTGCCACCTGTTTACGGCAATGATACATTCATTATTTTCATTTCATGGACTTTAATAGCTCAAGGTTTCTGCTCATGTTCAAAACTTTCTGCACATTTAAACCATATGCCACATACTGTATCTGTGCTCTCTGAGAAGTCGTAATGTTTTGAGAAAAACGTAATATTGCGAGAATAAATTCTTCATTTAATGAGAATAGAGGCAGAATATTTCAAGATCTGTCGACAGTTTGTGTCCCAAATACGTTGATTAGAAATTGACGGACAACAGTGGTTATATTTGAATTTTTGGATCAAAATTATTGTTATGGACAGTTAAGTAGTTGCTGGATATTGGTAGGGACATGGACATACCAGATTCTACACCTTTGGAATGAACTATATGTTTATGGCCTTGTCTTGATGCAATACAGCTTATAGACTATAACACTCCCATATGTCTGTCTTTCTCTCTCTCATAAGGTCCTCCAAGGCTCACCCTGGACCAGTTGTCCACATAAGTGACAACCCCATGGATGAGGGAAAGGTAAAGGACAACACTGTAAACGCATGCAAATAAACGCAAACTCATGTATTTTGTCTGTTTTTATTTCATATTAAATGAATATCTTTAGCTTTTGGATTGACAAAACAAGTCCGTTGCCGCCCTACTCTCATACATAATCGACTTTTTAACTAACTTTTTTTCTCAAACATACTGTACGTACATGGTCACAAATGAAACTGTGCTTGAATTCAGCCTCTAGTGTCCCAGCACGCCTAACGTAGAGCTTTGTGGGGTAATTCCCACTGCACAGTTAAAATAGGGCTCATTGTGTTCAGTTGATCTGCTTTAGTGACACACATTCGAATTTCTATAAATAGGTCTTCAAAAAAATACTTACACTTTATGTTGTAAAAAAAATATATATATTTTTTGCATTTTCTGTCATCATCTCTTGTGAACCAGGGTGGGAAGGTTTCTTCCTAAGCCACCACAGTCTGCTTACACCTGCCTTCCTTTCATGCTGTGGGAGAATGTCAAATGTATTACTTCTCTTTCCGCCCATCATGGGGTCTATTCTATCTCCTCTCTGTCATCTCTCCTACCTATCTCACTGACTGCCTGTCGCTCTTCCTCTCCAGCTTATAATTGGATTTGAGTCTGGGATCGTGGTCCTGTGGGATCTGAAATCAAAGAAGGCCGACTATCGCTACACTTACGATGAGGTAGGCAAATCTCCCCTATTTCCTTTCTTCTCTAACAGCTTTCAGTCATTCCTCCCACTTCTGATCTACAGAGTATCTTTTAATACAAAAACTGGGAATTAATTCACATATTCATGAAGTGAACTTGTATACTGTGTGCGCGCGTGTGTGTGTGTGTTAGAGAGTTTATTCCTAGAACAAACCAAGAATATGGGATGACGAGGCTTGTGAGTTGAGTGTGTGTGTGTGTGTACATTGCACACACACAGGGACACACAACTCAGAATGTAAATCTCCTCTCATCTCATGACGATGGTAGGAAGAGAGTGCTGACTGGGAAGGAAGAGAACTTTCTTCTTCCTGTCTCATCTCAGTATAGATATACAGTGGAAGGGGTCAGCTCTGTGGCGCAGTAGCCAGCTTCTGGCAGTCGCTTCATATTTAGCGTACAGACATGAGAGAGGTATCATTCTGAAATGAGCAGATTTCCCAAAATGTCAAACTTTTCCTTCAATTTCAGTTGTTTCTTTAGAAAGTACGAATCTATGAAATATGTAAGTCACTTCACACAAAAACAACAACTTTAAAACAGTATATTTGGGCTAGTGCTGCAGTCACAACTGAATATTATACAACTTTTTCACATGAGTAGTGGCGTTTACAAAGAAGAGCAGTTTGTGAAATGCATGTTTTAACAATGTCATGATTTATACAGTGGAGTGATGTTGCAAAGTTCCACAGAGATTGCGCTTGCATATAAAAAAGCAACGTTTTTTTTGTGAAAAAGGTTCACCTCTTCTAAACCACTGAGTCATGTGGCTTTATTGGCTTCCCCAGAGGCAACAGTGTGTGTCTATAAATAAAAGACGACACAACAATAAAAATAGAGAGACAGTGTCAGAGCTGCTCAGATCCCCTCTGGACCATGTGTCAAACCTAGACCACGTGCGTTATCCGTTACCAGATTAGTATTTATACAGAATCTTGTTTACACTTATGCATTGCTGTATTTGGACTGTTTTTATGATCTATTATAGATGTGATAAACTGTGTGACAGCCCGTGTTTTTTTTTTTTTTAATGCCGATTTCGGAAAATCTTTCCAATTCCATTTAATCCATTAGTTTCTGCTTATATTACTGTATGTGACTGTGAATGGAAGATGTCATTCACAGACTTGTCATTGAGGTTTAAGCCGGCTGAATGGTTGAAGGCAGACACACACACACACACACACACACACACACACACACACACACACACACACAATCAACATGTACGTGGTCATGCAGCGGTGTCCGTAGTGCTTCGACACAGAGCCAAACTGCCGGTTTAAGATAATGAAATTATTGTAACACTCATGCTGTTGCTCACCTCATTGGCAGTGCTGTGGTGCTGTAAGCACGCTGAGATAAGATTCACTAAGGACTGCATAGACACAAAAATTAGAGTGGATTTTGTATGGTTCTCTCTCTCTCTCTCTCTCTCTCTCTGCTACGTCTCCCTCTCCCAGATAAGCTAATATCCTCTGCTGCTCCTAGGGCATTACAGTCTGTAGTATTGAATCTCCCAGAGGAGCTCATCTCCTCTCTCCAAACCCCTACAGTTACACCTCTCCAGAGACCGAGGGTTGAGTGGGCGGTGACTGCTCCTCATTTCTCTCACTATGGTTTACACTGACGAAGAGGAAGAGCCCGCAACGCGTTCTTTCCTCTCGTCTGGAATGTCTTTGGGTCATTCCCCTGGCTAATACATCCAAATGGTTATTAGAGTCAGATATATTTAAAGTTTAATTTGGCCCCAGAACATCCTTCAGGGGCAGTGAAGACAACCCTTGTGTTCTCCTGTGCGGCATCACTAGTGAAATGTGGTTATGACTGGGCCTTTACTTTTGGGTTATTACTGTTGGGGACCGGGCTGTAGCCAACACTAATTAAATGGACTGAAGACTGATTGCTGTGGAAGATAAAAACACCAGGGCTTTGTGAAGGTAAGGGTGGGTTGTATGGACAAAATTAAGTAATTCATTAATAGTTTCAGTGTGTTATGGTATTCACATAATAATCAAACTTGTGCATGCAAACACCACCTCTGTTTACAACTGAAAGGGCTCTTGAACCTTCATTTGTATGAATGTGATGATATTTCTTGCCTCCGCTGATTGGTGGTCTCCTCTCAGGTGATGTACAGTAGGTGTCGATGGCGTTTGACAAATACATTTTACCCTATGAACATAGTCATTTAATAAACCGAGCACGAATGACAGTGTGAATTATTTAGGGCTCCCTCTCAGTTAATACTGTTTTGCTCCTGTAACTCAACAACTTTATGGTGTGAAAGAACTGTGTTTACGTTCGGATGCCAATTGATCAAATAAAAAATAAAGAGTCATGAGGTGGATTTTGCTGTCCTAATTAGGAATGATGACGGAGACAGTGAAGGCTGAACCAAATGTCCCGACATCAAGATGGTTGCTATGGAAACATGGGTCGAATTAGATGCGAAGATGTTGATGTTTTGCGTTTCTCAGCTCGTTTCTGCCACTAAACGTATATTTAACATTAATTATAAGCCGTTGATATTGCATGGACTAGTTGGTACTATTGGAATTGTTTGCCGTTATCATGAAAGTGTGAAAACTCTGTCGCTTCTACTAACAACTGTAGGGTCAAATAAGTTTTCACAGCTATTAAATCCATTGCAAACTGTTTTCTTCCTGCTGTGCACTCGTTTTCCTACTGTGTTCTTTCATTCAAACGCTATTTGCCTCGAAGCTTGCCGCCAAGTATCAAAGTTGAAATGAACAAGGAAGCTTTTCCTCTAAGCCAGCAGACCATGCAGTGATGGATTCAGGCTTGGGAATATGCATGTCATAAAGAATATTTTAATTTTGATGGAAATGTGTTGGTGTCTATACAAGTAGAAAGGCAGTCTATGGTCTTGGATTTCAAAAGATGGAGATAAATGTTTCTTTTTTTTGTGAGAAATGTCGTATTCTTGGCACATTTTTAACGATTCTTGCGAACTTTCTCACACGGCGTCAGCAAGCAGGGTGCACATAAGGGAAATAATGAAATGGTTTTGACTCGGATGAAGGCAGCTTTTGTTAGTTATACATGCTGTCAAACTGCAGAACTGTCAGCAAATCGGAACTTGAACCTGGCCCCCAGACGGCAACAAAGTTCCTGGCAAAGTTCAGGCAAACGACAGAGGCGATAAAACTTTTGTTTTTACAAGCTCTCAAAGAGCTGAGAGAGCACACCTTCCACACTATGCCTATCAGTGGGTTGTCTATTATTAGCTGTGGATCAGCAGTATGGCTTTCCAGCGAGTGCTAGCCAGAGAGCATCCGTCACTCTGACCCTGCTCCGTCTGACTCAACACCTTGGTCCGGCCCTGATGAATGACTGATATCACAGGCGGGTCAGAGTTTCTACTTCCCTCCTGTTTGTCTCCGAGTGTTTGTTCCTCACTCAATGAATGGATGGACCTTCAAAAGGTCTATTATTTAAACTCACAAATGTATTCCACAGTCTTCTTGTGGAGCCCAACTTCCCACCCACTTTCTTTTATCACAACTCAATCTTGTGCACTTGTGTAAATTCCTTTCTTTAATGATTTCTTTCCTCATGGTTTTACTATTTCTCTTTTCTTTGCATATCATTTTAACTCTGTCTCTTGTAATTTGCGTCATTGTTGTCTGTCTGTCTGTCTGTCTGTCTGTCTGTCTCTCACTCTCTGTCTCTCTCTGTCTCTGTCTCACTCTCTGTCTCTCTCTGTCTCTGTCTCACTCTCTGTCTCTCTCTGTCTCTGTCTCACTCTCTGTCTCTCTCTGGCTCTCTCTGTCTCTCTCTCTCTGTCTCTCTGTCTCTCTCTGTCTCTCTGTCTCTCTTTCTCTCTGTCTCTCTCTCTCTCTCTCTGTCTCTCTCTCTCTGTCTCTCTTTCTCTCTTTCTCTCTCTCTCTCTCTCTCTGTGTCTCTCTGTCTCTGTCTCTCTCTCTGTCGCTCTCTCTCCGTCTCTCTCCGTCTCTCTCTGTCTCTCTCTGTCTCTCTCTGTCTCTCT
>CALSBV010010705.1:2694903-2917231 GCA_943590825.1 Bovichtus diacanthus | reverse complement strand
TCTCTCTCTCTCTCTCTCTCTCTCTCTCTCTCTCTCTCTCTCTCTCTCTCTCTCTCTCTCTCTCTCTCGCTGTCTCTCTCTCTCTCTCTCGCTGTCTCTTTCTCTCTCTCCCTCTCTCTCACTTACACACATGCGCACATGCCTGAGCATTAATATGCTTAATTTTAACAACACAGTAATGGCAAAGGACACTTCAAGGTTATTGGCTGGTGTTAAAAGCCGTTGCCAAGGCAATGTGAGTAATGAATGAGCTTGTGCTTCAGACTAAGAGCAAGCCACAATTGATGCGTTGTCTTACGTCAATCTTCTAATCTTAAAAAAACGGGTTTATTTTTACAGTTTATTTGTACTCGTATAAACTATTGGTTTCACCTGGTTTCAAAGTTAACTGTTAAATTAGCCCCATAGATCATATCTACAGTATATTGGAGGTAGATACGATTATGGTTTACAGTATAAAATCTGCAGACCAATCAAAACTAGTATTTTCTGTAGTCATGGTGTGAATTGTGTATATAAAAAGCCAGCAAAGTGTTTATACCTATGCGTGTGTGTGTGTGTGTGTGTATGTGTGTGTTCCAGGGAGCCCTTCATAATCCTGTCTGGCGGTCTGTCCTACGACACAGTGGGCCGGCGGCCATGTTTGACAGTAATGCATGGGAAGAGTACCGCCGTGCTGGAGATGGACTATCCTATAGTAGACTTCCTCACACTCTGTGAGACACCATACCCTAACGGTGAGTTTGGGTCTATTTTGTTGTGGATGTGCTTATATGGTGTGTGCGCCACACAGACACACACACACACATACCTTTCTATCTTTTTAATTATGTTGGATTGCTTGCCCCTGTGTTAGTGTTTCTGTAATAAATAGGAAATTTCCCAAGGGGAAGGATCCTATTCTAGTTTCATTATCTGACACGCGCAACATTACATTTTCGTTTCATCTCTTTGTACACAATAGCCTATCATCTAAATTAAATGATTATGTTATTTCCTGTATTGAGGAGTCAACAGCTAAAACAAGAATGGTATGGGATCCTGTATGTAAACTCTAGTGCAGCGTTACCTGGCACCTATACGTACATAGTATAGTACATCTACAAGAAGGATTAGTGCGTCATGTAATAATAGCGACTTCACACTGGCACCTTGATGTCACCGCCCGCTGATTTCATCTGGTAATGGACATCACTGGGTCTTCGGATTACACAATGCATATGTGTGCAGCGTCAGTGTGTAGAGGAGGTGGATAATCCATGATGGCTGCAGATGATGCAATGTGCACACCGATGTGTTTTGAATGGGAAAGCAAACGGCAGACAAAGTATCGCTACTCGTACGCTAGCACAGGCGGGCACAATAAGTAGCAGAGAGGTACAGCATGCAGAGGTGAAGTATAACTCGGGAAGAAACGCAGTGTAAGTCATTCTGTTTTTAATAAGGTTACATGTTTTGCTTGGAGATTCATTGTTGACCTTGGATATAGTAGCAGATTGGCAAAAACGTCTTATTTTATTCCAGAGAAAACTGAGAAAGGCGAATAGATTTGAAAGAGATGAAAAATAAAGATGAGACTACCAATACGTAGTTGCCCTTCACATCCCTATTTACAAAAAAACTTCCTAGAATTAGTTTTTCTGTTTTGCTGATTCCCTCGTTTGTAATTAGTTTGTATCTTTAAGTAAATCAGCCGTGAAAGTGGCCATAATTACAATGAAGGAAGAGATTAAGGTTCATCCGCATTCACAAGGAATTGCGGGCCCGTCCGGTGCTCTCAGAGTAGAGCAATCATGTATGAGGAGAGACTTCAAATATTCGGTCCAAAGTATACTGAAGCACACGGATCGAAGGCGAAACACTTTGTTCAAAGACTAACTTTTCAAAGCCAAGCATCGGACCGTTAGTCTTGCTATTCTCAGCTCCCAAATGCCGAAACGGACAGACATAGAGAAACTGTACAGTACAGTGAGCTGAAATCGCATAACAAGTCACAAGAGAATGTGAATCACTTGTAGACCAGCGCCGGGGAAGTAACATGAGAAGGACAGCGAGAGATGAAGCGACAACAGTTGTCAAAGTGTTTAAACATTTGTGCACTCTTGACAGCCTGAGGCCTGCTGCTCTAAACAACAGATTGTTCTCTAAATACCAGTTTGCATGCACACACACGCCATATCTATAATTTACGTTTCTGAATTGTCTCTGCATGGTGTGTGATGCTATTTCTAAGTCAAATATCCAAAAGAGGAGAGGAAGTGAAGCTACTGTCTAATGTCTGCCATAAAGGCCTGTGCCGTTTTTTTACTGCAATGGAACCAGGCAACGCTTTATGGCAGCAGGCAATTTAGGGTTGGAAAGAACGTTCTTTCTCTTACCATACTTTTTGTCAAGGTGCCCTGTAGCAAAGCATTTAACCCCTCCCAAACATAGAAGACACAACTGGGCAGCTCTGCTGTGATCACTGTAAATCTATGTAAAGTCAGGAATTGTTTGCATCCTTTCATTAATTATTAATAAGCATGGGTTTTCTTTATATTCGTGTTTTATATTCACATTTGTTCCGTAAGACCCGACCCCTATTTATTTATTCATTCATTCATTTCTGTTATTGCTGGATGTGTGTGTCCCCTTTATTATTATTTATTACTTATATGATGCTCTCAGGCTAGAATGAGAGATCTGTGCGTGTAGCTTATTTACAGGGAGCTCTGTACTGGTTCCAGTGTTGTGCCTCTGTACATGACTCTGTTCCATACTGTATATCTGTTGACGGAAGCGGTGCATTGATTTGAACAATTAATTCAACACAAAGCTTTCAAATCTACGACAGGGGAGAATCATCCTAAGGTTGAATATGAAATTCTACTCTCAAATCAGACAAATATTTAACCAGAGCGATATCCCCCACAGACACAAATCACATAGATTAATGAATTTCAAGCATTAAGCGTTCCTGCCCTCACATCTTCAGGGCACAGATATGATAATGACATTTGCCATATACGTACGTAAAGTCTGAGGAATTTTCCCCCCTGTGGTTTTGCAGATTTTAGGGGAGTTCTCTCTCGGGGAATTACAGCATTACTGCAGCAGAAGTGCGGCGCGATGAATGACTTGTCTCGCTGTTTCTCTGTGCAGATTTTCAGGAACCTTACGCTGTGGTGGTCCTTCTAGAAAAGGATTTAGTGGTGATCGACCTTGCACAAAATGGGTGAGTCTTTTATTAAACAACTGTTCATCATCTTTCTTAAATGTGGGCTAAGAAGTCACAGTTGGCCTATTAATGCTCATTATCTTTGTTATATATTGCCTCTATATAACTTCCTTTCATACATTTTGTTCTTTAGTGTGCATGCAGTGCTGAATGAGATTAATGCGCTGATACTTGGCAGACAGACTAATTGAATTAAGAGTGACCGTCTGTGCCCTCTTGCTCACAGTTACCCCATATTCGAGAACCCGTATCCTCTGACTATCCACGAGTCTCCTGTGACCTGCTGCGAGTACTTTGCCGACTGCCCTGTGGACCTCATACCTGCACTTTACTCCGTTGGCTCGCGGCAGAAACGACAGGGCTACAGCAAAAAGGTGATTTACAGCATAGGAGAGCTTTATGTTGCAACGCTGCACATTGTTGTCGGGGATGTGTCTGTTTCAATGCTGTGGGAATCGTAATGGGAAAATATTCCACCTATTTAACATATCGGTGGTAGACCCTCAGAAGTGAAGAGCAAGTGCTTCTTGCCCTGTTTACTGTTTTGCAAGGAAAGTGAAAGAAGGGAAAGGAGGAAGTAACTTGTGGAAGAGATATTAGTTCGTGGAAGCAATGCAAACACTTGACATGCCTTTTGTTAAGGTGTATTTTAAGTAAACGGTGTTAAAAAATGCTTTGGGCCTTTTAAAAGATTCTTGGATCTGACAAAGTTTCCTTTTAAAATTTGGTACTAAATTATAGGAACATTTTAATTTCTGTGAAAGAAAAGCGCCATTTAAACCCAAGTATATTATGCATTATTAATATGATATTGTAATTTTCTCTAGACAAATTTTACACTTTTGCAAGTTGAACCTCTTGTGAACAGACTAAACTATTCTGTAATTTACGCTGGAAATTAAATGGAATTTATTTATGGAAAGTGTAAAATAAACATGACTCATGAAATTGCCACCGGCTCCTTGTCAAAATCGTTTGCAACTATTTCTTAAGCAGAAGAAGACAAGTTTCACTTATGAAATAAAACAAATCACCTCTATTCCATCAAATAACTCGTTGAGCACACCTCCCATCACAGATTAATGATGTATAACAGAGTAATAGTATCCCGAGGGTGGAATTTTCCTTCATGTCGTTCTGGATAGCAGTGTCGTAAAAGAGCTAAATGTTTAAATTAGAAATTTAAATGTTCCACACAACACCCTCTAACCGTCTTGCCGTACTCCAGGAACAACAAGGATGCTGGATAAAGGACACATAAATACATACATGCATACTTTTGTCTGCAAAGTGCATGCAGCATGAAATATTTGGTGCTGAAGTATATTCCCCATTGTTTCTGTGAAGCTAAACGGACTATATAATCGTGTCATATGACCTAATGATCACCCTCTCTCTTTGTGCACCTCCTCTCTCATCTCATTCTCTTCTCCAATCCCTGTAACATCCAAGACAGACCCCCTGCTCTTTCAGCCATTATGTATGCCTATGTTCTTTTCCCTGTCGCCTTGTTCTAGCTTTTTTGTCCGAAATGTCAGCATGTACTGACCAAAACTGGCTGCATAGCTGCTGCTATTTCCTCCGTTTTTTTTTTTTTTGTCAAGCCAAAAGCCTGGCTGAGCTGCGGGAGGGCATTCTCACATAAAGATCACCATGAGTCATCCTGATGACCTTTGTATGTGTCAACGTGTTCAAAGCCAAACCCCCCGCCAACATGCACACACGCTCTCAGATGGAGACACACACTCATTGACGTGCATAATGTATAATTGCACTACACGCTGAGAGACGTACACAAAGGATCGCTGCCCCCCCCCCCCCCCCATGCAAACTCACACATGTGCAGTTTTATCATGTCATCTATTTAAAAAAAATCAATGTCTCTATTGACATAGCTGTACTTTCTACCTGTGGTCTCTCATTCGCTCTAATGTACTCTGTGCGTCTGCTGTCTATCCAGGAATGGCCTATTAGTGGTGGGAACTGGGGTCAAGGCACACAGAGCTACCCAGAGATCATCATCACCGGGTAAGACGATACTGATTTCATTAGCATTATCATTATTGTCTTGCTGCAACTCAATTACTTTCACCTCTCCTGCACTGTCAGTTCTCCACAGCAAAGGGGCTCGTCTTAGAATATTTACTGTAGGTCTTTATATATTCCAATCATGTGCACTTCGCTCCATTTTAATGTTTATTATCCCGCTCTAAGCTGTCGACAAGGGGAGTAGGGGCGTTTTTTAACAGAACACACGCACTGAAGAAGTGACATTGAGGTATGGGTTTGGCAAGAGGAGGCTTTCACTCCTCTCTGTCTCTCTCCTCACCCCTACATGCACGTATTACTATTCTGCACAGGGTTCTCTCTTTTTTTTTTTTTTTTTTAGGAGTGCCACTGCACACAACAAATATTCCTCTCCCATTCCACTCGGCTGAACTGGCAACAAAACAATAAGGAGTGAGGGGAAAAGTGGCAACCAAAATACGTGATTTTAATGACAACGTCCTTTTCTGTGAGACCAAATGGAGAAGCTGTTATGCTCAACACTGCGGCGTAATATTGAGAACACTTAATTCCTTTTTAGGCAATTAGCAATGTGGACGTTGTTGGATGTTCTGTTACTTAAACGATTAACAATACATGGGCAAAAAAATACGAGGACATCTGAGGATTACGTCGATATGTGATTGGAACCTGGCTGCAGGGATTCGCTCCCATTCAGCCACTAGAGCTTTAGTGAGGTCGGACACTGATGTTGGGCAATATAGCACAGTTGGTGTTCTGACTCGGATGTCTAATGGGGTTGAGGTCAGGGCTTTGCACAGGCGACTCAAATTATTTTGTACCCAAAGAGAGAAACCATTTCTTCATGGATTTCACGTTGCACATGTAGGCATTTTCATTTTGAAACAGGACAGGATGTCCTCCAAACCTTTGCCACAAAGTTGGACGCACACTGTTGTGTTAATGAGTTAAACTAAGGGGGCCTGGACAAAACCCTGAAAAACAGCCTCAGAACTAAAGTACAAAAAAAAGAGTGTGGATAGGGATGTCCATATACTTTTGGCCATATAGCATTCCTACTGGTTACCTCCTGGTTAAACAACCTTGACTGAAGTGATGAAAATCATTAGTTAAATCCCTCTAAAGAGGAGATCTATGGTTGTGTTAAATGATTAATTGGGGATCAAACTAAAATGTTTTGCTTTATTAATATTTGCTTTGATTTACTACCTAGACATTTGTGTCTCCAATTGATATTCTAGAGATTTTTGAATGCTGCAAATATTACTAACTAGAAATCAAAGTTGGGAGTCAAGACAACAGTACACACATTGAAATGCACCTCCCTGTTGTACTTTACTTTTATCTTTTCTTTCTCCACCTCTCTTGAATTCCCAGGCATGCTGATGGAACTGTGAAGTTCTGGGATGCCTCTGCAAGTGAGTTCTCCGAACTGCTAAGCTTTGTCAATGCTTCACAAAATCGCAGTTATTGTTATGTATTCCTAAACTCAGGCAAAGAAAACTCATTTTAAAATGAATTATTTAAATAAACTTTTCAAAATGTTGAGCACCGGCCTTCACACAGTAAACAGAACCAAAACAAGTATTGCTTAAATTAAGTCTAGTAATAATGAATTATTTTAAATTCAAAGCACCATATTGCCTCTGAATTCATATTATTTGGAGTCAGTTTCGATACGTCTGACTTCCCTTGGATTGCAACTGATGCTTTCCTCTTTTCTCCTTTTTTCCTAGTAATGCTCCAGGTGCTCTATAAACTCAAAACAGCCAAGGTGTTTGACAGAAACCGGTCCAAGGAGGACAAGGGCAGCACTGAGGCGTCAGATGAAGACCCCTTTGCCATTCAGATCATGGCCTGGTGCCCTGAGAGCCGGATGTTGTGTGTGGCCGGAGTGTCAGCCAACGTTATCATCTACCGCTTCAGCAAACTGGAAGTAACTACTGAGGTGGTGCAGGTGGGTAACGATAATCTGGATGAACACATCCCTTCATTTTTTATCGTAGGACTCTTGCAACCATATAATGTGTCTCTCCATTATTTATTTTTTTCCTCAGCACTCACTTTCTCACTTCTTAAGATGTTGAGACATATTCGCACGCACACACGCGCCCGCACGCGCGCACAAACACGTGTCAATGATCTGCCTAGTCAAAAGGCAGTATGGTTGCCATGCCAACAGACGGAGCAGTGAACAAGCAAACCTACATTACAATCTGTCTTGGTATCGACGTAAGTGCTTATGGGGGTGTGGTGGGAGACGTACTGTAAAGAGAAATGCTGTTTAATCAGTGTGAGCATGCTCTTATATTACAAGCGAGAAGGTGCGTTTAATACTGTGTGTGCTTAGTTTCTGCTTTTCGCCGGAGCAGCGGGGTGTTAAATTGGTAACGAGCAAGATTTTTTTTGGCAAGATCTTTTCTCGCAAAACGATCACTGCTGTGGTGTTGTTGCTCGAGACTTGCTCGAGACAGAGATCACTTGTCAATCAAAGTGCGTGGGAGGTGCCGCGATGTGCTTTTCCTGAAACGTTTTAGCTGGTGGTGCCCTTAATGCAGCTTGGCACCATTCGTTTGTTCTTGCGAAGAAACTGGACTCGCAGCAAAACAATTGTCATGAACAGGAGACGGATTCAGATCCACCACCTTCCCGTTGGAAGCGTCTTCTGTGGATGTCTGCCAGCGAGCGCTGATGCATGTGTCAGGGAGAAGATTCCAGGCAATCTTTCCTATGCTTGAAGCGTGTCACTGGGATGTGGAACCTGACTAGGTATGCAGTTTCAGCGAGCTGTAATTAGGTGAACAGCCTGCCTTCCCACAAGGTCAAACACCTCCGTAACCTCGCAGAAATGAAGGTAGTGGAGGACAGAGGCAGGCGGGAGTGAGAATCTGAAGAACGGCACCGATCACTCTTCACTCCCACATGTCAGTGGGGCTAATGAGACTGACAGAATGCAAAAGAGAGGAGCTTATCAACAATGTGTGTGTGTGTGTGTGTGTGCGTGCGTGCGTGTGTGTGCGAAGGCGGAGGTTGCAGAGTCTGAAAGAGGACTTAGAAGGAATGGAATATTTCAGCTTTGGAGGACCTCTTTGACTCTCAATCTGCCTACACAAACACACACACACACACACTGACCAACACGCACGTCAAACAAATGTTTAATATCAAAGTGACTCTGTGGAAGTCACTCACAGTCATGACTATTCCCATGCTCAGAGGAATTCATGAAGATTTGTTGTTTACAAGACCACGATGTCGATGTTCTCCTCTTTTATAAATCTGCTAATATCTTGCACTTACACTTGCCCCTGTGTTTTTGTGTGAATGTGCGTGCGTGTGTGTGTGTTGTCTTATACAGTTAGTAGAGGTGCGAATGCAGTACGAGCTGAACGACATAGAGTCTCCAGACGGCGGGGGTGGAGGGGGAGAACAGACATCGGCGCTTCCCACCCCCGGTGCCTCCCCTCAGACAAGCGGCCCACCTTCACACCCCTCCACCAGCAGCAACAACTCTGATGGAGGCAACATGCCCTGCCTCAAGTATGGAACGCACACGCATGCATTATACCGATTACATAAACTCTCTCATAAGCGCCAGCAGCACTTGCACACATTGTCATACACACAAGAGTCTTGCCTTTTGCCTCAAGCACTCTTGCCCAGACTTAGTCAATGCCTGAAGCATTCTCAGCCTCGGCCTCCCCATCATCCCCTTGCAGCCACTCATGCCAGACCCTCAACACACAACGGCTTCAGAACTGCAGCTGCACCACTTGCCATTCTCTTTATGATATTTTTTTTTTTTTTAAATGTCTCTCTCTCTCTTTCTCTCTCATTTTCTTGCTCCTTTCCGTTTCTCTCGCTGTCTCTACTCCTCTCCTTTGCACTCCGTCTTCTTCTCTCCAGAGTGCGCAGTACTCCTCTCAAGCAGTCTGCAGGTTACCAGGTAGATTTGGTGGTCCAGTTGGTGTGGGTGAGCGGAGAGCCTCCGCAGCAGATCACAAGTCTGGCGCTCAATTCCTCCTACGGCCTGTAAGTATACAAACAGGAACATCTCCGTCGAGACCGGAACTCAGGCTTTTCTGGAAAGTGCCCACTACTTGTCCTAGTTATCCTTATCAAGCTTTATCATCTGAAGTTAAAAACTAAAATGGCAAAAATCTATAAAGGCAATCCCATAAAGACAAAATATGCAAAGTGGACATGCATACAATTCTGCAGTTCAAGCAGCAACTGCTCCCGGCTACAGTGAACACCAGGCCTGTCAACACAAATTATGACTGCCAGGAAAATGTGAAGATTCCAGCTGTTTTTGTGCTCTGACTCCACTGTGTTTTTAGCTCTAAAAACTCAATACAATCTTAAGACCATGTTTTAATAACCCATCTCTTCTTTTTTTCTCTGCCCTTTCTTTCTCTACCTTTCCCCAACCTGCTTCTTCCACTTCCTCTCTGGCTCTGTCACCCCCTCCTCAGTGTGGTGTTTGGCAACAGTAACGGTCTGGCGGTGGTGGACTACGTCCAGAAGACGGTGGTGCTCAATTTAGGGACGGTCGAGCTTTACGGCTCCAATGACCCCTACCAGAGACAGCCCCGCTCACCAAGAAAGACACGACAGCCCTCTGGAGGTAATGGGGAAAAGGGATAAGAGGGAGAATACTGGTGAAGTGTAAACTTTTTTTGACTAAAAGACATAACTTGCTGTTGTTCCAATATTCCTCATCCTATATTTTCCCAAACTCAAAAGCTAGATGCTGAACACCAAACTTGTCACTCGGGCATAAGCACAAAGCACAAGGACCCAAAATCTATAGTGTTGACATTATTTATGTAATTAAATTCAATTAAATAATGTATATCAGGATTTGTGTAGGTGAAGGTCGGATCCTCATTGCTAGCGAATATAGGGGTGGACATTTCATATCATATTTTAAAGTTTTTCTCAAATGTCCACCCACTGTATTATTGCCTACAGTTTAATGTCAAGCTATCAAAGCCAATCAGTTCATATGGCACTGACTATTCGTTCTCTCAGCACCACTTGCTCAGATTTTTTTAGCTTTGAATTTGAAATACTGTACACATGATTAGTTCATTTTTTTAATTTTTTTTTCACTTGTCAACTACTGGGGGACCAACAACCATAATAAGCTCCAAACACACGGCATTTTAAGGGATATTTGGTGAAATAAATAACTCCTGGAATGCACTAAGAAGCAAAATCATATTTTGTATTCAAGGTTTATTTTAACAAAGCTTTGGGTTAGAATTATAATCATTTCAGTGAATATTATGATGGATTTCCAGTAACCCCACAGGGCCAAACGTCCCTGGACTGATCTGCAAACTCTCTCTCTCTCTCTCTCTCTCTCTCTCCCTCTCTCTCTCTCTCCCTCTCTCCCTCTCTCTCCTTCTCATTCACACACACACTCACAGCCCATCCCTTTTACACACACATTGCCACTGCAGCCTCATGGTACCACTGATAGCTAATAAGATGCTTTCGGTATGGACACACTGCCACCCTGTGTAAGATGATGGCAGTGCAGCTACGTACAGGATGCCGCAGTGTCATGACGATGCACTGCCCATACTTAAGCAAAAGTTTGATGGATGAATTAGTAAGCCGTGGATGCTGAGGGACTTGTTTTTGATATTTGTGATTGTTTGCGCATAGATAGGCTTTGCATGCAGGCACACACGCAAACGCTCGCACACACACAAGCATGTATATACACAGCGAACATCTGGTGTCACTGACTGGTGAGCAGTGGGCTGGCACCTGTCAGAGCTTGGCGAGTGTGAGCAGTAATCAGGCGTCCAGCTGTGCTTCTCTTCCAGCAGGGACTGCTGTCTGCTTGGCTTTATGCCTCACAGGACAATGACACACACACACATTCATACACAAACATGCATGCGGCAAAGCGTGGAATTAGACTTAGAACTGGATGAAGAAACATTAAAGATACGCAATATCTTCATTAAGTTTCAAAGTCTGTTGGTCAGTTTACCTGTCAAGTAAAGAGAACATTAGACGTGGAGATCGTCCATTTGTACTCATGGATGGGTTAC
The DNA here is from genome assembly GCA_943590825.1 of Bovichtus diacanthus. Taxonomy (NCBI): domain Eukaryota; kingdom Metazoa; phylum Chordata; class Actinopteri; order Perciformes; family Bovichtidae; genus Bovichtus; species Bovichtus diacanthus. Next base: position 2,905,915 of record CALSBV010010705.1, on the reverse strand, counting down.
TGAAAGGGGTTAATGTCAGGGCCCTCCCTGGCCTTCACCTGCAAAATATCACTCAAAGAGACGCGTACGGACCAGGAAGAGACTCAAAATGACCACAAAGAAACATAAAACAACTACAAAGAGACACAAAAACACTATAAAGAGACCAAAATAACTATAAATGGATGCAAAAGAGCTGCAAAGAGACAGAAAGGTATCACAACCAGACTCACAACGACGATGAAAACGGGCAAAACAACCACAAAGAGACACAAAAAGACTACAAAGAGACACAAAGCAACTACAAAGAGACACAAAGCAACTACAAAGAGACTCAAAATGACTTCAAAGAGATACAAAACGGCTACAAAAAGACTAGTTTGCGTGCCTTTAGCATGTCTTTGCCCAGGGGCCTATTGTCTTATATCTGCCAGGCAATCCCAGTGGATACATGAGGTTATCTGCAGTATTATGTTATAAAGTAAAAGAGGATAGTGTTATACTGTCACTGAATGAACACCCCAGTGGCTCTTACTGTATTTGGTATGAATTGAATGGCGTGATCCCTTCTGCAGGTCTGTGCGACATCAACGAGGGCTCAGCCACATCAGAGGACCGCTGCAAGTCCCCCACTTCAGGTAACATGTCCTTCTTTATTAAAAGAAACAAAGGGAAAAATATAGCAGAGGCTTTGCTATCTAGAAGTATAAGCCAAATAGTGAACCAGTCAATAATATACTTAGAATACCATGTATTTGAATGCAAGAGGAGCATTGGTTAGGGAGATTAGTGTATCAAAAGAGCCTCTACTTTTAATAGTGTTTTATTGAAATTGTTGCTCATCAAACCGGAACAATATAGAAGGGTTTTTGTTGAACTATAAAATTGTATTTCTGTCAATTTCATTCTATCTCAGTCTTTAGAGATGCACTGTTTGAGTTTATTACCATACATTTATGTTTTTTTTTTTTTTAAAGAGTATTTTCTCATTTGTGCATGCATTATTTTTTACCACTTTGCAGAGTTCAATAGACTGGAATACATTTGTTTTAATCTCACGTGGTATCCTGGACAACTGGGTTATAGGCTGTAAACGTATCCTATCGCTGTGATGCTAATTCAGTGTGACAGCTCAGAATTATGAGCTGAATGAAACAGAACTCTGCATTCTCATAGAGAAACCCATTTATTCACTTTAATCAGAGAATAAGTAAAAAAAGAAAAAAGAAAGTTCAACCTGAAGGGCCTTTTGGTATTTTCTCATATTCAGTAACTGCATAATTGTGTAATTGTGAAAATATTCCATAGGTTGCAAGATGATGGGAATTAACTTTTGACTTTTGGATTTTGAGCAGGGATCTTCTTTCAGTTAAACATTTACACGTGTCTAGGTGCTGAAGCAGATCTGTGCAGAACATTATCATATTAAGCAGTTTTCATATCACTGAATGAGACCAAATGCGAACCGAAAAAGTCTATTGTCACAAAGCATATTATGTACCACCGCCACAGAAGAACTGAGTGTGGCAACAGTAAGATGCTCTGTTGCTCTTTCGCTCGCCTCTACGTCGTTAGTATTTAAGCTGAAGGTGCTTGAAGAGAGAACAGCCCAGATCCATCTCATTAGAGGTAACTTGGCACTGAAAATAAGGAGCTTTTTAAAAAGGTCAGACGGAAAACAAATCTCAAAGTCGGGAGTTCTGCTGCAGGTGGGATGTCTATCCCAGCCCCTCACATCCCCCCCCCCCCCCCCCCAATGTCTGGTGCCACTAGACTGTGGTCTGATACATCTGTCTGCTTTGCATTATTCATAGGACAGAGAAAGAGATGAGGTGCCTCTCTGCAAAAAAAAAAAAAAATCTGCCAGTCATTTAGTCTAGAGTTGAGCTTTGTGTGATGAAGGTTGCCAGTGGAAGATAATAATTAAGATTTTATTTTCATGCGGGTTCACCTGTTTTACCTTGACATAAGTTGCAGTATGATGAAGTACGACTCCCATTAGTGCCAAGAGAGTCATATTGTTCAAGAAAAACCTTGGAATTGTTTCATTTGCCTTTTTTTTTTGCCTATAATTGTCAATGCCAAACCACTACTAGTAATAGGACAGACAGACTTGATTATGCAAGGATATTCAAGCAGCATAACAAAAACATCAGTAGTAAGATAGTACTGCATCACAGACTCCTTTTTAAAACATTTTTTTCCTATTTTTTTAAATCTTAGTGTTATAAATGTTCCGTTTTACATATAAAGTACTTTAAATCAGTCGAATCTTTTCTCATCGCGGTACCTAAATGAAACGGGGAACTTTTTAATTTCATTTTGTGAAAGGAAAAGGGATCCGAGCTTCCCCCTGACTAGATTTATCCAGCCAATTGTTTTAAAAAGCAGGCAGTTATATATTCTTTCATCTGGGAATCTGTTATTAGGATACTTGGTTTTTACACCAGAAAACGGTATTTGAGTCGAACCAAAGACCAGTTTTCTGCTCGGGACACAAAAAAAAAAGTGATTAATCAGGGTAAACAGCAATATCTTGTTTGTAGTAAAAAGCCAAAGGGTGTTTCTAACTGCACATTTACTCTACTTTACTTTCCCCCTTACACCCCCAAAAGTGTTGATGTCAAACAGCAATCTTCAGCAATTCTACAATGGCGGTGGTAGAGGAGGTAAGATTGGCCAAAGATCTTCATGAGAGGCTGTGTAGGCAGGACAAAGTCCAGTTTGTCCCCCCCCCCCCCCCCCCCAAACCCCACCCACCCTTGTCTCTGTCCTCCGTGTCATGGTTCACCACAGTGAGAAGAACTAGACTAGAGAATAGAGAGCCAGCGTTCAGCTTCACTTCTGGGTTAGCTTCTGTGCCGCTGCCTTTTGGTTCTCACTGTATTGCATTATAAACAACAGTAGTAGTAGTAGTAGTTTTGGTTAAAATGACCAGATGCTCATATTTTACATCTGTACTCAAGTATATGATTAGAACTGAAAACTAATGGAGCAGAGGCTAACCTGGAGGCAGGGGCGGGAATTCAGCTGTCTGTATACACACAATACAGCTTAATTGCCTTAGGCAATCATTGCATGCTACATGTACGTAGCACGAGTGTCATATTGTAAACGTGCCTGCGTGTGATATCTGTCCTGACCTCCTACAGCAGATGCCCGGTGTTCATTATGAGTTACGTGATTGACTCTGTCCATAGTAACAGTAAGATGACACCACTGTCCTACTGTGTCTTTTGTGTACCTTCAGTGTGCGTGTTGACGAAATAAATGATTACATATCAACTGCTTAAAAGTTTGTCTGTGTAAAGGAGGGTGTGCTGGATCCTTCCCTCTTTCTGATTCAGGTGACAATGAGCAGGTAAAGGGTATCTTTCAATCACTGCTACATCAGAGACTGGAGTTTTGACCTTGCCCAGACCAGCCCTTCTCAAACCAACGTCAAAGATTCTTTTTTAACTCGCCTGACCTCAATTCATTAGTCTGAACTCCTACAAAAGTTATAAAAGAATATTCTAAGCTTAAGGATATAGGGCACATTTTCCCAATCCTCCTATTCACTTTTTTTGGGCCTTTGAGGGCAGAATATGTTATATATGTTATTACATGTTAATGAGGTTTGGTGACCTCATGTAATTCCTGTAGCTGAACCCAACTTCTACCTGAGCAGAGGTCTAATTAGCCAGCATAAGTAAGAAAAAAAAAAAAAAAAACAACCTGTGTGGATATGCAGGACCCTTAGAATAAAGAAAATAGAAGAAAAGAGTAAACCATATGTAGATATGTGTACATAAAGTATGGACAGGAGCTGGACTACGGCAAGCTCTGAAAACTGGGTTATAGGTGAAGTGTCGTTCAAATTATGGCCTCTGGCACTTTTTAAATTTTTTATATGAAAACAAAAAATGTTGAAAGGTAAACCCAACCCAATTTGAGCTTGAGAGTATTAAGGATGTCACAGACATTTCTTCATTTGTCAAGGTGGGTTTCTGTCTGTTTTTGAACCCAAAAAAACTCGCTGGCTAGCAATTACTTCATAACTACCATTAGTGAACTTAACATCTGAGTGAATGCATGATCAATATCCCCTCTCATCATATAGAGTTTCTCCTATAGACAGAGAAATAACATCTAACACCTTCATGCATTGTCATTTCTGTTTATAGGTTCACTCTTTTCAAAGGTGGAATTGATTTGTGAACCAGAGCTAAAAACCCCAATGCATTTTGCAATACATGTACATATACAGTAATCAAGTGTGTTGAGACGGTTATGGGTAAGTGTGCCTAATACGGTTATTAATTTAAAAAAAAAGAAAAGAAAAGAAACTGCATATATAACAAGGTGACCAAGGTGCAGCTAGCCTACGTTAAGTAGCATTAACCATCTTTCCCACTGTCTTCTTCCATCTCCTATTCAGTATTTTCTGTTTCCTGTTGCCTTCCTGTTCTCGGTGCATGCTCCTGGGGCATGAGGGTCATGAATGGCTGTGCAGTTTTGATGTATCTCACTGTACCAGTCCTCTCTTGCAGGGCATTGTGCAACCAGAGGTCACCTCCTTTGTTTTGTCTTCCACAGCATGCCTCTGTGATATGCAGGGTTGTCTCTGAGTCCTTACGCAGTGTCTTCTCTTGTGTAAAGCATTTTTGGCTCCTCTAGTCAATTAAACAATCCCCGGCACTTTGTTCCACAGCCTTTTGTTGTTTTTGTGTATTTAGCCCAATGCTAGTTATCTAGCTTTGCATGGCATCGTGTGTTAGCGTAGACTTGTGTTTGTAAAGAGGGATGTTCTCTTTTTTCCAGCAAAGATGTCACGGAAATTAAGCTTGCCTACTGAGCTAAAGCCAGACTTGGGTAAGCCTTGACTTCGTGTCTCCAAACAATTTGTATGAAATGCAGTATATCTTTCTCACTTTAACTGGACTCCACCACATGCAATTAGTCCGGTTTTATCGGGTTATTAGCCTTATAATGAGCAAGCTGTGCAGACCTTCTCCTAAGTTTGCATGAGACAAAAGTAGCACTGATCTGACCAGTTTGAAATTGAAATTCATTGAGCTAAATCAAAGTGTTAGAAATAAATTCAGTAGTACATTTTCTGCTGTGCTTGGACTCCCACTTTTTGACCTTGGTGGGGGTTCTGCTAGAGGTCAGTGGTGCTATGCACACTCCATCTCACCGTAACGCTTTCTGTTACTTTTGCAGCTTTCTCTTTCTCTTCTGTGTTCTTCATGTCTTTCCTTTCTCTGTCCGATTGATACCTTACAAATTGCCCAAATAAAAATATAGCCACTTTAAAAAAAAACAAAAAAAAAAAAGGAATTGACATTTTCTTCTTCAGGGTTGCAAAACATTCTTCTAGAGCACCAAGAACAGTGGATGGGACATTGTCAAATTAAAATGTGCAAGTGCCAAGACATTTACCCGTGTGGTTGTTTCAGAGCTCCAGTGTTATACACATGCAACCAAAGTGCCTGATAGTCGGTTCTTTCATGCTCATAAAATGCTGATTGGGGATGGAACATTTTGAAAATGTTGGTCGTCCTGTGATAATGTGCAAGTGCATAATGGCACTGGATCTTTTTCTATTGTACAATATATAAAATAAAGTATGTGTAATATAAAGTCCACCGTCAATGAAGTTTCAGTTGTTGCTGCTGTGTTCTGATCCGTCAGAGAGATACAATTAGACCAGGCTTTTTTATATTGACCCACTGTTAAGAATGCAAGCCCACACTCTAGGATTTCTCTCCCAACTGTCTGTCTCTCCATCGTCAATATCTTGACGAGATCAGTCATAACCAAATACAGTTGTTACTCAACTGCTATGTCTTGAGTTTGCTGTAAAATCTCAAATGCCTTTAACGTCCAAGTGTTTGATTTACTAAGACTCTACGAAAAAAACGTTGACTTTTTTATTTATTTAATTGTCTGTACAGTACAGTGACCACATCTGTGTTGCCCGTCTTGTGATTTTACTGCTTTGCGGGTGCTTTACCTCTCTCTGTTTTCTCCTTACTGTCCTCCTGTCTGTATGCCCGCCGCGGGGTGCCAACCCATTAGACCACCGGGACAATTCTTTCAGCCGCTCGCGCTCCTCCAGCGTCACCAGCATTGACAAGGAAGCACGAGAGGCCATCAGCTCCTTCTACTTTAGTGATACCTTTGCCCGGAAGGGGGACAGCACTTTGACACCCTGCTTGTATGTGGGAACTACTCTGGGCACCGTGCTGGCTCTAGCTCTCACATTGCCACCTGCTGGGGAGCAACGGCAACTGCAGCCAGTTATCATTTCACCTACAGGTGGGTAACCGGATATCATGCGTAGATGAGAACCAGATTGATTTGTTTTGTTAAAACAACAGAACCACTGTGGGAAAAAAATGAACGGCACTGAATTTAAATTAAATTTTCCGTAACAAGCCTTTTCCTTCCATTCATAAGGCATGTTGGTGCGGCTGAAGGGCAGCATCATGCGGATGGCTCTCCTGGACTCGACAGGTTCAATGCTGCCCCCTGCGCATGAGCCTTGGTTTGAACCCAACGTGACGGCAGATGGCGAAGAAAGAGAGAAGGTCCGTAAGCGCCGGCCCGTCTCGGTGTCCCCTTCCACCTCCCAGGACCTCAACGAGAGCCAGTACGCTGTGGTGTGTTCAGAGAAACAGGCCAAAGTCATTTCCCTCCCCTCCCAGACCTGCATCTATAAACACAGTATCACAGAGGCCTCCTTCATCCTACGGGCAGATGTGGTGCAGATGAGCCAAGGCGTGTGTCTGGCGTGTTTCTGTGCCAATGGCCACATCATGACCCTCAGGTGAGAAACATGTCAGTCGGGAATAGCTGGTTATTATTAAAATGTATCGATCAAAGTCAGGTTGAATAAATCATGTTCATATGATTAGTCTTTTGTTTTTAGTACTCAGCATTCACAGCATTCACACTTTAGTAGTAAACAAAAGATGCTGGAGGGTCAGTATTTGTTTGTTTTTTTTGGAAAATGTAAATTTGAAATACTCCAGTATCACTTCAATGGCGTGTGATGATGGCATTGTCCGTGATTGATGTTGCTCTGACTGTACTTTATATGTCATTTATTCAGTCAAACAGCTGTTTGTTTGTTGAAGTTGAACAATATTGCTCATCTTGTGTTGAGGTGCTGACTAAGACTACAATATAAAAGGCGTTTATTGGCAGCCTCGTAGTATTCTTTAGATCTAAAATCACATAAATCATTTCTGTGTCCCCCTGTCTAGCGTGCCGGGACTGAGACCGCTCATGGATGTAAACTACCTGCCTTTGACAGACATGCGGATAGCAAGGACGTTCTGCTTCACCAACCTGGGTCAGGCCATGTACCTCTGCTCCCCCACTGAGGTCCAGAGGATCACTTACAGCCAGGACACTTGTGAAAACCTACAGGTCCGTTAACATTCTACACACAGTACAGTGCAGTGTGCATGTAGAGTTAATGAGTCATCGTTCAGGGTTTGGGGCTTTAAGGTTTTGCCGTTTTTAAGTCTTTAAGCCTTGTTATTAAAGACATGATCATGGTCGATAAGATGGATAAGATAAAGGCAATAAGGTATGTAGCCTATGTAATGTATTTGTATGTTTATTTTAACTGATAGTCTGTGTGTACTATACTATTTGTATACTTATGTATACTATATTCCAAGGACCCCCTCAGAATCGTAACACCGATTAAGCATATGCTTACAACCATTTGTACTTTTAGATACCCTTGGAACTATTTGTAATATGCTTGTTTTATCGACGCACATGGCCCCCATCTGTAGATATGCACTTTTTAACAACACAGCACAATTTTATCATTTATAGCAAATAATTGCAATGGATACCAATTTGAGAATTACTGCTTTAGTGGATGACAACACAACTGTATAAATAGGCTAAGGTTGTTAAACTGTATGTAGCTGTATGATGTGTGTATTGATCTTTCAGGAGATGCTTGGGGAACTTTTTACACCAGTGGAGACACCAGAAGCCCCCAACAGAGGGTTCTTCAAAGGCCTCTTTGGGGGAGGAGCTCAGTCACTGGACAGAGAGGAGCTATGTATGCCAAACCTACACATGCCCAGATATACAGTGTTTCAGTCCTTTGTTGATTCACCCTCCCGCTCACACATCTCGCTTTTCCTGTCATGTTCCTTTCATCTCTTAACTCAGTTGGTGAGATATCAGCTGGAAAGGCGTCCCGAAGTCTGGCCCAGCACATCCCAGGCCCGGGTGGCATCGAGGGCATGAAGGGGGCAGCGTCAGGTATAGTTGGAGATCTGGCACGCGCCCGGATAGCGCTGGATGAGAGAGGCCAGAAACTGGGCGAACTGGATGAGAGGACAGCTGCCATGATGGCCAGCGCAGACTCCTTTTCCAAACATGCCCATGAGGTAACAAAGTGTTTACAAAGAGTTGTTGACTTAAAAGTGACCACAATGGAAATGAGCCTTAGGGCTTTATTGTGTTATTCTGGCTTTTCCTTTAATGTTATTATTTTTTAATGAATTTGTCTAATAAAATAAAAATAAAATCATTAAGAAAAGAAGAGGGGAAACTGCATCACAGCAAATGCTCAATGTATACAAAAACAATAATAACCAACCAACTAAAAGCCTATATATTATTATATGATATATTAAAATTAGATGACGATGCAGCTTGTTAGAAATTAATATTAAGATCTGTCTTCTTAAAGTATTACTCACAATTATTACAGAAATATTACTCACTTACACGGTTTACCCACTAGAGGGCAGTATATGCCTGTAGGAAGTTCACAGTACTGTGGATAGGGAGTGTAATGTCAGACATAGGCAGTCAGTTTCACTTCAAGATTGGGATAATGGGACAGACATAGATTGAAAAAGTATGATCTCTCGTGTGTCCTGCTATGCATTTGACTGGGTAAACCAAAAATTTAATGGAAAAAAAAAAAAAAATCATGGAAGGTTTTCCTCATATTCTGAATCATGTTCTCACTCCAATGTTTCCTCTGCTTCCAGATGATGCTGAAGTGCAAAGACAAGAAATGGTACCAGTTCTGATCGGTGACGGGGGAGGAGCAGAGCTCCGTGGACATGACTGTCACCTTCCATTGGCTCATTTGGACTCACCGTGACCCCCACCCATCCGTCCGTCCATTCATCCATCCCTCCAAGCCTTCTTCACTGGGACACTTGGGATTTTCTTCCCTAGCACAATGTTGAATACTGTTCTTACCTCAGTCTTAGGGTGGAACTGAGGGGTAGACAGGGGAGAAGGACAACCTCAGAGGGAGCACATAAATGGTGTCTTTTTTTTAAAATGTTTTTTGTCTCTTTGTTTATCTCTGTTCAACTTCTCCTCCGAGGTAGCCAATTGGCCCACGCACCTGGAGATTCTTCATACTCATTTGCCAAAATGTCCTTTACTGTTGTCTCCACTCCGAGCCCATCGGGGCCAGTATTCAAACCGACGAACATAGCTGAAAAAAAAAAAGACAAATACCTAATGAAGAAACAGACTACAAAACATTCTTAAAAATGTAAAAAGAAGGAAAAAGAATCTAAATACATCATTATATATACATAAATCTAATAAATGTGCAACGCTGTATCCACTTCCGAGTGACAAGTACAAAAGAAAGGGATAACTCATCGAGGAGAAAGGAGCAGGGTGTGAAGGCGGCGTTGGAGAGCAACAGGAAGAGCTGCGACAGTGACGCCTCCTCTATGCAGAGAGTCACAGGGATAAAAGCAACTTATTCTGATGTACACTGGAAATTTCGTCATCTCGCTCAACCTCTAGACTCTCCTCTGTATCTTACAGACTTTCATATCGTTACCAACAGTGTGTGTGTGTGCGTGCGTGCGTGTGTGTGTGTGTTAATTTTCTATTTTCTTGCCATTCCTCTATTTGTTATTCGTTGGGTTTATTGCTCTGTCTGTATTATTGGAAATCTCTTATTTTTCTATTGTTGTGAAAGTGGATGATATTTGATTTGTTGAAAAAATACGTTTTGTGGCTTTTTATCTAACAAATCAAATTAATTTCTCCTTATGAAAAGGGCTGGAATCTAAAAAGGAGGGCAAGGATATAAAAGGCATATATCATTTAGTACTCACTGACAAGGCAACATGTGATTTCTCGACGGAAATCTTAAAGCGAGTGCGTATGAACCACACACATTTATTGTTTACCTGATGTGATGTTAACTGCCTCCCTCGACCTCTAATGTCGTAAGCTTCCACAGTTTGGCTTAGTCTGCGAGTGTGACTGTACTAATGCTGATGACGTCAGTGTTAACTACACCAATATTCTAGACAGATTCGGTGGAGTTTCCAACTTCTGGAGTACACACCGACATGGCGATTACATACACGTGGGTAGAAACCCTATTTATGTGTATTCATATATGCAGGATAATAGAATACGGATGTGTAATCCTTTAAAGGCATACATTTAAAACACATTTCAGGTTTTGCTGACAGTTGTCTGTATGAGAAAGTTGTCTTTTGTGATTTTCTTTGTTAATATTTATTTATTGAGGTGCAAGAGACGGTTGTGTTTGGTGTCAGAAGCGTTCACCTCCATTATTATCTCGTTTCTATTTCCATATTCGCAGTAAAGCTCAAATGTGGTGCATCTCTCTGTCTACCAGGCTTTTAACCTTTATTTGTATATAAGTAAATAGTTTGACAATCTAAGACCAACTGGAAAGTAGATGTCGAGGTTGCTCAAGCAACAGAAGAGGAGAGAGGCCATATTTTTTCTGACGCCAAAGAGTTGCTTTAGCTTTTCCATTGCATTATAATTTGGCTCATCACTTCACCGGACAGTATCAGAAATATGTTTAATACAGTATAACTGCGCCCATGGAGTGCAGACCCAGGATCAGGTCCATTTGGAAATGTATTCTTCATCACCTTTCAGGGTTCAAGAAATGGAGCAAGTTGCAATGGAACTCAGCCATTTATAGTACTATTGTTTCACAATATGTCATAAAATGTAACTTTTAAACTAATGTTTGAAGTGGCCTAACTGTTGGTTGATAACGAAACAAAAAACCTGAACCATTCCACTACATCTCAGACTCAACAATATTTATGGTATTCATCCGTCTGTCTGTGTGTGTGTGTGTGTGCGTGTGTGTGTGTGTGTGTGTGTGTGTGTGTGTGGGGGGAATGAGTGTGTGTAAGTCTCTCTGTGTCAGGGTGTGCTCATGTAAATTAAGTGATATCATTTAAGATTTTGGTTGTTTAATAATTGATGTTGATGTCCTAGATGCACAAGTCAGCAGGCTGTTTCCAGTTGAGTGTATGTTACACTCACTAAAGCCACCAATGATGATAAGAAAAAAAAAAAAAAAAAAGAAGATAACAGTAGGGTAACGAGCATTAGAGAATGACCTCTAAATTCTGGTTTCATTTAACTGGCGCATGTCTTGTCTTTGCACACATGCTTCGACTCTCCTTCACTTCAGTCTTTGCCTTTCTCTCTTCCTCCAGTGGGTCTTCCTCTGACTCTCTTGGTCCCACAGCGACAGATATGGCCTTCTCTGTGTTTAGTAAGCATTGTAGTGTGGATGTTGGTAGATAGCTCTGTCTTTAACCCCCAAGGTGAAGAATAATAAAAGAAAAAAAAACAACTTCAGGAAAAAAACAAAAAAAAAAAAAAAACTAGTTTTAGCAAGAGGTCATCCCCGAAAACTTGTTCAATGTCTTTCCCTCCAACCCAACTGTTATTTGTGCGTTTCAGTTTTTTACTTTGTTCAATGTTATACCTGTTTTTCATCTTTGAGTGATTTGTTTCTTGTCCATACACTACAGTATGCAGTATTCTTACCCGATACAATCCACACACTCAACAACACGAGGGAGTCCTGTCTATCTGCCATATGCCATCTTCTGTCCTGGATTCAACAGTTATCAGTGGGTTGCAGTATTTTTCTCATTGTAGCCAATTTTCTTGTACAGTTTTATGCAACTTTCACATGGATGTTTATGACTTTATCTGCTGCCACACAAATTTAAAAATTATGTAGATAGAGATTACTGTGCAATGGAAAATAAAAGTGGAAAATGTATTTATTTTTTTTGTCCTTAAAGCATCTTTAAAAAAAACAAAAAAAACTTATACAGAGTTCAAAATATAAAGATTTTACTTCAGATGAAAGAAAAGCATATATTTCTGCACTGTAATATTGGGTGTGAATATAAAGGATAGGAAGTAGTGACAGCCGTAATGGTGTATGGCCATATTATGACAAGTACTGATAGTGAAGATGAAGCTGTGAATGGGGAATTAGATTAGAGTATTGCCATATTTATGTGTGTACACTAGATGGCAGCAAACACACGCAGTTGTCTCTACATGCAATTAGACTGAAGGGGAAAAGATAAAGAGTGGGCAACAAAAAAAACAATGCGATCTTACTGCCTATGAGTTATCATTAGGTGATCTAACCAGGTAATATTTGAACAGAATTATTATTATTTTTTATAGATAAAGCAGAAATTGTTCATGGAATTCAACTGTAAAGCAAGAATCAGATCTGTTCAATTGTTCAGTTTGAGGTAAAAAAAAAAAAATTGCTTTTTCTAATAGTCACTGAAATAGCTTGCTTTGTTAGCTTATGGTGTGTTGTGTGCTTATACTGTATTGCTCATTTTCTTAGAGCAACACAACCCTGTATTGATCAAACTAAGTGCCTTCCGATTGTGCACTCTGATTTCTTTGAAGTCATGAACCAGATGACAGTGGTCAGTGGAGCTCATGGAGGTCACCTTTTTTGGGGAAAAAAGTGTTTTTTATTTTCATTTTTTATTTTACTCTCGACTGGTTTTCCAAGCTTTTTTGTATTTGAATTACAGGAAATAGCAAAGTACCTCGCAGTGACCCTGATCGTGACTTTTGGTAAATGTTGTGTCTTCCACTAGAAACATAGTAATTATCTTACACTGGGAGGCTTTCTCTTGTATTTTTCCACTTAACTGCCTTACAATACACCACTGCTATTAGGAATAGATCTCTTGAATCAGAGTTACAATCTCAGTAAAGCTGCACATTTGGGTCACTGAGTTCACCTAGAACAGTATTTGCAGTTTCTTAGTGTGGATCAATTACTGTAGCAACCAGAGGGGCTTCAAGCCAAGGATTTACACATTGTAACTGTACATTGTCATTTAATATTTCGTGACCACGCTTGGTGACTCATAGTAGTCAGATTAAGTGTGAAAGAGTAAAGACAAGACCAAGACTAAGAAGACAAAACAAAGCATAGACACTGGATTTGTTTTAACCTTGCAAAGTAACTACAATAGGTATTCTGAGCAAATGAATAAGTTATAAACCAACACAACACAACACGCCCTATTTCAAATGAAACTATTGATTGCTGGCCAGAGGAATGAAGCAGACCATGATGAACGGTTTCCTTTCTATGATCAATTTAACAAAAACAGATATACTACTTTACTATTTTTTTTTTTTTATCCACTCTGTAAAATTGTCCCCTGGTCTGCTAATCTGATTCAAGAACAGATTGAGGCAAATCAGACTTGTGCTAACACATTAACAAGCAACAGCGTGCTTCCTCTTTTTCTAAACAGGAGTTATTATAACTTGCCGTTTTCTTAAAAGATTTATATGCAAAATCCATATGTAAAATGCACAATTTACTAAAAAAATTAAATAAAATAGGTTGAAGGAAAGAACATACACAAAAAGCACGCTAGCACTTATATACATGTACAGGAAATGGTTATGAACCCTCGTCCTTCATCTTCCCATAGTTAATGGATAGGGGTTAGGGTCTTGTGGCGTGTCATCATCCCTTCTTTACATAAACAAAACTATCAAACAAAGTGGTGTCATAATTTTATTATGAGGAATGCATGTGTTTTTCATAAAAGAAAAAAGGTGCTGTGCCTGTGAGAGGTTGGAGGTTAAGTTAAGGGGAGATAGAGACGGAGACAGGGGGAGGGAGATTGGGTAGGTGATGAAAAAAAGCCTCATGTTGATTTGTTCAATTTGACTGAAGCCACGAAGAGAAGGTCACCAGGGAGAAATGTTTGTTGATGCATACTGTTTAAACTACTGACCTTGTTAGCACATGCACAGACACACACGGATATAGGGCTAGGAGATCCAGAGCGGAGCGCGGCGCTCAGCGAATGACACGTCAGTGTGACTGTTGCCGTGGTGACCGGATACAGAAATGACCCGAGCCGTGTCTGCACAGCAGGAATCAGCGTGACACCTGAGGGAAACAGGACGAGGATGAGCTGGATAAGCCATCCCTGTAGTCACAAACATAAAATGTTTTATATGGGGGTTTTTTTCTCTTTTGTGTGACATTTCAAAATATAAACCCATACATGAGTAATGTCAGGCAATGGCAGGTTTTGTTTTAAATATGTCAACTTAAACTGATGTTTATAGTTAAAGACAGCTGAATCTGCTACACAGAAGGCTACTGTTTCCTGGGCAAAAGACCAAAAGCGATCCAGTTTGATGACAGCAGTCATTTTTGTTTGAGGAAAATGTTACATTTTCCAGTTGATAGATATTTAATTTCAGGGGTATAAGCTGTTCAATTTCAAGCTTGATATCCGGTGTTATTTGGTAACCTATTGGATGCTTTTCTTTCTATTAATGCTGATGTGTTGAGTCAAGCCTTAATATAAATAGCAAAAAAAAACTAATTTACAGTAGATTCTCTTTTTTTTTTTCCTTCTTGTTTTTCTTAGATCAAATGAATAGGTGGACCATCTGCTCATGTCACTTTGTATGCATCCTGATCAGAACTTATCCCACCCACTTATTTTCGTAAGTAGCCCTACAATATAAGACTTTTAATATGGCGCTTTTCTAATTTAACCTACAGCGCATTTAACCATCTGTTCATATGTCAAATGAATGGATAACAGGCCAGCTATTTCTGGCAGAAAAACTCAAGTGTGGTTCACATGTAGTAGCTTATGACTGATGCACCACAAGCTGAAACATAAATCCAACGCACCTTTCCCCAAGAAAGCGGTCCATTTAACCCTTCCCACTCTTTAGCACTTTGCAAACTCTTTGCAAATACTTCTTTTACAAAGTCTTGCTGTTAGCTGTTAGCAATTTATATAGCAAGCTCACCTGGCACCAGCCTCGTCATGCTGCTCTACAGCAGGGCTTTGTGTAAGAAGAATCCCATAGAACCTGTTGATACAGCAGGAAAAACACAGGTGCAATTAATGCGATAATTGTCGCTGCGTCCCATTATTGTGAGCCGGTGTCTGTGCCCTGCTATTGTTCATGGTTTCCAACTAACAGGAACCCAGCCATCATTAGCCACATTCGATAACGTCAATTACATCGAAATGTTTTAGTTTGTCAGTTTTCTTTTCTTTTTAATGTCGTTACTTAGATGTTGTAAATTAGACACATTTCAAGCGGGAGTTTGCTGTTAGCATAGGACGTCGACATTACTGTGTAGCCTCCTGAGATAACACGACATGTCGTCTGCACAACGACAAGGTCAGCTTTAGCCAGCTAGCCGCTTGTGCTAATATCGCCGACTGTCTCTTTATATCTTGACTTGGTGTTTCTGTGCTCGGTAACATTATTAGGGTGTGGGTGTTGCCGACTCATTTCACTGAACTACTGCATGCACTGTATTTGGTTGTGTTGGCTGTAGAACTTCTGCTTTTAAGATGCTGCTGCTTTCTGTGTGCAGGATTTCTTATTTGTTATCATTGCTTAACTCTTTTGTGGCATGCACAATATGGTGCTCTCCTGGTGCTGACTTGATGAAATATGAATTCTAGCCTGAGTAATGAGTGTTATGAGCGGAATTGTTTTTGCAACATATTTCCCCCGGCTGTTCCTGCTGTGTCCCGTTGGCTCATTCTCTGGATTTAGTAGAAGGTAACATTGTACAGTATTTTGGCTTTTTATAGCGATGTAACCATTGCACGTCAACTTGCTTTGATATTTATATCTTAATTGCATATAACTGCCAAGCTCTTGTTTTTACTATTGGCATGGCTGCTATACTGTCTGTCTCCAGTAATGTTTTTTTGGGGGTGAATTCAATGTGTGATTGATTAATTACTATGTCTTAGCCTTCTGCACTTTAAGTGGATTCTTTGTTTTTAGATGAATCCATTGTCATTTCAGTAGATGGCCCTAGTAGTTTCCCTACATTGGTTTGAGGATGTGTTAGATGACTTCACTTTCAACTGGTTCAATAGAAGTTGTTGTTGTTGTTAGTTTATAAGTTATAGTTTGACAAAATTGGAGATTTGCAGACGTATAGTGACTATTCTTGTTTCCATAAGTTGCTCCTTACAGTAATTAAACACTGCTGGGAGGATCTAGTTTGGAAACCCATTGAGTGCATTGACTTGCTGTGACTATAGCCTGAGGCCAAAATAATGACTTTCTACAAGCAAATGAGGGGGAAAAATACATTAATAACTGGTGCCTCTGGATTTTGTTTCATCTCTAGTTCAGTTGCTGAAAAATGAATCTCTTGCTCTCATAATAAAGAGGCAGAACTTGAGCTGTTAGTCGAGGCTCATTTAAATACATGTGTTTTTGTTTGGTTTAACTCCGTTAACATCCAACCCGCACATAACATATATATATATATATATATATATGGTGTGTGTGTGTGTGCGCAGTTCTCCTGACCCACTGAGATGCTGACCACACGGGAGGTTATTTTTTTTTTTTTCACTAAACAGGACAAAGCACTTGTACAGAGGACGCGTGACTGTGAGGGCACAGAATGGAATCACACTGCCAGCGCTAGCTCTGCCTCTACAGACGGTAGACGCACACACAAATCCCCAAAGCATCAACACTTTTGGTAATGAATAACTGTGTGTGTGTGTGTGCGTGTATGTGTGTGTGTGTGTGTGTGTATAAAGAAGGGGTGTCTATAACAGACATGGGTGTGGTTGGAACTCTGACCTTGTAATTTTAAAATGGCTTGAACTCAGTACTTTTCTGCCTGGTGGAGTGAACAGATTTTGAAGGCTCGGTGATGGAGCTGTGACCTCCTGCCCTTTTGGTCGGTTTAAAGCGTTCCTCTTCTGCCCTTGAGATAAGACTCCTATAGGGCTGTGACAACTGTCTGTTATACATGTGCAGTCCACTTTCACTCACAGGATGACTGCTTTCAAAAGATAAGCCCATACACATGTACGCATGTTTAGCTGAGAGGGAATGGGCACGCATGCAAAACACAACGTCATGGAATGCAAACTGAAACAAAATGGCCACCATCCAAACCCCCAGCCTGTGCAACCAATTTCAATTTGCTGTAATATGTGGTTTTGAAATACCACAGCACTAATAAACACAAATTGAGGTCTTGTGTGTATAATTACAACAGGCACTGAAGTGGAGTTTAATCAGTCTGGTTCTGTGAGCCATGACTTAGCCATGGAAGACCTGTTCCTAGAGAGAGGAGACGGTAACGTCTAGCCTCCTGTCACTGTCATTTTATATTCTATATTCTATTTTAATGTACTGAACAGATATTCCACATGCAATAAGCCTGTATTTCATTTTTTTTTTATCAAGTTCCTCATGATCATTCTCATATGTGTGTGTGTGTGTGTGTGACTTCACTCTCCCATGTAATTTAAGAGCTGTATTATTCAAATTCAGTGTGGGTATTAGGGCCGTACCAAATAGTTCAAAGCTTTTGAAGCTTTATTCCTAACGTTAACATTCATATTCTAAAATCAACATTCAAATGCTGCACAGCTTTTTTGTTTGTTTGTTTTGCATCTCTATTTATTCTGTTTGAACCTGGTATTTCTGCACAGTTGCAGATAAATATTATGCTACACACTAATATTATTAGTATTATTATATAATTTGTAGGATTAGATTCCAGTTGTGGCTGCCTAGTATTGTTGGTCCAAACATTTCCAAAAGTCCGAATTTATTGAAAAATAAATAGATATTTGTTTTTTTATCAAACTTAATATTCAGCTTCAATCAATATTTGTTGTTTAGCGTTTCAAAAAGAAAAATTTCCCTGCTGTCAAAACTGCTCTCCTGTTTGCCGCAGACACTGACGAGTTACAGTATACCCATTAAAGAAAGTTGATATAATAAAATAAAAAAAGACTAACACATTTAAGGAAATTGAGGATTTTGTTTGAGGATTTTTTTTTTTTTTTTTTAGGGTGATGATGTCATAAAATATAATGACAGACATATAGAAAAACTTAATTCGAAAAACCATAATGGAACCTCTTTGGATGTGTAAAAAAAACAAACTACATTCTGTACATCCCTAGTGGGTAGAATTTGCCATTACATGAAAATGACTAGTTTTAATGCGTCTGTCCTGTAGAGCCCAAGTGCTTCTCTGATGCCAAAATGAACTGTAGTCTTGAAGGAGCAAAGGCACTTAAAAAAAAAAGAAATTAAAAAAATACATGCCTGCCATTTGGGCCCATTTGTGCAAGGATTGGATTTGTTGTGTCTGTAAAATCCTTGAACATTTTATTTGTCAAAAATATTTAATGCTATTTAGGATCTTTTTTTTCAGAGTGTCCTGGCTTCTCCAAGAGAGGAACTGTTTCAATATGCAAAGTATGCCATGTTTTAGCATAACATGAATGAAACTTTAATGGCTGGTTAAAAGGCAGCCTCAGAGCTGCGGCGGCTAGCACCAGATGATTCAACTGCATGAGATTGTTCTATCATTAACCTGTAACTGCAATCAGGAGAGTTTGCAACGCTTCTTTTTAATCATGTGTGTAATGATTTTTTTACTGCTTCCTTTTAATTATTGCTTTAATGCTGTTATGATTTAATGTGGATTAATATGAAAAGGAACACGTTCTCCAAAGCACCTGCAATCAGCTTTTAAACTCTTCTCTCCCTTTCCTTTTTAAAAACTGATGGCCACTCAGGTGAAACATACGTAGAGGTGCAATCCCAGCCACACTGTAACATCTGGCAACCACTTTCCTGTGTCCTGGTTACCATAACGCATTCATCAAGGTTGTATGCAGTACGCTATAATGCATATTTGATCATACCAGAAGATCTAATCTAGTGGTTGCACCTCATCAATAATTAACAGTCTCAGCAAGGTATCTGTTTATATTTCCTGTTCGGCAACAAGATACGGTCTATATTACTGAGGTTAACGAGTGGAAGGACATTCTTCGTTGCTGCACAGCAGCTGCGACTGTATTGTGAACCATTTAGTATAAAGAATGATTGCCTTAGCTACTAAGCTGTGTAGAGTAACAAATGCCCGAGCCCAATCTCAAATATTTTTTTTCAATATTCCCGGGAGACCCATAATCTAAAGGTACAGTCAAAGGTCTCTTGTGGGAGTAATAAATACCCATGATCCTTATCTGGGCCACACAGATCCCCTGTCAGAGGCTATCATTTCTCTTAGATTTAAACGCACCACTCATCTGTCCAGACTGGAAATGTCTGTAATTTCCCAACAGGGAACAATGTGGAGTTTATGAGCATTTTCCATGTGCAGGCTGCTGCAGCACGCACCGTTTTTGTTTAAATGATGATCAAATCCTGGAGCATGCACACAGCCATTTATCCTCAATTGTTCATATACTAAAGACTATTTGCAGAATCTCCGCAAAAGACTACTTTCTGTAAAGTCAGAGGCATGTTTAATTTACTCAAATTAGGTGTCTAGGTGTGTCAAATCGACACTGATCTGTTCTGTCAGAGTTGCCTTTTTTTTTTTTTTTTTTTAAATCAAAATGCCTTATCCTAATTTGTCTTCCCAAGGACAGGCTGTTCCAAATCTGGATAGTAACTTGCTGTCTGGGCTACTTGTGGTCTTTGAGGTCAGGAAGAGCTGCAATTAGTGCAGCCTTTGCTTTTCTCCAATTGTACAGTGTAAGCAATAATTTGGAGCAGTATGACTTGTTCCGTCACTGTGTAATGGTGACACACTTGTCTTTCTGGAGGTGCGGTCTGAGGAAAAAGTGAGACAACCAGGGAGCTGTGTGTGACATTTACTAGGCGCATTGTTCGACATGGATTCGTGGAAGTAAACTTGTTCAGTTTATTTGCTCTCTTAGTTACGTCACATGGATAACAGAGGCTTTGCTGTGTGGTATATTAAAGGCAGCAACCTTTTAAAAAGACAGACAGCAGATTGGAAGGGTTGGTGGCCTTTTCCCACAAATCTTGTGTACAGTCCACAAATGATCTTGTACCAGTGTAAAAATGATTTTAACATCGGTTAAAGCTAGCTATTTGTTTTTTACCTTGACGTTTTCTCTTGCGGGTCCTTGGTAACAATATCTCTGACAGTAATACAAGATGTCTGGGGACACTAAGCAGCCCTGCTGTACCCGTCTGTGACGGACTGGCTTGGGCATTCATTTAAGTTTTAGGCTCTACAATAAATGTTTGAGAGAGAGAGAGAGAGGCAGACTGTCATTCTGAAGTGACCTTATGCTTTTACTTCATACAATGCAGGGGAGTTAGCTGAAGCCATTTCCTGGTTTTCAGGACATAGCAGTCTGAATAATGTGAGGCTACTGAAGGGCAACACTGTAGGTGTGAAGAGCCAAATCTGGTCAGTGTATTTCCCACGCCAAACCTCGGTAATGGACCTGGCGAGCTGAAATGCTGAGAGGATGTTAATGTTGGCATGTTAATGGTGGTTAACTTTGCCTTCACTCTACGTAATGTAGTAACCTCATTTAGAACTATTTATGTAAAGTAACTTTTGTTCTGCTAGATCTTTCCCACTCTTTAATTCTCAGTGGAACTAGGGCTTTGGCTTGAGTTTTGTAGACTCAGAAAAGTTGTCATTTTCTTTTTTTTCATCCGTGCTCGATGCCATTTCGCTTTTCACTGAATCTTAACACCAGAAACTTTGTGTGGGCATAGGATGACGTGTTACTGCATGCTCAACAATGCATTTTTTTATTAGTTTTGAATTAGTCACCAAAGTAAAGTGGGCAAACATGCCGATGAAGAACACATGATGTAATCAAAACATCCAGGACAGCTACTAAATGGACCTTGTGGTGAGATTGTTTTTTTTTCTCCACAACACATTCATGTCTTCTTTAACAGACACGGACTGTTTCACATTAATATGGAATCAGAAGTGTTTGAACACAGTGGGACTTTTTACCTCTCCTATCTGCCTGAATGGCACAGAAGGTCTAATTAACAATGTCTGGCCAGTAAATTGCCCTGTTCTCCCACAACAGCAGTTTGGGCGCTGTGATAAAAAAAACAAAAATGTGCACACACATGGAAGATGGTGTGGAGCATAAAAGGACTCCATAAAACACAAACCAATAAGTACACAGCTTAGCCCTGCTTCCTCATTCAATTTTCCGTTGTGTCATTTCAGATCACACAAGATAATTGTTTAATGCACCGTTTCACAAGACAAGGTGCCCCGGAAAACAAATTAACAGTATGTGGTGATGTGTGTTATCCTCCTACTTTTTGGACCCATGTGTCTTTGGTTGACTTATATTCCCCCCGCTGGAATTTCCAGAGATCCAGGCGCTTCATTTTGGAATTTTTTAAAAACGACTGCCTGACAGCTGCTGGTGTTTCCTAGGCAACTGTGTGATTGGGAAAGGGGATTTGAATGGTGGCTGTCAGCGAGGAAAATTGAGCACTGCCGCAGGGATACATTCTACCCTGTGAGAGTTTTCGTTAAATGTGGGTCAATCATAAGCTTCTATTAAGTCTTCACCCTGGTGAGGCATATTAATTTGCATTTTGCTTGACTTGTCGGTATTCCATTAAGAGCAGTAGGCTGCTCGCTGGTTTCTAGAGCTGCACTATAATGTGAGATGTTTTTTAAGATGTCATCCTGCACTTTGCATGCCTTGTGATCACCGTTTCTTGATCAGGCGGCTCATTTAATGAACAATTTGATGACATGTGCATGGAATGAACGGTAATAAGTACTGAAGTACAGCAAGGGTTTGCATTAACTGGCGCTTTTCTTAACACGCAAACACAAATTATATTCCAAGTTGTTGATTAACGCTGTCATAATTGCTCCATTGTGTTCAGTCTGCCCTGACAATCCAATCACAGTCCGTGTGATCATGTTCAGCTCTTCTGCCATTAGATTTCATAGCTTTCAAAGTTAAGCTATTAAAAGTCACAATTACACTGATGTATATCTTAATGCTGGTATGGCTGGAAGCATTTGGCTTGTTAGTCCAAATTATATCGAATCTTATTTCTTATTCCTAATAGCCAAATATAATTTAGATAGCAGACTCATAAATACGGTTGTAACAGTATAGCGATATGGCAGTGTACCACACTATTAAAATTGATTTATAATAACGTGTACATTTGCTTGTCTATGGTATTGAAAAAAAACTGACATGAGTGTATGAGTTAAATTTACAGACAGGAGCAGCACCTACATTATGTCAATTGTTAATCATAGGGTATTATTTGAAAAGCTCAGAGAGTGTTCATTTTCTTTTAGGTGTTATCTTACTATAGTGCTGCTGACATGTAAACTAGCATGCTTTAATTATATAACGTATTATAGTTGCATGCTATTTTTGTTATCATGTTTATAACTCTGGTTATTAATATAATTCTGTCCTCATTCTTGAGTGTCATTGTAACTGATAATAGTAAAGTGTCAATCTCATACAGTTACAACTCTAATCATAAACAATAAGTAACATTTCTGTGTCTAATATCTTTCCTTATGATATTTACTTAGTCGTTTAATTATATGGTTTACATTAAATCAATAGAGCTACTGATTAATTTATAAATTAAGCAAAGACCTGAAGTTACATCTTAAAAGACTGGAATAAAAATTTTGCCGAATTTTAAACTTGGACAAGCGCAGGCTGCTTCTATCCTTCTTAACGACACTGATCTGTTCAAAATGTCACTTATGACACATTGGAAGTGTGCCTGTGAGATAATGAATATTTTATACATGTGCCATATCTAATGACATGTTTCCAACCAGCATAATGGATGCTTTGCAAGGGCATTACCAACTAGGCAGAGCATCTGCATATCAGGTTGCCATTATTTGCTAGTTTGTGGAGCATTTTCAGATGAAGAAGCCGCGCATGAGACCCATCATCGCATCATGTATTTAAGCTTAATATTGCAGTTTAAACTGATGTTTATCTGCTTTATGCATCAGCAAAGACTGACATGTGTTAATATGTTCATTTTTCACTTGATCCACAGAGTTTTCACGGGCTAAAGAGCATAAAAACATCTTGTAGGATCACATAAAAGTTATGCATTTAGCAGCATCGTTGCTTTTACTCGGAGAGGTGACTCTCACGACACGGACAGGGGTTACTTGTTCATGCCCAGTCGGAAAATAATTGAGGTTGTCATATCACTTGGTTGCCATGGCAATCAGTTGGATGTCACACCGGGGCAGTTCTCCTGATCCACTGAGATGCTGACCACACTCAAGTGCCACGGGTGAAGTTTTTTTTCACTAAACAGGACAAAGCACTTGTACAGAGGAAGAGTGACTGTGAGGGTTAGGGAACGCAGTCACACTGCCAGCGATAGCTTCGCCTCTGCAGACTGTAGACACACACACAAATCCCGTGCGTGTGCGTGCGTGCATGCAAACTTACCCAGTGGTTATAGAGCAGTCAAGAGCTGCTTGCCTCAGCACTAATCCAGAAAGGACGTACTGCGCTATGGATCCACTGCTGCTATTCATAGAAACGGCGGGGTCAGATTTCCAGTACTAAAGAGCCTCTCGTCTTTTTTACACTATAGCTTCATCTCACTTTTTGGCATCGAAGGCCCATGAATTTACCAAACTAACAGAGATGCACACGACATTAAACTTTGAATAGCACTTGAAGCTACAAGTGGTAAATGTTTCAATACATAGGCCATTCAAAGATTTCTAAGTGGAACACATGTATGACCTGGTGACTGCGGAGATGTTTGCAGATACAATAACGCATGTCAACACCGATGCTTCCCAAGGTTGATTCAACAGGCAAACTAACCTGTTAATTTGCCTGTTCGGAATTCTTAAAGGTTATTTTTTGTTTTAAGAATCCCTTTGACATGTTTGCCGAACCCCTGTGACACCGCTAAATTACTGTCACAGCTTTTTAAACGCTACAAAAACACATCTCTCACCCCAGGCAAACAAACATCTTATTCAAGCTGAAGCCATTAGTGAAGTAGAAGAAAGAGGCCTGAACGCAAGTGTAAACATGTGCAAACAACAGCAATGGTTAAAGCAGAGGTCTTCAACAGGGGGTCCGTGAAATCTTTGGTTGATTAGACAATTTTTTATATTTTTTACATTTCTTTTTTTTCCAACCAATTTTTTCCCCACTAATTTACATGAACATATGAACCTGTGTATTAATTGAATAGCTTAGTATTGAATGCACAATAACAGGGTAGCTATGTTTATACGTGGCACTAGGCCCAGTTTAATTTAAAACACAATTTTATACAATATATATAGTAGTTTGGGGTCTTTGGCCTGAAAAACGTTGAGCGGTTAAAGGATTCAGTGAGGCTTAAATGTTTTTGCTGTACAAAAAACATTTACTCTTTCATATTTTAAATGGTGTCTTCACACTCAAAGAGCACTTTCAACAAGAGATGGAAGCGTTTGATTCGAGTCACATTAAGACTACCTTCCAGATTAAGTTACGTGCTTAGTAGAAGCAAATGTAGACGGCTGGAAAGTACAAAATAAATTTAAACCATTCACTGCCAGGTAAAACTTTCCACAAGGTTAATGTAATTCCTTTTTAACACAACTGCACAAAGCTAATGTATGGTCTTTTCTGTTAATGGGAGGTTCAAAATGATCTTATGTTGATGAAATGAAATATTATGTGTAAAGAGTTTTTTAACCACAAGCTTTAAATCAATACTTAAAGTATGTGAAAGACAAAAAACATTAGTATCAAATAATGCTGCCATTCATCTTCTGAAATCTTTCAGAATCAATGTAAAAATGTATTTCACAACAGAGCAAATACTGTTTATTCTCATTCTTCGCGTCTCGTTCTGTGTTAAAACAGAAGTTTGGCTTCTTGAAAACCTCCATAGTACCAGCTTTTTACCCAATGTGTGATTCACAACCAAAGTAATTATAAGTCTGTGTAGTAGCGGGTGTTCGTCTAAATGTCTAAATAAATCATTTACATTCTACATTTGTTGTGCTACTGCAGTGCACAAACACCTTTCCCAATACTCTCATTTCAAATTTCAGAGATGGCTTCTGTTTTATAATGAATTTAGATTCATAAATGCAAAGTCTGTTTTGGCAATGATGAGCCGCAGTTATTGTGTGATAATTTGTTGAGATTGTGTAAAGGGAAGTTCTCGATAAGGACGTGTCATTTAGAATCCATCCTAACAAATATGTTAATAGCCTTTCGCTTTACTGATGCTCAATGCGTTTTTATCTTAACAGAGATTCACTATCGCTTGGGAGAATGAAAGCAATTAAAATGTCACTTACTTTGATAAGACTTGAATTAAAAACTAACATTAATCAAAAAAATTGACATTTTCACATTGTTTAGTATCAGCTATTCATGATTCACATCATTTGAAATGAGTGTAACTGTATTTGTGACCATGGGAAGGCTTTTCATGTGAGGGATAAAGAGCTCTTTAGTTGAGAAAGCTACTGACAGCAGTAGTATACTTTTCAATAAATATATGATTTTCTTATCTGTAAGTGAAATCTCTGACCTTTTTTTTAATAAAGCACGGAGATAAGCATGTTCCAGAAGATTTATCGGGAGTTTGGTGTCGCCGGGGTCAAGAGCAGAGGAGGATTTCATCTGCGTAATTGGCCACGATGGCTTTAAAACCACTGCCACCTTTAGGGACCACTTCAGGAAATTTGGCGTGGCCGGTGATTTCTTTATTTATTTTTATTTTATTAAATGTTTCATCTCATTAGCACACACTACATGTGCAGTTGCAGAATATACATGCACATGCATACGGGCCCCTGCGCAACTTGAACAGGAACATCAAATCCTTGTTCGCTACACAGGAACATGACACGGTCTCTGCAGGGAGCGAGACTCAGACAGGGACCAGCATGCCTCACTTTGTGATTGCAGCTGTTTTCAATTTGGGCCTGAAATGGGATATTGTCTCTTCCACACTTTCCTGCCATTTTAATTAAATGTCTTCCTATTCCAGAGGACAGTGTAAATACCAGAACAGTCTGTTAAAGATTGAAGAACAAATTACTAATATTTCTCCTACGTTCTGAGTTTTTGTTTAGCGATGGGGATGAAAATATTTGCACGGCGCTCAAAATGGCATTGTGTTCTGGCACACGATCCGCGCGCTGTTAATCTGTTTGAACTCATAAACACTGTTGGATGCTGGGAATCCAGTGGGCTGATTGATATGGCAACAATTATTTGTTTAAAGCTTCTCATCTGGTCTTTTTAATGGTGAGAAATGGTCTCACAAATATGAGCTGACAGAAATTGATCATGCTAATAATACCTTTTTAAAATGTATTCCCTTAGCCTTAGGGGATATGACCTCCATGATGAAGTCAAACAAGTTTTTATATAAAAAAAAAGTGCCTCGTGAAAAAGTTGTAGGCCCTACCCTTCACTGAGTTGTGTAACTGCATTTGACCTGCAGTGATCTATTTGGATTATTCATCCATCCATGAGCTACACCTGCTTATCCTTTGGTACGCGCCTTGTCATGCTCTCATCCTTAAGCCTCTCTTTGCAAGAGCATGTGATGCCTTGATTCAACCTTTTTAATTGATCAATAAAAGTGCTTGTCACGGTGCTTAATCTGGCGTTCATTCAAAATGAATGCATGTAACCGTAACCTAGGCCCAGTCCACAGGGTGACCAAAGTGAACAAAATTGTAATTCATCACTTTACCTTTTCTGTGAACAAAGGCTACATGTAGTGTAGTGTAGAAGCAAACACTAGTCCCTGCATGCAGAACTTCACAACAGTATTCAAATTACAATCTGTCTTGTTTGATTGTTGCTGGAATTTGTGCAGTTATCTCCCGCACGCTGATTAGAGATATCACTGGATAATTCAGACACGATGAAGTATATTACGCTTGATGCATCCCAAGCATCTGTGTTCATCTGTTTACTAAAAGAAAAAGATAAAATAAAACGCTTAAATAAGAATGTACTGTAATGATCACCTCTTATACTACCCATGATACAGGGAAGCCAATGTGATGTATTTAAAAAAGCTAAAACCTTTTGTTGTGTCAAATCTAAACAGCAGTGACTCCAAACTGATGTTTATATTTCATTAAAACCTTTTTGAGAACTCCTGCCATAATCAGTAACTTTGTCTGTATCATAGCAAATTACAGTCTTAATAAGCCTATCTCAATGTGTGAGCAGAATATGTGCTCCAGTGACAAACATCAGACAAGGACACTAATGCACCTCCGAGTAGTAAAACCTGGACTATTTCCAAACTCCTTTCGTGGAACAAGCCTCCCTGTCCATCCTGCCCTCTTCACACACGCATGCTTTTGCAGCTATCCTGATAATCGTTTTCGATTTTACTTCTTTTATTATCTCTTTGGGGCCAGACATTCCTAAAATCCACTTACTTGTACTGTATTTATTAGTGAAATGGATGCATGGGATAAAAATTGGGTACTTGAGACAAGAATTGGGCACATTTGTAAGAATTGACCACAATAGTTTACAGTAGTTTAGGGGGGCCGTATATATTTGATATTCTAATACGTGTTCTGCCAATTACTTTTATTTCTATAAAAATACATTGCAAAACTTCCTGACAACAGTGCAAATGAAAACAACTCTGGAAAATATACCTTTTTTTACATCTGATTTTTTAGATTTTTTTTTTTTCACCCTTAAATTGACCTGACATGTCCTGTACAACCAGCAGCGAGTGACTATCTATCTAAATGTAGAAAAGAAAAAACAACATGTCAGTGTTTTGGCAAGTCTATCTAAACTAGGTGATGCAATTTTGTGGGGTTGTGTTTTTTTTTCATTATTTTATTATTTCTTTTCCCCCCAGTCGTTAAAAACTGTCAAACACAATCACCTTTTCAAACAAAAGTCAAACCACTGTGAAGTTCTTGGGTGGAGCTGGCAGTTTATGGCAGCCTTTGATGCCAACAAAACTGAATCTCTGGTGAAGATCTTTTGGCAAATAAAAGAAAAGTTTCTAAAAATAAATAAATAAAAAAAAAAAAAAAATACAAATATAGTACACATCCTGAAACATGTACTTGCACCCACTCATTTATGTACACGCGCACCAGCCCTAAGGTACAGGTTGTCATTTTTGTACTGAATGTTTGACAGCCTGCTTGTCAGTCTTCTCTCTGGGGAAAAGAGCAGTGGAGGATCAGAGAGCAACAGAAAGTCCTCTTTTAAAGAAAATCCCTCTCCCTTGGAAAAAACGCTCGCTGTGTTTCTGAAATGAGCACTCTGACAAATGTCATCTGTAAACATCCCTAGAAAATTAGGAACTTGGATATTTCAGTTCACAAAGCACATTAGAAGCAATATTTGTCCTACAAATAGCTTGCACTGCTAAATATGATTGGAAGTGTTAAATGTGATTTAAATGATTACTATTTTAATTGTTTACTTCCCCTTTTTTCCAAATTAGCACTATAGCCAAATTAGCACTATAGCCAAATTATTTATTTTAGCAAAATGGGTTCTTTTAATCTCTTATGCGCTTTGCAGATCATAAAAATGCTTTTATATTCATAAATTCTCTAGATGTATGTGTTGTTTAATATCTACATACATTATTTCATACAGTATCTGCCTTTCTTCAGTCAGTGTTCATTTTCTTGTTTTGACTATTATGTGTTATTGTTTAATTCTTGCTGCTCTTTCCAACTCCTTAGGAAATACTTTGGCTACTTTGGCAGGCATCACAAAGCCACCCACCCTGTTTCTCTAAAGAGACACAATGAACAACATGACACACTTGGTGAAAAATGAATTCCCTATTTGTGAAGTATTTTAAGAGAGAACTGCCTTCTGCCATTTCCCTCCCTTTCCTTCAGTTGTCTTATCACGTTGGATCTTAGGGTGTGTCTTGTGTGTATACACAGAATGTAGGCCCTTGTCCGCTCTTTCTTGCTGTCAGCAGAATGTTGTGTTTGGCTCCGCTGCTGATGTTTGCAGCCTCTGGATCCTTAAATGAATTTAATCGAGAGTGAATAACATACGAACATGTACACCAACACG
This sequence comes from Bovichtus diacanthus, assembly GCA_943590825.1. Lineage (NCBI taxonomy): Eukaryota > Metazoa > Chordata > Actinopteri > Perciformes > Bovichtidae > Bovichtus > Bovichtus diacanthus. Next base: position 2,876,690 of record CALSBV010010705.1, on the reverse strand, counting down.
CATCTCAGGAGCTGGCATCGCACAATGGGTTAGGGTGTCGATCGGTGCCCGTCTTCAACTAAGCACAAAAGCCGGTTTTGTGTCTCGCTGAGATAGAGGAAGCTGGAGCATGTTCCTCATTGATAACACTGTATGGTGTAATGGAATCATTCACAGTGGATTTAATGCCCAAATGGTTCACCAGCTGTTATAATTGTCACTTTGCAATATATGATAAAGATTACATTATGAGCAAATCACAAAATTTGTATCCAGAGCTCTTAATATTGTCCTTTATTGACATATGTTTGCCGTAATCCAAAGGACATGGGTTATATCCTTTCCAAATGAGGCATTAATCCGTAATATAATAATAATTGAGTGGTTTTATTAGGTCTAGGTATGGGCAATCCCTTGCTTTAGTTGCTGCTTCTACATTTTGACATAAAAACACTTTCACTGCATATCATGAGTCATTTGTTAAAACCAAACCATAAATAAACTTTAGGATTATTCTGCATCAACCTCTATTAATGTCCTCCAGTGTGGCGTTGAGCTGCCACCGGGGGGGCAACTGCAACACGACAACTGTTCCTGTTGTTGGGTGTGGTTCTTCACGCTGATTTCTCGCTGGTGCACCTCCACTTGATTTAACACCTGACTCGACTGTCTTAACATCTGCAGGAAGCTTCTGTCCTTCTTCCATCCCAATCTTTCTAACATCCACACTTTCACAATCCCGATCATTTAATCAGCTTTCTACACTTAATTAGCCTTCTATGCTAGCTGGACTGCTCCAACCCCTAGTCCGCCTAAGTGGTTAAACTGGCAATCCGTCAATCTGATGCTTCAAGTATGGAGAGCCATTTCTCTTCCCTTGCGTGCCTTTCTCTCCCGGATTCACATGGCTGCTTGTTTTAGTGTCTCCTCAGCACTTCCTGATGTCTGTATTCTGCGCCAAAGGAGAGACATTGAATCAATTACTGAAGGTACGCATGAATTCACACCATCCACAAGAGTCATGTATTAACAATGTTTCAGATAGAGATACATGTAGGCCACTCATGATATTGCTGTCTGCTTTTCCCTTGAGCAATTATTCACTGCTTTCAGACTGCACTGGCAGTAGCATTTTTTGCTAGAGATGCTAACTTCATGCAAAGTGGAAGTCATTTATCTTGTCTAATTTATCTGCTCTGGTTTTGTCAGGTCCCTTTTTTTTTTTTTTACATATCACTTTGTGCAGACAGTTTTTTCATTCCATCTCCGTTCCACAATATTTTGAGATATGTCAGCCAGTCACATTTGGCAAGTCAGGGTTTGTTTAGTATAACACGCATGACATAGAATTAAAGTAACTTCTATTAGCCAAGTCATTGGTATCGACATATCATTGGGTCTTCCTGTAAACATTAGCCCTGATTTCCATCTATAATTAATTGCTCTCTCATGCAATACATTTTCCTTTCAAAATGTAATCACAAATCAAATTGCTCATTTAACTACTTAAAACTATTTGGTAACCTCATCCATTACAGAACTCAAGTTTGGAAAAATAATGTACCAGTAATAATTGTCCTTCCAAAACAGAACTAAATATGTTTTGGATTGTTGGTCAAGCACAACAGGAAAACCTCATTTTGGCGTTTTTTACTTTTCACTTTTCTAGCGTTTTCAAGACCAAACAATTAAGTGATTAATCGAGAATGAAAATAATTGTTAACCATTATTACAATTTAGACATCACAGCATTGGCACCCAATAACCATTTTTTTAGATAAGCATGTTTTAATGTCTTTAGTACCCTTGCATGTAATTCCTTAGGGCAAGTATTAGAGGGTAGAATGACATTCATGGTGATTTTTCTGCCGACAATTATCTTTTAAAGTTTATTGGCCTGCTCAGTGGCTGGATCCATTGTGGTGACCAGCTGTGGTTGTAAGGATAATGCCCTCAACAAATGGCACTGAATGGTTTTAATTGCCACTAAACCACCAAAGTGATACAGTTATCCTCCTAAGGCCAACACATTATTTAAGCCTTCTATCATGATTTAAATAATGTGTGCTTGTCAGTTAGTGCTTAAACAACTAGTCAATTAATTGATTATCCTATCAACTGCAGTAGTGATAATCGATTAATCAAAAAGATAATTAATCCATTAAAATACATTTTTCTATTTTCTATTATTGAACATCTTGTTTTACTAGAGGTAAAACATTTTTAATAATTGTAAGTGGTCCCCTTGGCCTCTGGGAACAAACACTATTTTTGCATACAAGAATGTCAATATTGGCAAATATGCAAAACCCTTGATTACCTCCAAGACCATGATTACCTGTACTAAAGAGACAAACGTTAGCTGCAGGTATGTGATCGGATGCAGTCTCCAACCTTTTGAAGCATTAAAGTCGGATACGATACGCGTCCATCCACCACACCCTTACTACATTAAGGGCACACTACTTCCTGCAGTGGCAGTACATGTTGGCATTAGGTGTAAACCGTGGACATCATTTGAAGGGATACTGCACCGATTTTTAAAATGGTAAAACTAAATCCATGCACACACGCGTACAGACACATTTTTGGTAAAAACTGACTTTCTCAGTATATTTCCCACTGTCTGATAGACCATTGACACTCTTCTGGGTGAAACCAGTCAGTACAGATTTGCCTCTCTGATTAGCATCCCTGCTTTTGCCACAGAGCTCATGCTAATCAGAGCAATTGGGTAACAGCACGCTTCTTAATTTATGCTGCTGGGGCCAACACTGAACCTCATTTTTAAATGCAGTACAATGACAGTGATCGTCAATTAGAGACGTGGTATCAGGGACATGCAAAGCCACAGATGGATAACACATCATGATCTCTCCCGCTAATTCATAGCCTGATTTGCATGATCCATTTAGGAAGCATTTATGAGAATGGGAAATGGCTGTTGTCAGTGATGAGGAGGCAAGTGGGATAGATAGTTAGAGGTGGATCTTTCTTCTTGCAGTTTGTTTATACCTGCTATAATTTGTGCAGATGGATTCTCAGTATGAACCAGCAAGGATTTAAAATAATTCACCGAAATGAGGGAAAATGCTATTTAGATTATGCCATTTTGTTGTGTGTGTGTGTCTGTGTGTGGTTTCCCAAGTGTTATGCTCAGATTTGCCTCAGTATAAGAGTTAATTATAAGTCATATAATTAGTTTGCATAGTAGCCTTTTAGCTAATGAGGAGTTGCTAAACCACGAACAGAAAGTAGGGCAGTTTGGCTACAACATGTTCTAATGCTTGGAAACAACAGATCCCATCAGCTACTGTCGGGTCATCCAAAGGTTAACATAACGTACCTCGTAGTGTCTGTAGGTTCCAAATGCTGAGGGGCTATGGGGAGTTTACCTCCCCAGAAAGCCTCATTTGAAAATGAGGGAGCTCTGAAATATCGTCCATTTAAAACATTTTTTTTTTTAGAAACTGATATTTTCCTGTAGAAGTTTTTTTTCAATCCTATATTTGTAGGGAGTTGATGCATACTGGTGTGGTTGAGCGAGAAAGTGACAGTGGATGCACTCAGAGCAGACAGGTGTTGGCGATTGGAGCTGAGCAATAATTAGAAGTAAAGATGTCGAGTGGTATTAAATAAACCGTATAGGTTTCAGTTTGTCCATGAAAAATGCTGCAGATCCTCAAGACCTAAGTAATGTTCCCATGTCTTTCGTCCCAACTGCTGGGTAAATTGACAGGAGTTGTGTGCGTACTAGGAGCAATTTTATAAAAACAAAATGTTGCAACAATGAACAATTTGTCTGTTTCTTTGTTGTCACATCCTACATATTCTCTGAATTAATTGAAATGTATAGTATATGCACGTAGGCGGGCACATGTAAAGTACACTCCCTCCCCCACCCCCCCAAAAATATGGCTTCCTGTAAGCCACGATGTAATTGACACTGGTATTTGTAATAAGCCACAATGTAATTAACACTGGTATTTGGTCCATAGACATAAGATGTATTAAAATATTGTCAACAAAAGGATAAAGCAGTTGAAAATACTGTCAGCACTTATAATAATTGATGGAGATGACTGATTTGTCAGAATAATAGTTCTAATGGTATTTATGGATATAAATAAATAGACTCTCACTGCATAGCCTTAGCCATTGTTAAAGTATTTCAAATAAGTCCAAATAAATCACTTTAACTAGATTAGTGGACCGGCAAAAAACATGCTTTGCCTAAGATTTCAGTAAAGGCTTCTCCCCAATTTGTTTAAAGTAGACAGCTTGCAGGTAGCCTCAGAGCAGCAGTTACACACTGATGTATATTTAACTCTCTTCCTTCTCAGGAGGACCACATATTGGCAACCTTAGTATGTGTTTTCTCCTCCATCTAAACTCTCAACTCTTTCCATTGTATGAATAAAATTGTACAATGCCAACTGTGTCAAACACAACGTTTCTCTTGAATCTTTTCTAAAGAGGTCAAAGCGGATACCATGTGCAAGAAAAACAGGCTGTAATTACGAAGAAGATGTAAGAACCCTGGCGCTTCCCTCATGTCAATCCATGCCTTTCATTTTGCCCAAACCACTCGGTTGATCTAATTTGCTCTTTTAAAACACTTAACTCTCTTCTGTCTCCAACTTCGTTGGCTCTATGTACTTGTCATATCCCACTGCCATTATGTTTTCAGACTCTTCTTCTTTGAGGTTCTATTCAGTTACAATAATAGTTGAACTGAGCCAGGGTTCAGTGATTGTTACATATCCTCAGGCTATTTTAGGTTTCTCCATGTTACTAGAGATCGAGACTCTGAGTCTCAGTACAACTTTTTGGGCAACGATACAACCACAAAACCAGCATTTCTGTTGTCAGCAGATCTTGCTTGTGTCACATTGCCAAACCCGGTGTTTATTTTCAATAGTCTCCGAATCTGTCCAAGACGCCGGTCTTGTGTCTGATACCTAATCACTCCACCAAAATTGCACCTCTGAAAAACGGACAAGGATTGGAAGGAATGTTGATGTTCCTGGTATGGCATCTCTATTCAGACAGTCTTAAGTGAAGAGAGATTATTGTTCTGGACCATAAGAAGACCTGGAAGTTAAATTTGTCATTGATCTGTAGTTTAATTTTTTTGGCTGCGAGAGAGATACTGAGGCTGTGAGCTACCTCCTCTCTAGTATGAACTGTATTCTTGTGGCACATTTCCATCGCAATGTAGGGCTGGACTCTTCTCGCTCTTTTTTTGTTTTTCCACTCTGAATAGTACCTGGTACCTGGGTTTTTTAGATTTAAAGAAAAATGTTTTAAAATTTTTTTTTACTTCCACCTCAGCCGAGGTTCCTAGCAAGCTAAACCGATACTAAAAGGTGACGTTAAAATACTGCAGACCGCTGATTGGTAAGAGATGATTGGCACTACCGCGTCACGGGACATCCTGCACAAAAACAGCAAAACATTTCTAAATAACAAACTACCGTCAATAACGGTCGCATTTTCTTTTTTTCACACTTAACCCAGATTTAAAACAAAAGTGACTTGTTTTTCTCTTACAAATATTTTGATGTTGCAAATATTTGACAACTTCAAGCTTGTATCAGGTTGTCTATTAACACAGAGTACCTAAAAATGTCGGTAGTGTTGGTAGTTCGATTGGAAACTCGTGCTGGGGTCAAATACAGCTAAGCTCTAATTATATTGCTGTGTTTGCTTTTGTTTTACATCTCGCCATACTGTCAGGACCAACTTATTGTTATAATCCTTCCTGGACAGTGGGGATAAGAAAAAAGATCCCAACAAGATATGCCTTCTGTCTAATCTCCCCAATTTGCTTTTCTCAGTATTCCGATTCATTTGAGCCTTTTGTCTATGGCTTAAGATGCATACAATATGCAATTATGCTTCTTGGATGGGTAGTCAAATATTTCATGGGGAAAATTATGCACCATATTAAGAATGTCTTCTACATGCCAGCATGGACCAAAACTGTATGCATTTAGATGCAAATTTATGTTGACAAAGTAATCTGTCCAAGGGCCATTGCATACACCAAACCCAATTTACAATAAACTCATATTCAATAAGAAATCTGAATGTAATAGCTAATGTCAATATCCTTCTGCTGGTTTTAGAATTGCAAGGACATATTAAATATGGACTAAATTAATAAACATGATTTTTAACAGCATTGGAGAGCCATCATCACATTTAACCATCTGATTTGAAAGTAAAGCACCTTGACCAAAACAGAAATTTTAAATGCAAAATGAACGTGACATTGCTGAGTTCATTGCTCTGATAGACTGATAATATGTGTTTGTTAAAAGCTAAATTTAGTTTTCTGTAACAGTGTACACACATGCACACGCGCGCACACGTCTTGTTATATCAGAGCTGACGTGTGAAGAGCACCTCCTCATGTCATGATTTTTGCACATTTGATGCTATAATAGAGGTGGAACAGCACACTCTGATACAGTTGCATAACTGTTGTTAATGCTGCTTTTTTTTCATGTTTTTTTCACTGTAGGCGTTATGTTTTTCATGATGCCTGTAATAGTAAAAACTCCTTTTTGATTTTGATTTAGTTGCAGTACATGGTTCAGTGTTTTACTTTGGAAATCTCACTTGACAGGAAATCATTTTTACCCTAAGATTGAAACACAGGTCAAAGATTTTTTTTATTTTTATTCAGTCAGGTTTTATAATATGATTTTTCTGGATTGTTTGATGAATGTGCTGAAGGTAAAGGACCTCGCCTGCAGACATTATTGGGTTTCCATTTTTTAAATCTCACCTCAGCTACTCTGGGCCTTTTCTGTGTTCGGAGGGCTAAACTTTTACTCCATCAGATCAAGAGTTCATCCAAACACTGCAGCTGCTAGAAATGACTGCTTAAGGTGGAGACATTTTACCCAGGGGAAACATACAGGGTAAAAATCAGATATGGATATGGAATAAGATCGGGATAGACTTTTGTTTTCAAACTTAGAAAAATTCTAACTAGCAGTAAAACTCAACCGTGTATGTCCTTTGCAAACCTCAATCAAATTGAGTCTTTACAAATATGAATGAATGACAGAATGAAGACAATTACTGGGTGTCAGCTGTTCTCCGTCAGTCATTGCTGATTAAATATAACCTTGGTACTACATACAGTGTTTGTCCAGACTTGTCATTATGCTGAATGTTTCTCTAAAGTGCTGAGCTTAGACACACCTTTACATCTCTGTCATCCTAGCAACTTACATACTAGTTGGCACCAGTTTTATTGCCATCAATATCCCATTCAGTCAGCGCTTTTGCTTTCACGATGAACATTTCCCTGACTTGGGGATTTCAAGGACACAAAAAAGAGTAAGTAAGAGACAGCTAGGATAAGGCAGATAAAGAGTTGGTGGCTGAGCTCTCTTGAAGAGTATCAGCAAATAGTGCGGGAGTGACTTAGAGGGCACATAAAGCTTTTTGCAAGCATTTTGTCATGTTAGGTGTCCAGGGACAGGAGATCCAGAAAGCTCTTCGGGAGCAGGGTGACGAGATGAGCTGTGATACGACAGCTGTCGCGTGTCACCTTGAGAAGACAGACGGTGTCAGAAAAAATACTAACACCTTGCTGATGTTCCTGTGAAGTAGCCCGAAAAGACCACCCTGGACTTGTGAAAATACTGCTGTGATTTCAAACATATAAGCCAAACTTGATTAATAGCTTCTAGGGATATAAAGTGGACAGTTACAAAAAACAAATGGAGAACTGAATTTTAAAAGTGCATAAAAATAATCTGGAGCTATAATGCAAAATTGGGTAAAGTTACTAAATCCAACGATTAAGATGGTGTTAAAGTCAAACAGAATATGGAAGGATCACCCCTCCACGACAATCTAGAGCTTTTCAGAAAGGAAAACGAGGCTAAAGATGGCTCTGATCCATGTATCTCCGCAGAATAATCTCTCCATGCCAGGCAGCTAGAGTAGGCACAACCAATCCTCAAATCCTACCACGCATAAAAACCTCAAAAGTGAGCTTTAGAAATGCAAAAATAGCATATAGTTGTTGAAACAATACATTGGGCTTACGTTTCATAAAAGGTCAAACAAATGCGTGTCTTATAAAACACGGTATGGTTAGCACACATCCCAGAACAAAAATAATTGTGCTAAGAATGAACCAAGGCTGATGGACAAAACCTGAAGTAAAATGCCATACAGATAAGGATTCAGTGACCCTCTCTCCTTCTGTTACATAGCCATTCTTCAGCTGCATAACATGGTGCAAAGAACACATGTCTCTTGACGGCCACATAAATACATTCTGACCTCTAACTATAGTACATGTCTCTTGCACACACGCTGTTTAATGGTAATTTATTTGTCTGTAAATGTGGTGCCTGATGCCATAAAACAATTACAGTAAATCCACATTCATCATTTGCTCTTGTTTTAGCGTTTTAAATCCACACGGCTAAATCCAGCCACATACACTCCACCATACTCTCTATATTATACTCGCGTATGTAAGCAGCCCTGTCCACATGGGACAGTATCAGTTGGCGCTTAGAGGCTCCTGAGCCAAAATGCTCAGCCATCCATACAATGCATCAGAAACAAAGAGACAGCTGAACACACCCGATATCTTTCCCTGTCTCTGTTCCCTACCTCAGATTCTCCAAAGCACCTGTGCCTCGCTGCTTCCATACAGTAGCACTAGCTACTAGTCATCCATCTGAAAGAGGGATTTGAGACACTTGACATAGAAAAAAGCCAAATGTGTCTAAAATGTCATAAAAGCTTATATCACATTTTATTCTGATGACTGTGATTTGTCATGTCTTCTATTGTTATTGCCCCTTTTAGATTCCCAAATGTATATAAAAGACAGTGGTTAAATATAAGTGACATGTTTATGGTTATGTTGGATGCTATACGTCTTGCATTACACTCAGAGTAGAATTAACAGCTTTCTGACACAGTGTCAACATATGACAAAGCTTCAAAAAAGTGGCTTTGTATTAGATTTTGCAGGCTTTCCTCAAGTATCATCTCTGTACCACTTGAACCATGTAGCTAGGCAGGGAGGGTTAGATTATCTGAAAAGTGCAGTGGTAATTATTTCAGTTTTGACATTTTTCCTCTGAAAAATAATTCCCTGCGTAAATCACATTATACATGGTGACGATTCCACTTTGTAGGAACACATTTTACTTTGTCTTTGCCATTTCATAATGGGCATGTTGGGCTATGGTTATCTGAACTGGTGTTTCGGCTGCAAACACTTTTATTGGGGTGGTTGATGTGGTGGGGCTCTATCAGTCTAAATGCAGGCTGAAAAAAACAAAACAATGGGCTCAAAGAGGCCAAAAGCTGTGTAGACGTTTTCGTCCTATTCTCAGTGGTTTTTGCACCAAGAATGACCTTTTCTAATTTGACCAAACATATTGCTTGATAAGCTTGAAATCAAATTACATTATGTTTTAAGTACCTTATGAATTATTGAGGCCCCAGATATGAGACTGACTCACCCTTTTCGTTAGAGGTTTGTCCTGGAGTTGAAGGCTTCACCTAAACAGGGTCACGTGAGATGTGACTGTATTTGCTCTTGTACTTTTCTCACATGGGCAAAATTAAAGCCCAAATAAGTGACCCAGCAAATAATCTTGGTTCTTCATGCAAAACTGCACGATTTTAAGCAACATTTTCGAAATGTATGTTGCAAGCGGCTAATATCCCTAGCGTTTCTGCTACATCAACCACCCAGTGTCACCATGGGCGTTGTTAGGCGTAATCTAATATGATGCAACAAGGAAGCAGCACATCACGTACATGACAAAAATGGGCAAGTGCTGAACTCTCCATGATTCATTTTGAGTTTTGACTGTTCACTAAACCGTCTTTAGTCACACACCAGCAAGGCAAGTGTATTTCTATTATACACTCGTGACCTAGATATTCTTCATGGCTTTACCCCTAATCATATTAAGAACACACACCCGTACACACACACACACGGCACCAGTCGTTGTAGCCTGAGGACATTGCAGTTGCCAGCGACTGTTAAGGTCAAATGAGCAGAACCCACTCTAAAGCAACTGCTTTAAATGCTCTCATCTGGTAACATGGCATGAGCAAGTAACAACAATTACTCCCACCACCCCAGTTCACTACAACAATTACTAACAAGCCATTCTTGCATTATATTAAACTACTATACTGTAATCGCATTGACTTTCATTACTTCCTCGCTCTGAATACGAGGCATCCGATTCAGGATGTGCTTTCATCTGAGAAGGCTGTTTATGTTGGTGATGTCACTTTCAATTGAGCTGCCTTTTTCTCTGCAATTATCTATGGCTGTGGCCTTTTTGTTTCTGTGTCTAATTCCTCCATTCATTTGAATCAGGCCTCCGTCTGTTGCGTTCTGTAGAGTCCTTATGGGAGCAAATGAATGGATTGCAGGTTTTAATTAGAATAGAACAGACCTTGCATTAGGTCAGCCACCATTAGTTAGTCTCCTTTCTTTTGTACTCTTTATAGCCGCTGTAAAGCACAGGCCCTAACAGGCAGGCCCCTTTTTCTTGTCGTTTGTATAACTGGATCATCTTGCAGAGAGAAGCAGTTTTCCATATTAATACTTCCTGAGGTCTGGAGTTTATTAAGAAGATAATTTCTAATCACTCTGTGTTGACTTTTGCTGATTTCAGAAGATTTGTCTTGTAGGAAATACTTCAAGTACTTGTAAATTCTAATTTAGAGCTATAAATGTTTTCTAAATTGCAACATATGTTTTGAATTGGTATCATGGGGCCCTGAGGGTCATGAAACTTGCCCTCTTAAGTTAGGGCCATAATCATAAATCCCCAGGACCACACATACTGTAAAGGGAGTGACAGGGCCGTGCTTTTAATATTTCTTTGTCTTTTTTAATGCATTAAATGACACTGAACTCTACTAGTGAAAGCAAAACAAGCTCAGTTTGTTCATCAAAGGCTTTTTGCCCAAACCAGGCAGGCAGTGTATGATTCATTGTGGAAATCAATGAGGATTAATATAACTTCTGTTGACAGTATGAGCATGGCTCTGGTTCTTTGAATGCTCATCCTGATCTGAACCCACGTCAGTGAATGTGGGATAGTGCTTTTATAATATCAGTGAAAACTGTAGCCGATTTGAACTCTGTTATACAATTTAATATATAAAAATATGTTGTGCATTAAGAATACCTTTTTAGTAATTTGTCCCTTTTATCGATTCTCATTTTTCAAATCGGTAAATAGGAGATAAAAATAAAGAAAACATTCACAATCCTTCTGGCCTCCCATCATTATCATCATATCCACTATATCTGTGTCCAATGACTTTGTGTTCAATGACTGGATTCACATTGAGGACAGTCTCTCAGGGTTGGTTTTCATCAGGTACTGGATTAGTTTTTTTCTTTCCCCATTTCGCTTGAAGCTAACCTGTCTTTAAGTCTTTGACTTCATGTGTGAATTAGGGCTTTCATGCAGGATGTCTGATTTTCTACCAACTTTCTTTTCTTTTTTTTTGGATTATATGTTCAAAAACATTTCGATTTCTTCCCGGAAACTGAACGTTGCTTCAGAACTTTGAACTCTAGGCGGCTCTGCTGAGACTCAGAGCAACGTGTTTGACGTTGGCGGCGGAGATGTTTGGGGTCAGGGTTGTTGGCCGGCCCCTCCACTCACATCCTAAAAACATTACCCAGATAACCCCTTCTTCTGACCTCCTCTTTTCCAAAGCTTTTAGTGTTGCTTCCCACAAACACATGTTGTAGCTGTTCAAGATTACTGATGTGCACAAACTTCTAGGATCACAGGCTTATTTGAGCTCAGGACAGATGTAAAAGTTGAAAAGATTAGCTAAAATAAATCTGAAGGCACAACTGTCAACAGCAGAGCATAACTTTTATGTTGGAGCCTGGGAAGGAGCTAAACAATAACCAGAGAAAATACCTAATGGCTCCACTACATGTAGCCGTAGGCTGGTAACCTGCGAAATGGACCGGCGATACTATCCGGATGTACCACAATTTGTTAACACTGTTGGCTAATGTACAACATGGATTCTGTGTTTAAAAAAACTTGTTGTGTGTATTGTTGTGGACAGAGTAAGTACATTTGACCACAAGGCAGAGTGTTTTATTGTTAGTGGGTCGTTTCTGTTTCTTTGCCTACTCTGTGTTTAGAGGGGAGTCAGACAACCATTCACATTCCAGCTTGATTCACTGTGTGGTGTATGAAGGCAGTTGAGGTCAAAATCTTCTATCCGGAGTTCAGAATTTGTAAAGCCGCGTCAACAGGATTTTTGAAAGGAATTTTTTTTGACGTGATCATTCTTAAATGAATGTCTGACGTCCCTAACATTAAACTATTACGCCGCCACCCTCTTTATTCAATAAAATGTAAACACAACAAACGTCTGTTCCACGTGTGTAAGGACCAAAGTGCACAAGGATTTAAAGGGCGAGTGAACATCTCTGCCCCCAATTAACCCCTGTTTATGTGAGTGAGCTGTTGTTTTGTTGTGTTTTCATGTTTCAGATTTCAGCCTTTTTAAGCCATGAATGGCTGTGTTGTCCGTTTGGAATTAAAACAGTGTGTGGCCCTGTAAAGAGCTCCGTCCATTTTCTCTGGCAGCTAAGTAAACACAGCGAGGTCATTTAGAAAGATGGGGGGGTGACCTTGTTTTCACTGGCAGCAGTTCAGACAGGGAATTTTGGGACACTGTTTGGGTACCTACAATCTATTAGTCCTCCAAACCTCTAACAGAAGCTTTGGCACCGTCTGACAAGTCATTACGAAGCCCATAGAGCGCCCTGCAGAGTTTTCTCCCTCTTTTTTTACTTTTTATGTGTGCTGTTGGTCTGTGTTTGATTACTTGTTTGTGTGTTGGGACATTCCCAGATATGCACACCAAGCTAGAGTTCATATTTCATCCTTTGATTTTTTTCCCCACCACTTAGCTGCTTTGACCATATCCTCTCAGGCAACGTGCTCCCCTGGTGCAAGTATATCGCATGCATGCACATACAGGACAGACCAGGATATACAGTTGGAATGCACACCTGAGCATGCATTAACACACACGTTCACTTTAATACCAAGGTATTCTATCCACAATTTAATGGGCTTGTACATTTTGGAAGATAATATTCTCAAAAATCCCCAAACTTGTTTTTTTTTCCTACAGCATGGTGAAAAAAAAAAATGCACGTATGACATCTCTGCATATCGAAAGAGAGACGGCTGTTTCATACTGACTAATAAAATTGGATAATTTTGTCAAGTAGGTTTAAAGTTCTATGGATGACAGAGGAGAGGCTGAACAATGGAGCCGGTTGTGAGAGAAAAGTTAATTACGGGTACATTGAATTCACTGTCATGCTGAATTATTTCCTCTAGGAAATGGACTGGGACAATATTAAGGGACGGGGATGGGTTCTGTTATGTTGGTAATGTTATAAGTTAATGTTCAGCATAGCTAATGTCTGATGAGTCTTAAGAGCAGGAAATATTGCTTCAAGGTTAAGTCTGGGCCACTGAGATAATTAGGCTTCTACTGTTACAGCCAGGACCTTGTTGGAGGGAAGAAAAAGAGAAACTTTTCATATTTACCAGTTACAGACTAAAAAAACATGTATGCACCCAGCAGCAGCAGCATAAAGCTGTGTCATTTTTTTTCTGTCAGCAGTTTTGTTTGTTTTATTCTTTGTTAGATCCCTCTCGGTTTCTTTCTGAGAATGTTTTATTGCCCTCTATTTGTATTGGACTTTATTTAGGAATTTCGATTGCTCAATGCGGTTTTAGCAGGCTTTTCAATTTCATATTGGTCAACTTTGTTCAGGATTATAGCACACGTGGCCTTAAGTGTATTGACCATATCACATTTCTGAAGAGCAGAATGTCCAGTCAGAAGTGAAGATTAACTGTAAGGAATCTGTAGCCACAGAATTGTCAAGGTGGCAAAGATGCACATTGAAATAATCGAAAACGTCATAATGCTCTAATAATTGATGAACTTTTCAGTGCTCCAGGAAATGGATCTCATAAAGGTCAAGGCAATTAGAAACAATAAAATCCTTATATACAGCATTATATGTCTTATAACCCCAAAGCTAAACTAAGTCCAGAGCAACAGATGCTAAAGACAGGATGGGGATTGGGGCCAAATATACAGTCTGTGTTTAGACTGTTTTTGTGGAAGATGACATTGGCTGTCAGTAGTGACTTAGTTTCCCATTGGGTTGGAGATTAAAGTTTTTTCCTAGGCAGGAAAGCATCAAAATGGCCAGAGTCCTGTGGTGGTGGCGGTGGTGGTGGTGGGAGTGATAGGGGGTGGTAGTAGTGTAGTAACAATCGCATAGTAAGCATCCATGCATGAATGGTTGAATTTGATGTAATAAATCATGCATAGTTTGTGTGTGCGTGCGTGCATGTGCATTTGTTGAGTCAATCGTAATCCCTCCCAGTCTTTTTGTATGTGCATGTTTAGATGTCTCCTGCCATTTGTCCTCCCCTGGGTCCTGGTTTGTTTATTCTTAAGGCCCCGATGTAACATGGCTACCATAACAGGCATTCTATTAAGTGTGTCTGGATGGGTCTCCCACACACCACTGAACAGTCATCAGCTCTATGCTGCTCCCGACTAGAAGTATTAAATCAGGCCTTGTCCAGCTGGGGCAACATCCAATATGCAGCCCATCGTCTTTATGACTCATTTTATTTGTACGGATCTTTTTTTTCATGGCGAACACAGAAGTATAGTCATTTTTATGCACTCCTGTGTTGCATGAAGATATCTATTTTATTTCATAACTAAAGGGAGAAGTGCCACATAATATTCTTCATAAACCGCTGCATGCAGGCAAATACTTGTTCATATTGATATTTTCTCTATGTTTGATTGCTTTAGTACAGGTTTAGAGATGAAATGCACCATCACGGACTGCTATATTTTAGCATTGACCACTGTCGTGCTACTTGGCTTGGGCACTTCATGGATCAATCAACACTGTCCTGTCCCGACCCTTCACCACCAGCGCGCCACACACACAGCAGTGTTTATAGTGAGGTTCAGGAATAGAGGGCAGGCTTAGGGCAGGGGACACAGACATCAGACAGGCATCTTTTGAAACGGACTGCATGTTTCCTTCTGCCACCTGGGTCCTCCATTACTGAGACACATGCTGCACTTGCAATAATTCAGTCTTTCCTTTACGAAAATAGAATAATAACTCGGCAGTAGTATTCTTCAGACAGTGCGGTTGGATGGAAAATACATTGCGATACATAATTTCCATTACTGTAATCCCAACCATAACAGGTCATTCCACAATAAACCTATACATGTAAAAAAGGCATTAAATATCCATGATTTATTGGTAAAAAAAAATTGACAAGCAAAAAGCAGTTATTGTAGCCACTGAATTTCAGAGTCAATGTTTGTCTTTTTCATCCCTCTCTCTGTCTTGCTCAGTGAAACACTTTACCCCAACACACACACAGACACACAGACACGGAGGAGGGCAGCTGAGCCTCTTTTGAGCAACAACAGCTGGAATGGTGTGATAAGGTAGCAAAAAACCCAAGGCCGGGGGTTTATTTTTTTTAGGCACGGTCAGAATAGCAAAGGTTTTCGCACCACAATGGTACATGGCTTCTGAGAACCCATGTTTATCATTCCTCAAACCGTTTCATAGCCCCAAATGAAGACAAATGACACACACTGAAATCTCCTGTACTGCTGCTTCATCACAGGACATCTGGATAAGAGAGAGAGGAAGACAGGAAGAGAACAGGGGAGATGGAGAGAAAGGGAGAATAGTTTCTGGCAAAAAAAAAAATGTCCCCACTGCAAGGCCACCGTCCATTTCCACCATGGTGACAGTGATCTATGTCTCCCGGTGGGCAATATTTTTTCTTTCTCCTTTAATCTCAGATAGACTATACAGATAGAGAACACCTCAGTTCAAGAAATGAAGAGGAGACCCCCCCCCCCCAGTAGTGGTTTATCAAGGACATTCTGCTGGGAATTCGGTAGATCCCGTCCCCCTGAGTCAGTCTGTCATACTGGGTTCAAAAGAGAAACTGTAGACTGGATGTTTCCAGGACAGTTTAATAATATATCTTGTATCTATGACATAGATGATAACATACTGTACCAATTTTATACAGGCTTGCGGTCCAGTTTATCCTACCCATCCATCAGCTCCAGATTTGAAACATATGACCACAGTCCACAAGAAGTTAGAGCAATGAAGCCTGTGCAGTGTCTTGAATATGCTTTGAATGGGAAAGCATAGCATGTCCAGCTGGCTTTGATAAGGAATAGAGATGTGCTGTATAATGTGTTTTGTTGCCTTGTATTCAACGGTGGTATGTTTACTTAAAATGTTAACTGAATTGAAAGTGAAATTGGAAATGGGAAATGTGCTCAGAGTAGCAGAGCTCGGTCTGTTTTTACTCTCCGGCACAATAAAACAAACCGGACATAAAACTGATCGAATCACTGAGGATCACTGGGATTTTTTTATGTTTATTTCTACAACCTTTCAGGGTTGTTACCGTCTATTATTAGATCAGGACTTTGATGTCCCTTTGAAGATGTCATTCGGATGCAGATGAAACACCTGCACGCCTGCGGGATGATCAAAAGTGCCCATTTATTATAAAACATACAAAAGTGGTGTATTACTCTGCAGTGATGCTCTGAGTGCTGTTTGCAACACTTTGTCGCGACAAAAGCTGACATTTTGCAAACTTTCATTTTCTTTCTTTATTTGTTAATTCCCCCGGCATTTTAAAATAAATTGCAATCTCGTCTTTACCACGAGTCATATATTTTACTATGCAGTGTACATTTTTAAATACCTAATGTTATTGAATGTGCTGAAATTTCCTTGCTGAAATGTCGTGAATAGTTGTTCAGCTCAAAGGTTTTTCCTATTTTATTCAGCTTGGCTTTTGCAGGTGAGATGCTCTTTTGCAATGTAACATCACTCACTTTTATACGGTCTGTCACTTTTCACAATATGCACAACAAAACAAGAGATTACAGGTGTCATCATATCGCCCACACATTGGAAAACGAGGCCCGATGTTAATGATTAAGCATCAGTTCTCTGCAGCATCAACCTCCCGACCTCTGTTGTGTCATATATCCAGGCCCTTGTTATGCATCAGGATACCTATAATTACAAACATATTTCACTAGACGCATACACTCATACCACCTACTGACACCCACACGCACACAAAACACTGTGCATCCTGACATATTTCAATTCTTCCCGTCTCTATCTCAGGCCTTAATGTTCCTCCAATTACCGCCAATTACTGCTCTCACCACTGGTGGATGCCAAAAAGATTAACGCTGAAATACCAAAGCCATTTGGTTGCTTATTGAACGTAACACTCCTCTGTCCCAGCATGCTGTTCTCGTATTGATTTTCAAAAGGCGACGCTGCTGATCCATGAAGGCAACACGGTGGCATATATTAGAGCTATTTGAGCCAATTAGAGTGATGTATGTCTCGGCAGCCGGTGGTGGCGTAGTCGGCGACACACTCGGATGGAGACGCGCTCCGTCATTTTTCAGAGTAATTAGAAAAACATCACATGCCATGACAGTCGGGGGTGGGGTGAGTGTGTAACCCCTGGCACACTGATACTGCCACAGAAGTACAAACACACGCACAAACGCCAAGAGGGAGAGACGGCAAACACTGTTTAACGTTGATTTATGGTACAGATTTCGCCTTAATAACTCAAATCGTTTATCTTCATTCAAAGTGGATAAACATCTTATTTACAAGTCAAATTACATATTTGCCTGGCAATACTTAGGGACGGGAACACTTCCACAGCCCGCTGACGTAGATCACCAGCCTTTACATCGCATCTGTAGTGGGCACTTTGGGGCAACTGGGTCACTTGGAGATGCATTGGAGTTACAGCACAGACTAAAAGGAGCTTAGCTCAGGCAGCCAACCTTGGTAGGCCTATTTCAGAGACGATGGGTGAGAATTGTGAGTGTTTCTATTTTCCTCTTCACTGCTTCCATGGACATGATCATTCGTGCCCTCTTAAATCCTCCCCTACACACACACACACACACCAAGGGCCATATGTGCCCCTGTCTTCTCTTCAAACTACAGAGCTTGACTGAGGTTAACCTCCACCACCTCCCATCCAGTGGACTACACCTACTGTTTGTATGTTTTCATTGGGAAGACCAAAGAAAACACATATTTCCTACATAGCTGACATGAAAGGTACAGTAAGAGTGTGTGTCGCTGCATATGCATGCAGGGTTGAGCGCCTGTGCACAGTACTGTCTCTGCTGGACAAAGTGACAACAGAGAGAGAGAGAGAGAGAGCGAGAGAGAGAGAGACAGAGAGAGAGAGAGAGAGAGAGAGAGAGAGAGAGGGGGAAGCTAGGTCTCTCCTGTCGCTCCATTTTTCTCTTCATCTCACAGCCGTACATGAGCTGATTGAGGGAGTAGGGGAGGAGGTGTGTGTGTGTGTGTGTGTGTGTGGGGGGTCATACAGTATGATGTCTACACTGTCTGCCTGCTGCTGCATGACACACACAGCAGATCAAGAAAGGTGGGATGGGGGGTGGGGGTTTAATTATAAATGGCTTCATTCCAAAATCTTATTAATCCATTTTGGATTGAAAAAATAAAGTGATTGGAAGATGCACCTGCATCAGAGCTTTGTTTCATGCGTTTGTTAGTGTGTGCTTGTGCACCAGACAGTCTGGGG
Organism: Bovichtus diacanthus; assembly: GCA_943590825.1. Taxonomy (NCBI): domain Eukaryota; kingdom Metazoa; phylum Chordata; class Actinopteri; order Perciformes; family Bovichtidae; genus Bovichtus; species Bovichtus diacanthus. The sequence continues at coordinate 2,857,932 of CALSBV010010705.1, read as the reverse complement.
GGAAAAAAAAAAGAAGAGCCATCTAACTGGCTGGAGGGTGTCCATCTACTCACTGACTGTAGTGGTTTAATCAGCAATGCTCTTCCCTCACTTTCCTCTAAAAGTGCGAATCTTCACTGGCCTCACGATTCGATTATGATTCACCTGTCAACAATTCCAATGCACATCGATGCATCTTAATGTCGTTTCAGCCTGTATGCACATTTTTCACGGAGCGTCTTATATCGGTAGCGAGGGCAGCAAGTTAAACTCAGACTACAGGAGTTTTGGGGAAATTTATGCGCGATCCCCCCCTCCAGAATCCTTGCAGAACTCTTTAATCTGTACCAATGTTCGGCCCAGATTATCTGTTAATGTGAAGGGTTTACAGATCCAGTTTTAAACCTCCGAACTGTTCAGACTCATCTCAGATTAATTTCAAACATGTTTGATATTTAGGACCACAATAGTCAATGAGAGGGACATTCTAGCCCTTGAAGCTAATGTTAGCTAGCATAGTACTGTTTACAGGTATTAAAACCGGCCACTTCTCCTGAAACATTTTGTCATCGAGACTCATTAACCTTATGCTTTTTGTTTTTTCTCACTTAAGTTGTTGCACCACGTCAGTCTTCATTTTGTTTACATCTGCTTCACCATGAGAACACGTGAGGTGGTGCATTACTCCCCCTGGCACAACACTCTTAATATTACACTGTAGTGTGTGATGCACAATTATTTTCAAATTGTGTAGCGTGTGCATGTTTGAGATTAGAAAGAAAAACCTCTGAAGTTTCTCCATGTCCGTTGTTCAACCCGATTTTAAAATCGGTTAGGATTTGCAAACTTCTGCAGTCTCAGCCTGGCTTTAGCGGACTGCCGGGTGATTGATCGTCACCCCGAGAGTTTGTGTGTGTGCAAAGCGCCGCCCTCTGTGAAACAAGCGCGACAGTGAATGATTATTATGTTCTGTCACTGCATCGATGCAGAATCGTCCACATTCTCATCGCATTGCATCTCAGAATCGAGAAATTTCCGCACCTTTGGCGTGACACTTTAGTCCCTGCTAAGGAGGGCTGTAGACGAATATGTACTACCTGTTACATCTGGTAACGCACTGTGCATGTGCCGGGAACCAACTACTAGAATTTGGTAGTGCAACAACAACCCTAGCCAGCTTCCCACCCACAACTACAACTAAATATGCTCTTTGAAACAAAAGGCCACGATAGAAGTACTGCAGAAAAATACCCACAAGAATAAAACCAAAAAAAAAAATCAAAAACATTTTGAGTAATCTCAAGAAGAGTAAGACAAAGGTGCTAAAGGTGCTTTGTGACAAGTCACCAGTTCCAATTATGCTATCTTTTGTCAACATGAGGTTTTAATTCTGCGTAATGGTGTGCTCATGAATATTTCTGTAAAAAGAATGACCTTATAGCATTGTGTGTGCCTGTGTGCATCTTTAAGTACTGGATAGGGCGGCAGAGTGAGACGGAAAGATGGACTGACACGCATCCACACACAGTGGAACAGAGGCAGGCTCCTGGGATGATGGCTGGCTCTGTGTTTCCTCTGGATGACAAATTAAATCAGAACGGTGTCCTCTGCTCTAATAGAGTAGCTCTGTCCTGTTTTATCTATTTACCACTGTACTCTCTGCCTCTGTTTGGCTGACTGCGAAGATTAGGGCTCCTAAGTAGCACTGTTCTGAGTTGGTTCAGATCATACTGCTAGATATCAAAAGTCCCATATTAAGGGACAAGCCTGACACTATGTTTACTATTGTAAGACACAGCATAGGACATTATGCCAGCATAACTAAACTGATACAGGCATGGGACTCCATTGTCATCCAAAAGCTAATAAAACCATGGTGATGTATACCAGTTCATTCTGGTCAGACACTCAAACTAGCAAAGCGGTTTAAACACTGAACTCTGTCCGTGAGCGCGATCATTTTCTTGACACTCTGGAGTTTGAAGCAACTTAAAGAAGTGACTTGTGTGAATGATATGTAGCACAGGTCTGGAGGTGAACGTGTTTGTGCACAAACCCTATACAACTTCTCTTCCTCGAAAGTAAATAAACTGAAACATCCATCTGGGTCCTCGGTGTTCTCTGGGCTCTTCTTAGACAGATCCTGTTTCTCTTAAAACAGAGCACCAAAGGGGGTTTTAATCATTGGTAATTGAGGACCCTGCTGGGAGTAAATGAGCCTTAATCTGACAGCCGAGTGCGTACCATTAGCACTGGGGGCTTAGGCATTTGGATGGCACATTTAGCGTGATGCAGATAGAAGCAGGATTTATAGAACTGTCAGTAGCTTTGCTGCTGTGTTGGAGAGAGTCGGGCCACATCTAAGTGTATATCCCCTGTGGGATCTTTAGCTCATGCTAAACCTATTTTGAACAAGCTTGTGGGTTAAGGATTTGGAGCAACTCTGTCCTAAAAACACAACACTGAAACATTTAGCTGTTTAGACTGTAAAAAGAACAGACTTCTTTCTTCTGCTCTCCTTGGGAGTGTTTGATTAAACATGATTTAATTCTGTGTTGATCATATCTAATTTAATTTAGATCCTCTGGCTGCTTTACTCTTTTACTCCTGAGAATTTTTACTTTTATTCAGATAATACAATTTCACTTCCGAGCCTTTTTTTGTATGCTCTGTCTGAGGTGAAACCCTTCTGACTTACATCCCATTTGACTGATAAGCCCAAAATTGATATTTTTCTTCTCATAAGAGTTCTCTCTGTGCCTCAGTTTGCTTGCTGGGGAACAGGACTGGAGAAAGACAAATCTAAAGATGGGGAGAAAGTATGAATTAAAAGATAAGGGACAGTTTTTCAACCAATGTTTATTTCATTACATTTTGAAAAGGTCATAATAAAGATAAGCCTGTCATGTCCTGAAACATGGCTGTATGAACAGATTAAAAAATAATGTCCTTTCCACATACAAAGCCAATGCCTTTTAGAAAAAGCTTTGACTAATGGAAAGACCTGCGCAAATAAGGACACCCTTGCCCAATATGTAACTATTAATAACCAATATTCAATATTCACACATACTTAATTAATTTAAGATATGAAAATAAGTATGGCAACATCAGGTGGGTGTGTGAGCATGTACGCATACAAGGGGATTTGTGTGTGTGTCGTCCAACAGTACGAGGGTGTTTGTGTGTCTCTGCACCTTCCACATGACTGCATGTGTTGGGCTAAAAGCCTTGCAACCAAAAATGGTCATCTCCAGTGTTTCCTAACACTTCCACTCGAGCAGCTAAAAACAGCACCTGGAACTATAAGGTTAACGGCAGCTACTGGGAAATATGGACTGAAAACAGAGGAAGAGCTTTAAAAGACGAGTGAAACTGCACACATTAGTGATATTTACAGGGCATTTTAATTAGATCTGAATAATGTTTGTGAGGCCAAATATTGACTAAGATGCTTCTCACTGATGTGGTGTTTCAGTGAAACATACATTGCCATAAACACACTAATCTTAAGTATCTTTTTTTCACATCAAATTATACCATTACTTCAGTACATGTGTGGGTGTTTATTTCTAAGATAGTGTAGCTCAGATGTTCAATAACACCAGTTAAGGGGAATCAAGCAGTGAACTGATCAGATAAAGGTGGATTTCCTGAACCTAGAGGTGACATAGTCACGGTCTCCATGGAGATTCAGCCTTTTCCCCAATATGAGAGGGAAAAAAAAGCAACTCCTGTTCATACTTGCAGGCAACCACAACCACAATTGCTTCTACAGCTAAGCCAAGCTTCAATGAATACAGGCAGCATGTATGTTGAATAGAATGAGCTCAAGATGCCATTACATTAGTTTTGCATCCTGCTGTTAACATTTTATCCCACGTTTTAGATTTCCTCAAAAATAAACCTACAGCAGGACCCGACACACTGCAGTTTTTTTCTGTAATACACAGAAAACAAGCTGTGTGTTTTCATACTGCGGCGGTAGCAGGAAACCATAATGAGCTACAGCACATTAGAAATGACCAGACACTCTGTGTAACTCTGCAGGCACCAGTCTTTGTTTTACGGAAAAAGGAACCCGAATAGGAGATGTAAGGAAACTGACGTGGCTTTCACTAATCCCCGTTGTGATTAACAACACCAGTGCCTCTTGTCTATGTGCATGGCATTTGTTGTGCGTGAGGGTGTGTGTGTGTTTTCATCTTTGCTCTTCTTCACTGTACCGTGTGACGATGCATGTGCACGCAGCCTATTGTCATAAATGCTGTGTTTTTTGAAGTGCGATAACGATTCGGTCGCTGGTGCAGAAAATGTGGATTACAAAACCAATGCTTTGTTGTTGTTTTTTTTTTGTTTTTTTAGCATTCGTAGGTCTCTTATATATCTTGTCTATTTGTGTCTTTTTCCTCATTTTTTGTTTGTCTATTGCAGTATACAGTTAACTTGCGGTCCCATCCCTCCGCCATTGGTAGCATTATTTTTTGAAAGTGTGATATTATAATCGTTTTGAACTTTAATTACATTAACACTATAAAAACACATTTATAATACAACATAGGCCAGAATTAAGCTCATGATCCCACTTTCCTGACCTCTGTCCCCCGGTAGTGTTGAAGGTTGTGACCAAGTACTGGATTAGCAGTTTCTAAACCAGCTCGGCTGCAGATTGGGATTGGCTCAATACTCTGACCCATCCTCTTACTTCTAATTGGTTAACCCTCTAATCCAGCTGGCGGTCAGCAGTAACGCTCTCCAAAGGCTGTTTGGCGGCAGCTTAGCCTGCTGCGCCAGGAGACTCCTGCCAAACTGAGTTCATTAACAACAAGTGGTTAGAATACAGATACTTGGTTGATACGTTTGTGTGGGAGGACGGTTGTAAACGGTGAACTTGGTGAGAGGAAGAGGCGGAGAGAATGTGTATTGACTTTGATCTTTTGCAATTAAATCACTTCCTCAGTTCTGATTCAATATCTCAATTATGTGATTCGTGTTCACAACAATTATATCCGCAATATTTTAATATACTGTATCAGTTTTGCTATTATCTGTCACCAATAGATACAACAAAATGGTGATCCCCATTCATGAAATCCTGAACATTTTCTCCTCTAAACACTATTTATAATTTTTTTTTCTGGAATAAATCCCTCTGGAATACAAAGAAGAAATAGTATGAGCAGTAATGGCCACCATGGCTCAACAACCAAACGGCAACCCTTCAGAAAAACTGAACACAGCAAAAAAACAGACTCTCAAAAGGAAAGATATCACTCACCACATTATTCAATCAACAACTGGTGTCTGGTGAACATTCACGGGGGGCGTTCAGGGACGTGTGCGTTTCTGCATTTACAGAATTTACTTGGACGACGACCAAGAAGAAAGCAATTTATATATCAACCAGGCAGCCTCTTCTGACAGATCTCACGCTGCACCGATGCAGGGTTTGGTATGCTTTTGTTTTCAATGACAAATTCAAAGGAAGTTGTTTTGGAAAAAAAATGGGTATGAATAACTTTCCATAACTTGTGAAATATATTAGCCATAGAAGTATATGTGGTCTAATATTAGCACGGCATTGTCATAAAATCCTTCATTATTTCAGTTTTAGTTTATTGTAAAACAAACTGCTAAACAGCTGCCACAATATCAAGAGCTGAAATAAACGTCCAGTAGTAGTGGTAGTCATTTTAACATTTAGGTACTAATAGGTAGTTGTATATTTTTGGAGTGAGAAACGATAGCTAAAATGTACAACCCTAAACAATGGGGTAATGACTGCTCAACATAAACTGTTTCACTTTGATTTGGCCTTTGATATTGTATGGCACTGACAGTTACATTATAACTGAAACAGATAAAGTCAAAATTGGTTTACCCACAGACACACAGAGCTCCCTGATGCTGATTTAATTAGCTTGATTAGATAATAGAGGTGAAGCGGTGGCCATCTTTGAGCCAAACCACCCACTGTGAGAAATCACATTGGACAGGTATTCTGAATGAAGATGAACCAGTGTCCCTGGGATCTTAATTACTTCATATGTAATCTCATTGTATTGCTTTGCACAGTCTGCCAGTCTTTCAGTTTAAACTAACAGCATTATGCTCGGAGAGAACAAGATGCCATGTGTTCAGGTTGGAGCTGTCAACTCAGATTGGGGAGATTTCAGCTGCCCAGAGTCCTCTTTTCTCTCCATTTGAGTCAGGTATTTCCCCCCCGGTAGCAATTTTTAGGCTAATTGATCCAGCTAATGAAATGGCTGTGCCCCAGACTGAGGTCACACACACACATCCCAGGAATTACAGATGTGCTTATACTACAAGGCAGGAATTGATAGCTGAATAAGTGGGGGATAAATGAGTGGTCAAGGACTAATTGATTCATCTGATGAGTTGTGTTGCATGGCTGTGTGCGTATGTGTGTGTTTTCATGCACATTTGGATGTTAGCCACTGGCCTAAATGCAGATATGATGGCTGATGGGATGGATTAGTCAGAGGGGAAGTTACAGTAAGTGGCTCCTTAATGGGCAGCTGTGGCCTCATCTGCCAACTCTGGACGGAACCTGCTTTAACCAAGGCATCAAGCACACATAGCCTCACACACACGCGCAGAATATTATCATGCTAGATGTAAAAATCTTGTTGTAATGCTGACACAATTAGACGATTAATTGATCAGCCAATTGGAAATTCTGATAACCAATTAATCATTATTTGCTGGTGCAAGCCTCTCAAATGTGAAAATCTACTGCTTCTCTCTGGTTTATATAATCAGCAATTGAATATATTTGGGTTTTGGCATGTTGGTCATACAATTCAAGCAATTTGTAAATGTCATTAACGAATTTAATGACATACGATTAATTGGGTAGTTTTCATCCCTATTTTTTTCATTTTTAGGTCTGTTCGTTAGGGTTAGGCTGAAAAAACAAAACAACTGTGCGGCCAAAAAAAAAACACAAAATCATCAGATATGAAGTAATAATAAGTACTATCATTTAGAGCAAGGGAGAAACCCTATGCTTGCATGTCAGATTTGTTTTTAGCGACTCTAATACTGTAGGTCACAGGTTGTTCTCAGACGGCTGTTTCCCAGGTTGGAAACGCTACCGAGCCAATCAGCGATTTGTAGTTTGGCTTAACAATCAGGTTTTCATTCTTTCTGTGCCGGAGCTAAAAGATGTCAACAGAAAAATTGCCACAAAAATGCCGAAAAGGGTGGATAAGTCTGCGCAGTTGAGGTTGTCGTAAGTCAACCTGCAGAAAAAACAACTCTTTAATTGCCGAATTTGTGCAATCAGCTTTGCTGGCTGCTTGCTATTGCAGCTTGTGTGTCAACTGAAAATGTAATATGGCATGACGTAAAGTATACGACTTGTATACGAATGGTTGTTTTGATTGGCTAGGAGAAAATGGCAATCCCTCCCAAACAGAAAAGAGCTAACATGAGTTCAATGAATAATGAAGTGAAACGAAATGGCAATTCCAAAGCAAACCAAACCTGACCAATGAGGAAGAATGGAGAAGACCATAGCATTGTAGATACTGTAGACTACCACTTGTGTGAAATACGTAGGAATCCATCTGAGATTTCTTTTGTCAAATCCGTCAAACTGGAATTTGGCATTCTAGAGCTTGTTATCAGGGAATAATAATCCATTTTTTGTTTGTTCCCTCTATTTTTCTCCATCATTCTCATCTCACAAGCAATGCATGCGGTTGTAGCCATCCAATCTTTGCCCTTTTCACAAACATACTTATCTCAGTTGTGAAATTTCTGCAGATGTTCCTTCCTTGCTGTCATTCTCCATTTAGCTTCACTTGTACCAAACTGTGAGGATTTTAGCTCCCTGCTTGAACTGTGCGGTTTTCCCTGCCTCATAATGGTATACTCCATTAGGAAGTCAAAGTTTTTTTTTTTCTTGCCCCTCTGTCTCTTTTGTGTGTACATTGGGAGGTGGCAGTGAATTGAAATAAAACTGTGCTGCAAAATGTGCTTCCTGAAGGCCCCCTAGGCTCATTAAAGTGCTACAGTGCCAGGAGACCATTTGTCTCTGAGTGGTGAATACACAGTGGAGGCAGAGGAGTGATGGCACAGCGAGCTGTGTGGTCTCTGCTAGGAATGCAGTGCAGGAGGTGGGAGGTGTTTTTATGTCTCCGTGTGATTGTGTGCGTTTGTCGGCCTGTGTGTTCACGACTTTCACGCGCACACGCACATTCTCACTTGCAAATTTTCTCTGCTGAATAATATGCGTCATTTGAATCCAAGGTCACACTGCTTCTATCAGAATAGATTCAAAAACCTGGATCCCAGTCAATATTAGATAGTATTAGAGGAATGCAGATTCCAGGGGGGGTGAAATTGATTTGTGACTGTAGCTGATTCTGTATAGACATGGTTTAATGTGGTAAACATGGGTCCTGCCTCAGCGGAGCACATGCTCTATGTCCAATCTTTCTCGAAGACAGGATTCCTTATTTCTGCTGTGAAAGCCTCATAACTCTTAATTGTTGTACTTTTTATCTTTTTTCTTTCAGCTAAAAATTTCTTAAAAACAAATTAATTTATCGTCATTACATTTTTACGGATTAAACAAACAAGATATAAAGTGTTGATTAGTAAGCTTTAATGGCGCTGGTAATCTGATTATTATTATTTTATTTTTATTTTTTTTTAACATTTGGACAAATCTAAGGCAGCTCTCCCTGCTTCCAGTCTCTATGCTGAGCTGTAGTTTTAGCTTCATATTAAACAGAGTCATCCAACACTGAGCAAGTAAGCAAATAAACCTAGTTTCCTGTTCCTTTTTAAATGTAGAAAGAATTTTCTGAAGTTAGTTTACTGGGCGTAATAGTAGATTCCTTGTTTTTTAATATAACATGAACAACAATCTAAAGCAACAGCTAAAATAAAATAGAATAACAAACTAAAACTGAGGCAAAAGGTTTAATTATAAATCAAAAAAAAGAAAAGTACTAAACTGTTTTTGTTCTATTGAATCTATCATTTTAAGATTGGGTCCCTTTTGATTCTCCAAATCATTTATAAATACTATTTATGCATTATCACCACTGATGGCTGTAAAATCATGCAAGTAACCTTCAATAATTTATGTCAATCATCATGATCCTGTAGCAATTCATCTTCGATGCTCTGGAAAACTGCTTTCAAGGCAATAGCTTGGACAGCCAGCATCTAATCATATTACAATTTTGTGGAATTACTGCTCCTCTCGAATTCAACACCACATGTCAAATGATGTACTTTCTAATATGCCAAGTCAAGCATGACAGCTGAAGGACATAACTTAAGTACAGTGGGTTATTATGACGAAGAGACACTGTTCCTCAACATAGTCTGCATGCTTTGTACACCACACACACACACACACACGCACACGCACGCGCGCACGCTTCTAATAATAATAGGGTGGGACGCCTGAGGAATGTGTCTAGGCAAGCAAAAACGTTCTACCGCCGGTTTGGCAGAAACTGACTGCAGAGTCTTTTAATTTGCCCTCCTACTATTCTCTCCCTCTTGTGCAATCAGGGGTTTGTGTATTTCCATGTTTAGCAGGGGGAGACAAGACAGCGAGCTGCGCCTATTTATTTACCAGTCGTTTCAGTCAGGGGTTGTTGGTGCGTGACTGGGGGACGTGCTCTGGAGGCAGTGTTGACTAAAGCAGACGTGGTGCGAGGACTCGGCTCCGCTGCAGCCAGGATTCTGTCGATGGCCACCACAATGCAAAATGAGTCCTTGTTTTCTAATGGCACTAGAAAAAAGGCAGGGAAAAGATTAGATGCTCTCCATGTAGCTGCAGTATCAGCACACGTCTCAAATACTAGAGTCTGCGTGATGGTGTGCTGTGACTATTAAATGTTTAGACAAACACTAAAATGTAATTAATAGGGGAATATTTATAGAACCCCAAATCCACTCAGGGGAGTTTGTTGACATGACATTGTTCCGAGGTAATCCGTTCACCTGTCCCCTAGCCACTACACAATCTTCAACCCTGCCACACCTTTCCATATTGAAATGGGTAGAAATGCATGCGTGTAATAGAAGAATTCAAGTTTGCGTATAATTCCCCATCATGCCACGGTGCCATTATTTTCCTGTCTGCAAGAAAGGGGAAACACTTGAGTTGCATTTGTGTTACACTCCAAGATGAAAACATTTCATGCTGCTTTCCTGCCTTTTTAATTTTCCAACTTGGTCAAGCAAAATTCATTCTTGTCAGTTCAATTCAATGTGTTTGTATTGAAAGTAGGGACAGAGCATGCTGTCAGAAAAAAAATGACAAATTGCCCCAAATATGCTATTACACTGTCAATTTCCTGTCCAGTCATTGTGTTTTTGAACTGGGGTGGAAATGGGCATGGACAGTTTAATTATGGTCTATTCCTCATCAGATAACAGGCAAGTTGTATGGTGTTTTTTAGTTTGTATTTCATGTTTTTCAGAACACATCCATTCTTTGAGCTGCGCTCTGCTGTACACCTTTGAGCTGCCCTGTGTAATAACAGTTTGGATTGAGCGTAGAAGGGCACTATAAGTGTACCTTGATGATAGTTGTTGAGAGAGGAGAGACCATTACCTCTCCACTCTCAACACACGGGTTTTTTTTTTTCAAAATTGGCTTGGGGATTGAGACCTCTCAACCTTGGAAAGTTTCACATTGTGGCAAGAATCCATAAATTCACGTTTATTGCATTGCTGCCATGCAATAGCACAATTGTGACTCAGACTATTTACTTTGAATTATTTTAGTAGTATGAAGAGGTAATGCTATACAATAGTTACCATGAAATAAGCAAAGATTAAAGGCAGACATTGAATTTCTTTTTATGTCTAGCAAAATAGTTTTTTTTCTGGTTTCTTTACCCCGATGATCTTGCATGCCATTTCATCTTGCAACCCCTTTCCTGAACTTCTGGTTGGGAATCAAGGTCTTTATCATTACGTTACATTTATTTAGCTGAAATTTGTATCCAAAGCGATTTGCAATGGGTCCATTCATGTGGATACAACCCAAACATTGCAAGAATCATACAAGTACTGTACATCAAGCTACTGGGCGTAATATTAGATTCCTTGTTTTTTAATATAACATCAAGAATCTCAGAACAGCTAAAATAAAATAGAATAACGAACTAAAACTGAGGCAAAAGGCTTAATTATAAATTTAAAAAAAAGAAAAGTACTGAACTGTTTTTGTTCTATTGAATCTATCATTTTAAGATTGGGTCCCTTCGAAACGAGAGATTTTTCACCACCAAACACCCAACACAGTACATATATTATATCCAATGATATCTGAAACAAACAAGAACATTTAGCTAACTTAAAAGAAGCTCACTGAACAGAAATGTTTAGGCAGGCAACCATGTACATTATGTCTGCCAGTCAGTCCTACATGGCAACACTTTTGTTATCAGGTAAAAAACACAACATGTCTATTTTGGCCTGCTGTATGTTGGACATGTGATGTTAAATTGGACCTTGTCTCTTTCTAGCAGTAAACTCTCTTCCTAGAGGGTCAGCAGACAGAAACTATGTCGTACATGTTAATCCCTCCACCTGGTTAATGCTCCTAACAGGGCTTCCTCGCCAGGGCTTCCCTATCTGCTTCACTTTACATGGCTCACTTTAATCACAGCCTAGGTTAGCATGGTGGCCTTCTAGTCACTGTTCTCAACCCAACCACAGAGGTCTCCAGTCCTTTCGCTTTACCAGCCATTCATCATTGAGACACAAACTAATGCTCTGAGCTGAGGGGACTCTTTCCAAACAACCGTCTGGTTCAGCAGGACAGATGCTGGCGTTGGCGTAAAAGTAGTTGATTCATTATGATCAATAATCCCATTATTAGTGGTAATGGACTTATGATGGGCCTCAGGGTTAGGCCAGGTAACAGAAGAGCAGGGGTGCACAATGGAGCTAGAAAGCATAGGGGAGAAATGGTGCTGAGTAGTGCAAGATATCATATATAATGTCCCCAAGTCAGATATACTGATGACTGTGCACCTTAACATTAGGAGGAAGTCTACCTTTTGAATATCAAATGGTTGGTGAAGTTCGATCCTACATGCTGCGAATTGAGTATTTAATACTTAAAAGGGCACTCTACTCCTTTTGAACATGAACACCAGTTTAATTGTCACTGGGAGTACTACTCACTCTGTGTTGTCTGTCACCTTCTGTGGCCTTACCGGGAGCTTTCTAAAGTCTGAGAAAAATAACCCTGATGTCAGTTTTGGGCATTTACCAGGACGAGAATGTCAAAGGAAAAATGCAGTGAGTTGCATTATGAGAACTGCAGGGTCCTGGAGCCTGACCCACACTGGGGACTTAAACTCAGTGTATCTGGGCCTCTGCTACTTTGATTTCTTTTAAAAATGTGTTTGCTGTGATACCACCAACGTGTCATGCTAAAAGCCTGGAGTCTCCGGTTCAAACTGATTTTCTGTGGCGTATTCCTTTTTTAAGACTCAAAACTTTACCTCCATTAAAGCGTGCAGTTCTTTGCGCTTTTCCATTTTCGCCCTTCTAATACCGATTCTTTTTGCAGTTTTTGAGCCTTGATAGCATTTTGAAGTCTTTTGAACTCCGGTCTTTTGGAATACTGATGGTACTGCGGAGGGTTGTAGTTTCTGGTCTTGGGTGTCTGCCAAACTCTGTCACCAAAACCAAGCAGCGTCCTTATTGTGTGATGCTACTGGACTGCCGCTCTGTGCCCTTGACAATCACAGTAGGGGCTGGGAGCTCAGGATGTGTGCTGCCTTTGGCCATACCCTGCGGTAAACTTCAACGAGGAGGTCTCCGTGTTCTTGGCGTTTTTGTGGCCCTCCCTGTGTCTTCCTGACGTCATGCCCAAGCAGAGTAGAATACCATCTGGTGTCGTCGTGGAGACAGGAAAACCCCCCCGGGGTCCAGGACATGTTCCTCGCCTTCGCTTTTAGGTAGAACAGGTCAGGTATCAACAGGTATTTATAGTGCAACCTGGCTGAAAAAAAATGACCGATGATGATGCATTAAACCACTTAAGGTAGTTGTTAAATGGGAATAAATGAATTACAAAGAAAAGGGATGTATATTTTTAAGCAGAAATATGCGGAATGGTGGAGAAGAAACTTTTTTTCTCTTACTTCCCTTTTACTGGAGCCATATGTCCTCAAGGTAAAAAAAAAAAAGGAAACCGAAGAGAAACGACTTGTTGGTCGTGTGATACGGTTTCTCTCCTGTCCCTCATTTCTACACAAGGCCACATTGGTCTCCGCTTCTCCTCATTCCCTCTCCTCTCCTCTCCTCCGTGCTCTGGAGGATTATTTAATGCTGTTGTCCTTGCTGTCTGTATAGATTGTGAATTCCAGTTATGGCGCGTCTGAATCATTGGTATGCAGAGTGCAGGGCACAAGTAGCGGATGTGCCAGGCGGAATCGACATGTACAGGTTTATTGAAATACTCTCCTCATTCTCCCGGTAATTGCTCTCGCTCTTGCCTCCGCTCTTCTGCTTCATTCTTTCTCTCCATCACCCGACAGTACGTCTCTCAATTTCTGTCATCTTTTTGCTTGTTCCTTGTCCTTTTCCTGGTCTGTCTACCACTATTTAGTACATCCCTTGTTACTCCCTCCACTACCCACATTTCCCCATCTTTCTGTATCCACTCTGTCTCCCTTACCTTCCTCTGCTGCTTCCTTTCTCCATTTTCAGCTTCATTATCATTCTCCCCATCCTCACCTCAGTGTTCCTCTTTTGTCACCTGTAAAATTGGAGTGGAGGATAACTGAGATTCCATCATGGCTCTCATGAATAGGTTATGCAGATGTCACTGACACCACTGCACCTCATAAATACACAGCTTATTACCTGCCTCTACTGCGGCACACGTATAAGGCCTCACGTTCTTCTCTTCAGCCTAACTAGCTCTCTCAGAAAGTAGATGGAATTTATGCGGCATGTATGGCATTCAGAGTACCACCAAAGCCAATGTATGCAAATCACGTCTTTGGTTTCACCTGTGCTGGATGTCGTCCTCGCTCGTTGTTTGTCTTCGAGAGCAAGCGGTATGTAACTGCTGCTTCCAACTCCGCTTCTTTCACAGCCTCAGCTGAAACAAACATGAGCAGTGTATGCATTCTCTGAATCGCCTCTGTTGTTGCTGTGGATCCTTTTCTCTCTCCTGTGTTCCATAGTGCCATTTCTACTCTTAATATTGTGTTTGTACAGCATATCTCTCTCTCGCGCTGATACTGACTGACTGTCTCCTATTTTCCCAGGTTGTGTCTACTGCAGACCTCTCTCTCTTTTTGAACTCTTCAGGGCTGTCCCAAAGAGACTCGTAACCCTGTGTATGTGCATGTCTCCAACACCAAAATGTTAGGAATTCATTCCATACCCAGTGTAGTTAATCTTGCTCCTCTCACTTCCTTCAAGTAGTGGTGGAGGTGATACAGAGTTCATAGTGGATTGACATCTTAGCCTGGGATGAGTGTTGCTCTAGAGGCAGACCTGGGTTGTTAACAAAGACGGAATTATGGACAGGATTTCCTTGTGCAGACAGGAGGAGGCTGAAAATCACCCTGACCAATTTAACCTCATAATCAGCTGAGGACTGTAGAGAATCCTCCTCTTTATGCCACTATCTTCTGTGCCATGCGGGAGTCAGAGATAAGGAAAAGGGAAAGGGGGATTTGCTGGTGGCCATCAGTGTTGTCAGCATTAACGGGTTGTAGGCTGCGTTCAACACAACATAAATAACCTTGATAGATGTCGCGTTTAATATGATGCTTAGCAGAGTTGCTGGAGGATAAGAAACTTCAAATCATGCAGCAGAGCTGTGGTCATCTCCAGATGGCTGAACGCCGAAACGCAGTTTGACTTGGCTTTGCTCAATGACGCATGAAAGCCACATTGACCACCAGTGAGATCATCTGACCTTGCATCCCACCGCCCTGTCTCGGTCATTTCCCATATTCAAGGATTTTCCAAACAGCAGTGTGTGCTTTGTCACCATTTATTTACATTCATTAATATTCAATAGGTTGTGCTTGATGTGAAAATCTTAGTTATTACACACAAAAACAGCACAATTGGCCGCTATAAAATGGGTCCTGAGCGTGCACAACATTAGGGTGAACTTGCTGATATATTATTGAGTTGCATTTCCCTTTTTTTTAACAAGTTTCTTTGTTGTCCGAAGGCTTCACTAATCTGTTTAGCCTATCTTTTCCCCTCTTCGTCGACACCTCCTCTTTTTTTTTTTACTACTAAAGAGGATTAGTTGGGTGGAATGAAATGCTTCATTTAGATTTTTACCAGATCAGTCCATTTCTTCAAAAGTTCCATAAAAAAAAAGAAAAGAAATACAGACTAATATCTTCAGCACTCCGTCTTCAACTATGCCGCAGGCTCGCACAGCATTAACATCCGCTTCCTCAGCCTCCATGTGTCCAGTGACAGAAGGCTCGAGCACATCTAGTGCTTCTAGACATAATCAACTTTTCTGGAGTCTAATAAAAAAAAAAGAAAAGACGTTCTTGTTGGAATATATTCACATTGTAAATGGGAAGCAATGAGCTGGGAAACAAAGGTTGTGGATGGTTGAAGCGGATGTCGAGAGGGGTGGGCATCAGTACCAGGGAACAGGATGGAGCTGAAGGAAGGATAGCGGTGAGTGTGATCGTTGATGGATAGATGAAGAAAAGTGTGTGTAGAGAAGCGTGGAGGGGGAGCGGAGGGGCTCTATCTGCCTGCTGCCTCTCCCCATAGGAACAGCTGTCTCTCAGTCTGCAACAGATGTAGATTCACAGAGGGGGGAGAGATGGTCTGACTGCTCCTTTGGTCTTCCCTATACTTGTCTTTATCTGCTGAATAAAGTATCTATCTCTGTCACTTAGCTTTAATTTCCTGTCGAGAGAAGACTTTACCATGGGAGATACTTATTTACACTCTCTTCATACCATCATCAACACATTTTAAGTGCCTCTCTGTCAGCTGTAATTTCTGATATTTCTACACTCTACACTTCACTGGTCCATGTTGTGGGACACATTCTCTACAGTCCCCCCTAACTTAGCAAAATCGCTATGTGCACTCTAAACTGGAGGCTCCTGTAATGAACATTTTAAATTTGATCAGTCCAAGCACTTTCTACTTGTAAGAGATGTTTTCAATTATTGTGTGACTATTTGTTTACCTCCCTAAGGCTTTTAATGGATAATAAATTAAAGATAGTCTGCCTGCCTGGTTTGTTTTGATTAAATAGTGGATATGGTGGAAACTGAGCATAAGCAATTGTTTGCCTCATGGAAAACGCTCCCCGTAAAAGTTGTGTTGTGACTAATAATGTAATAATGTTGTATAATGTAATAACCCGGTCAACTGTGATAAAATTACCCTTTTAAATTGAATGAAAATGCAACAGAGCTTGGTACTTTTAAAGGTAATAAAATAATTGAGTAAGAATTAATAACCACATCCCTTTTTAACCTTTTAACCACGTGCAGAGAAATAACATTTGAGGTATTCAAAGAAACTGTATCAACAATGTCAGGCGAAACTACACTGGAAAACATATATTCCGAATTTTCTATCCCAGTCGTCTCAGCATAAGGTTCAACGGTGCATTTCATCTTGCTTCAAAACTACTCAAAGAGAAATTTGAGAGAAATATCAGGAACCTTAGGTTTCAAGTGGTAATACGAAATGCTAAGTTGTATTTTTGCTGAAATTCTCATGAACTGAATAGCATCTCTTTCTGCATTCTGAGATCCAAGACCTTTAGTACAAGAGTGTCAAATCCCACGTCTCACTGCTGATGTACTAACCTAGTTTCGGTTTCGACTGCAGTAAGTTCTCTTCACTTTCTGCCCCCTTTTGGGGTTCATTTAAAGGATAGTGTGAGTTTTTCTGTGCGCGAGAGTGTGTGTGTGCGTGTGTTCGGGCTTGTGCGAGTGCATGTGTGAGTGCATGTGTGTTTTCTTCCATTGAAGCAAATTATCTTCTTCATTAATTTCGACACATGCGGAAATTGGCCTGTTCTCTGCTTGAGGCTACGTCTAAATTAGAGCGAGTGGGGTAATCCAGAGATTTCAAGGGCTTGAGAGACTAAGCCTATTCTAGGCTCTCGTAGTCAAATTAAAAAGACTGACATTTCTAAGTGATTTATCTCACACGAGGTTATCAGCCAGCCTGGGCAGTCACAGTGCAATGCTTCTGTTGTCACTTTTATTTTCAGTATCTCTGTATGTCTGTGTCATATTGATTTGTGAGGGATCCAGGTTAAAGGGTTTGCTCACGTCCTCCGCTCCGCTCCATCATTCCTCTCCCTCTCCATCTCCTTCATTTTCCCATCTGTCATCCCTTCCCTTGTTCGGCTCGGCTTTATTTGTCTATTGTGTGGGATGTGGGGAAGGCAGGCTGACTCTCCAGAGAGCCGGCGGCCGATTCCAAACACAAGACATTTGACTTAGGTGTCAGAGAATGTGCGCTCGGATACTTGACTGTTGCACTGCCCACCCAGAGACCTGTCTGAGCAGCAGTCAGCCCAGACACAATGGAGCATGAGAAAGGAGGAGCGGAGCGGGGAAGAAGAGGAGGAGGTTAACGGCTGAGACAACCATGTACTGTGCAGCATACTGCCCTATGGGAGGTCTATTGAGTGAAAGCTCACTGTGCTTCGGTGGTTTGCACTACAGCTTGGTATTGTGCTGAACACTATGTGGATTTGATTCTCTTTTCATTTTCTTTAGTTACTTCTTGTATTCTGGATTCAGAAATACCCCACCCGATCGTGCGCCAGTTAGTGACTAATAGCTTGGTTTTGGTCGTGAACCGCCACAACATTTTTAGTTAGGTTAATTCATCACATTGTGTGTCACTAATGCAAATGGAATCTTCCAAATTCAGTCCAGCACCCTTGTCCGATGTAATTTTACACTCGTGACTGGCGACTTTCAAATAAGCAAAAATGGCTGGAAACAAGATCCTTTAGCGTTGCGGCAGATGACATTTAAACAGACGGAGCTCTTTCTACGTGAGACATGGTTGATTTGCTTTAATGGTCAAATTACATGGACATCAACCAGGAGAAGCTCATTGAGATGGCGTTTGGCCAGCCAGCCCAGCATGAAGCCAATTTTCCCAGGCTGACTGACTTATCTCTGCAAAGTTAATCAATAATTAACTGTAAGACGTGCTGTGATGAGGACGTAATGCCCCTTTAGTAAGAAAACGCCTCGCACTATCACACTGTTTTGCTTCTTTAACGGAGGAATTTAATTTACGGCTGGCCCTAACTGGCATCTTTGTATCACTTTGAGTTTTCTCCATAACCATTGAAAATCACAGATGTTGTGTTCGCTTTTGAGATAAGCCTTGTTTTCCGCTCGGTTTGCTATGAACCATCGATCTAATCTTAGTGAGGTTATTTGAAATGTTCTCATAAACCAAAGTATTGAAGACATTTTTTTTCCCCCCAACCTGTGGGGGAGCATGTAATTCCTCATAGCATGATAATCACCAGAACTGCAGGTTTTTACATAAGTCATGTGGATCTGTCAACACAGTGTGAGCGTTTCCTTCACAGTACAGACTTTTCCTCAATATTTCAGGTTAGCTAAATCTGTGGCGCAGTTGACCTTCTGCACTGAGGTCACATACCCACATCACCATAACATAAAAACTAGGAGTATGTGTACGCGTTGTGTAAAAGTTCAGACCACGTGTATCGCTCTTATGATCTGATACTGTAGGTCCCCTGAAGGACATCACATGAACAGAAATAGATTCTCTTGATAAAGCTGCAGCGTTTCTTCGAGGAAGCTCTGAAGTTTTAACCAGTCATAACTAATAGATTTTTAGTTCTGTTGCCAAGTCGGTGTAAGCGTCTGTTTCCTGAGCCCTTCCTGAACTCGCAGTAGTATTCCAGCTCGAGCTGCAGCAGACAGCGAGATGAAAAGATTGTACTTAGCTGTCATCATCTATCAATAACAAATACAGTAGATGTCTCTGAGCCGTCATTCTTTTGAAGAGCTGAGGCAAACTGGTGTGCACAGAAGATGTGGAGCCACAGTTGATGAAACAAATCAGCTTATCTCTCCTTAACTGTGATGTGCTTCCCACTGGAGATTCCTTTTTCTTCTTTGTGTCATTCTCCGCTTCTCTCCTGTCTCGCCCCATATCCACGACTGAATCTAGGTTACATCACTTCTCCATTTTACCAAGCGTATTTTTTTCTTCTTCTTCACTTTCTCTCCGTCAAGATTTTTATTCAAATGTGGATATTAGCTGTGATCACAAGAACAGTATTCCAAAGTATCTTAGCTTTCTTGAATAAATGCAGGAGCTGCAGCTCTTTCAAGCTCGTTTGTTTTCTCTTCAGAGAAACTGATGTGGGCATTTGGCAGCTGTCCTTTAGTTACCTCTGAAACTGTTTTAAATAAAAACATTTTTAAAAATAACTTACGGAGCAAAAAGCCAAAGTCAGCAAACTAAGCGGTCCAAACAGATACATTATTAATAGAACACATAAGACATACCGCCTCTGCTGAACTGCTTCTTTCTGAACGAAGCCGCTGTGGGACCTGAGTGGGAAGCCAAAGATGCAAAAAAAAAACAAAAAACAAACATGGAGCACCTCCCTCAAGCTGTCAGTTGCTCAGCTATACCTTTAGAGAAGAGACTTTGGTATGATAATAAAGGAGAGCGGTATGTTGCTGCACACCTTCAGAGCAGAGGAATTCTTTTAGTTTACCCACACCGTGTTGTCTTGCATGTTTCCTCTAAATGAAATGTGTTCCACCATCAATATTGAATTCAAATGAAAGAGGATTTGCACAAAAAAACAACCGACGAAGCCTCGAGTCCACATTCTGCATTCATGGGGAATGAAAACCCTTCTTCCTTTATTGTAGTTTGACTTTACCGCAAGAGAATTCCCGAGCTGCTCATTAGAAAATGGCCTTTCTTTCCCACTGGTGTTCCAGCACTCCTCGCCCACGGACGCCATGTTGTTCAAGCACAGCAACCCTCGGCTCACCATTCCATCAGGGACTGTGAGGGCCACTCAGAGCCGCACCAGTCGCACCAAAAGCAGCAGTCACATGAAATAATGAGAGAGTTGAACAATGTTTCGGCGAAATAAAATGAAGGAATCAATATCACACGGTCGTATTGTGTGGCCTTTGCGACAGCGCAGGGGAGCGTATCACAGAGCAAATATACCTTGATAACTTTTCTCACACATTTACTTTTAAGATTTTTTTCTAAGAAATTGCACTACTTCTGCATGCATTTTATCATGAGCACAAGAGAGTTAGTGTTTGGAATCATCTATTCAGTTAGTTTTGCTCGGAGTTAGTTAAATCTACATAATTATTTAAAGAAAAAGGTGGATTTTTTTTTTACCCAAGAGATAATAAAATGAATACATGTATGCTGACTGCATTTTCACTGATCTGTAGGTATCTGCTTTGTATTAAGGAATTATTGAAAACAGCCGGTATGGAGCGTTATAATCTCCAGAATAAATGAAAGAGTATCATCACACACGAGCCCCGGTTTAGCTGTCGTCTTCTCTCCTTCTACGTGAGCTTAATGCTAAATATTCAATTTTATTTCACAGTAAAGCTAGTTGCTGCTAACTACAGACTACATTTATTTTCTCTCAGTGTGTGTGTGTGTGTGCGCGCGCTCACATCTCAGAGATGAAAGAAAACATACTCCCTCGCTGCTACCAAAACTACATCAAAACCTTTTCATCTTGCTGGAATGCATCCATTGAGTATAAGTATGTTATTTTTAACATGGTTTTGGAGCTAGCCTGTGATCAGAATGATTTGGATTCAAAAATGACTTTGGGTAAGCTAACGCGAGTCTTTCGCAGTCTTTTCAATCAGTGCAGCTGCAAGTTGAAGTGTGCACTCAAAATAGCTCAAATAATGGGACACTATTCATCCCGTGTGTCGGACTGATTCTTGAACAGATCTTAAAGATAAACAAGTTTAATGTAGTATTTTAGAAACTGCTAAACTGTCAGGCTGAGTAACACGATTTGACAAAGAATTGTATTGAATACTCAATCTTCTAATTTTAGCCCATTGTCAATGTTTTATTCTCCCTGTTCCACCCTGCAGTTTAAAGGTGCTTCTATTGTATCATTTCAGTAGAAAAGCACAAATGGCAATTACAGCAAATGCCAGCAGTATCATTTGCATGTAAATTGCCTTTTTTTTTAAAAAAAATTTTTATTTATCCAATGTCAGTTTTTAACCTAACCCCAACCCTGAATTTCATGTTTGGGTTGTTGCTGCCTATAAGCCGGTACCTCTGTGGGACCAACTGATATGCTGCTTTCAAACATTTCAAACACTGGCTTGTATTATTAAAGCACCAATGTATTTCAACAGGATATTATGAGTTGGGGTCACACAGTGGGGATTATGAGTTTGAAAGGCAACTTTGTCTATGCTTTTTAAACAATTTTTATTATGCTGCCGTGCTTGGTCAGCGCATGGCCGTCCATACTGATCACGTGTCACTCACCCCATTTATCTACAAAGGTGAGAAAATGTGCACCTAATGTCCATGTATGGCATGGGCTCTATTCTGAAGCTGCCTGGGCTCAGTCCGGACAGAAACTCAGGTATTTGGACTACACATGACTGTAGATGATACTGCTTGCAACCTCATGGTATCTTACACACAGAGTATATCCAATACATTGACAAATACTGTAGCTGTCAAATTGTCTATACTGCGTGTCCAGTTACAGTCGCACAAACGTAAACATTCTAAATGTGTCTCAGTGTATTTCCTGTTGCAGTGTATGTTAAGTGTATTTCCTCTTGCAGTGTATGTTAATGACAGCAGCTGACAGGAAGTAGAGATGGACCCAAGCTGGTGCCTCACAACGCAACTCCGTTGAAGCGGTCTGTAACAGCCTTCAGAGGCAATGCAGTTTACTACCTGAAGCATCTATGCAATTCACTTAAGAAAATAGCAGGACATCATAAGAGGAAATGAAAGAGAAAACATTAGAATGAAAGATGCGTAGAAATGCCAAAGGAAGTGAAAGTGGTTATAGGGTATTCAACCTTCTGTTTTATTGCCTGATACTTTTCATTGTGCGTAAGCAATAAAAACAAACGGCATGACAAGGTTAATATGTAACAGAATGGTATGATGTTGCTCTATGAGTCCCAAGTGATGAGTAAAAGACATGCAATTGCTGAGGAATCGGCAGCACTTTCTTCGTAGTAAATACTGTGTTTTGTCTGACTGTTTTCACAGGCACAATTAATTATCATTTTTCAAAGTGTGAAATGTCATCGCAGAGTCTGTGGGTGTGTGGAGGTCGCACTTAATTGTTGTTTTAAGCTGAGCCGTTTGAAATATGTCTGTGTGTCTGTTGTGGGTGTTGTTGTTGCTTTTTTTTGTTATTCATTTAATGTATCTGTCATGTTGGTGTCATGGTTGCTGTTTTTATTGTTACATTATTGCGTCTGATGATTGCAGATGGATTTCCGAAAGGAAAAAAGAAATGGTAACTAAATAATTATTTATGCGAAAGCCGGAGCCATCTAATGGCAGTTGATATTAATTAAACCTTGAACCAGCCTTAAATGAACTTACAAAGACACTGAAATGTTAACAATTATAGTATTCCTTGAATACCAATACATGTATTTGCAGTTAGCAGGAAGCACATTCCTCCAAATCTGTAGAATACATATATTTTCTTTCTTTAATCTGCCCTCGAGAGATGAGGATTTTCTCCTGTGTGACTCTGCATATCTTAGCCTCCTCCACATAAAGCCAGGTATTTGCTGTAAGCAGCCGGCCCTCCACAGAGAATTTATGGCATATGACTGCTGTACTTTACAGTCTACTAGTAGACTGCTCTTCAATCTATCCATGTTCCTACAGAAAATGTTCTCGTCCTCAAAAATAATAAATTAAAAAAATATTATTCAGTAAAAACCCATCGACACTGTAAGTATATATCTCATTCCACATTTGAAGTAACTGTTTTTTTTTATCACATTTACTCAACTTCACTGTGTGGAAATGCTTGGATGTGGCAATTTGTACTATAAAGCAAAACTAATTGCAGGCTGTTATATGCTAAATTAAATCGAACTATGATATAAAAGATGTTAATGTATTTATTGGTGGACAATTCAATCAAGCCTACATTTATTGTAATTACTACAATAAGTGATTATCTTGTAATAAGGTTGATTAAAAATGCAATGAAGAATATATCATTATTATTACTATTAGTAAATGATATATGAGTCGGTTATAAATCCATGACATACACGTACAATCACCACAGTGTTTTCTTCCATTTAGAGGAATGTTTCATTCACGCAAGGTATGGGCGTCACAATTCACAATTCAGCATTGAAATCGCAACGTCTGCAATCTTCACATCGCAAACTTACTCAAATTTTTCATGCTACAACTTTTCCGCGGCTTCATACTAAATGAAAACATTTTCCATGACCGTTATACATCGGGCTCTCTGATGGAACGTCATTTAATCCCATTAAAGACTTCCTGGATACGCAGAGTTTGTTGCAAATGAGTAACTTGCAGACTGCATGCACAGCGAGCCACCAATCACAATTATTATTCTTGATTCATTTGTCAAACAACCAAAGCAGGCCCCCGATCATACCTCAGCTCTATGGAAATATTTCTGCTACAGAAAGAATGATGATGATCAAAAACGGGTATTTTTTTCGTCATTGGTGAAAATTCCTGTATTTTTTTCATATCACAGGAAGTCAATATTGCAATGTATGTTTTTTCCAACATCCTGCAGCCATAATGGTGATAATTTCATCACCCGCTACACAGACTACAGTAAATTCTACAGTATATATATATATATATATATTCCTATCTCTCTCTATCTACTGTATCTGCAGAATGTATACTGAAACAAGGAGACATGAAGCAGAGGTAGCAAGTAGCTCGCACATTGAGACTAGTAATTTACTTTATTGCCCTGAAAAGTATTTGCAAAGTTTCACGCTCTTCGCTGTAATTGTTCCGAAGATCACGGCTTCCCATCCGTGCAGTACAAGCCAACCGATGCTTGTACTCAACATGCTGAACTCGCACGCCCTGAAGTTTAAACAGCCCGTTACAAAACACAGCCAGCCGTTTCACACAAACACAGCTGCAGCAATAGAAGCAATCCCAGCAGGTAGACAGCTTAGACATGAAAAGGGCTTTAGGGATGTGCAGTGCTCCAGGCAACGTTACAGCATCTGGAATGCAACCAGTACTGACTATTTTAATGCAAAGGGAGAGATGACAATGCAGAGAGGCAGAGGAGTATGAAATTGTTTGAAAACATTTCCTAATACTCCTGACAAGAAAACAAGTTTCCCGATCTGGAATGTGTTGCCCTAAGCGAGTAACCTCGTTTATGCTTAGGCTGTTCAGTGTACTGTGTGGACTTAAAGCAAAGTCAAGAGCTTCAAATGTGTGTCCTTCTTTGAGAGGAGAAATTGTGTTTGCAGCGGAAGTTTTTCACTTGAAGACCCCTTGAAATATTAACAAAGTGGCCTCGCCGCGAAGGGCCACAATGTAGTTAGTGTTTGACTGTAACCACAAAGAATATCTGCACAGCAATCGGAACGCAACGTCGAGACTGTTATATAAATGCATGTGACACCCCTGCAGCAAAGAATTTGTTCATGCATTTAAATAGGAATATTATTATAATGATGGATACGTTCTACTTAAAGATTCTGCCAGACTGCCAGTCTGTTAAGTCTTCTGCATGCCACTGAACATTAGTCTGTAATTGGTTTGAGGGTGTCGAGGGCCCCGTAGAGAAAATTAGCTCAAACATTTGACCTCTCGCTGCTCACTCTGTTATAGTTCCGGATGATTCTACCATCACTCCTACTCATGCAGGCACTTTTACAGATAACCATTTCAGATGTCAAGATGTGGAAATTTCTCAATATGTGTTGCAAAATTTCAGTATAAAGCAGACCTTTTAAATTAGAAGGCTCTGAGGCACAAGAGGATGCACCTGGGAAGACTGCGGTGCTGGATCAGAATTCAGACAAATCAGATTCATGACCTTTTATGAGTAAAGTAGGCCCACTTAAAAAACAATGTTTTCTCTTGACTCTAAAGATGGCAATATTGCATTGCCATCCAGTAGTTGCTGTACAGATTTCATGTTTCCAAGGCGATGAATCCTAATGACTTTTTGTTTAGTGCTAATTAGCAGATTCATTATACTGTACCTGCCAAATATATCAGCATGTTAGCATTATCATTGTGAGAGTGTTACCGTTAGCGTAGAGTTCAAAGCACAGCTGTTCCTAAAATTGCTAGCATGTTGTAGAATTAGTATTGATTGCAAATGTTTCAATGTGTAAGCTGAGTTGTTTGTTTCACCTAACATTAGGGCTGGGCGATATGGAAGAAAATCAAATATCACAATATTTTTTGACTAAATTGCGGGCGCTTACATGCCTCTATCAATATTGTGATATATATAGTTTGACTTTTGGTGATTTCACAAAATATTTACACATTGAGAATTTTGATAAATAAATAATCCTCAGTAATGTGGATAAAGTGACTACGCAGGTAAGGGCAAATTGTTGAACATCTAAAACATCCTGGTGAATCACCTTACTGTAGTGCAGCCTTTAAAACAGGGAAAAGACGACACTTATGTCATATTACGGTATGCAAATACTGATATATCGATATAATATCTATATATTTCCTAGCCCTGCCTTACATAAACCATTTAGTCAAACATGTGTCTGTGCTACAGTACAGGCTAACGCAGCATATGAAGAAGCATAACTAGGATTTCCCTAGAAGAACATTATTATGCCTCCGCGCAGGCGACAGCTGAGGCTAAAGGCATTTTGTTTTCGGGATGTCGGTTCGTCCATATGTACGTCATTTTTTTCGCGAAATTTCCACAATCGTCCACTTTGGACTCAAGGATGAACGGGTTAAATTTAGACACGTTTTTGGCCATAACTGAAGAATTCATAAGCAAATTACGACAATTTGACACATGTCTATTAGGATCAAATGATTAAGTGATGACATTTTGGACAGACATACATGCAAACTGCAACTTGACTGGTCGGCGGAGGCATACAACCGCGAGGCGGTAATTCTAATTCATCCTTCAGTCGTATCCTGATGTTCAGTGTTTGTGCTGCTTTTTCACCCTCAAGCCACCTCTGGCCTGGTTCTTTACTGTAATAGGTTTACAGGCTATGGTACCTTTCTGTAGGCTTGTCTCTTAATATTCTGTATTTCATATCTCAGTGATCTGTCAGTGTCTGTTTGGTTTTGCTCTGGTGGCCCTGGGGGATTTAATGTTCCCCATCGAGTGTTCAGTATTCTGCGTGGATTCATATTGGGACCAGAAGCTGTTATTGCCAAACCCAACTCTATTGCCATAAAGCTACAATCATGTGAAGTGGGCTTGAGCAAATGACTTTGGTGTCTAAAGAATGTTCTCATCAGTTAAATTGCCTAACAAGCCCTTTTTTTTTCTTCTATAAACCCAAAGTGTGTTCTATTAAATAGAATAAAATACCTCAGATGCAGTTTTTGATCTGCCCAAACAAGCTTCTGAGATCCAACAGAAAACAGTCTTACTGAGATCAAACGGCGTCTCTGTCAGACCTCAATGGACCAGTAATAAAATGTGCAGTTGGAAGTTAGGATTGTGTGCATGTGTGTACATGCATGCATGGGAGTGCATGAGCCTTCCTAGAGCATGTTGTAAGGTGAGACTTTCAGGTCCTGGGGGGATTCTGTGCAGTACATCAAATGCAGTCGAGCCATTTCTTCGCTTAATTGTGTAGCATGTTTGAAGAAGCTTACTTGAGCAGAAAATTGAATATATAACACTTAAGTCATGAGACTCATACATTATCTTTGCAGAGCAGAGGGGGGGGGGTTGGCAACTGGGTGGCTTCTGCAGAGATGAGAAGGAGATTGTAGCAGAGGTTCTTTGAAGGATGTTGTCAGGCATCTTCAACAGACAAAAGTATTTTTATTACTTGCTTAGGCTAAATCATTCTGGTGTGCGTGCTGAAAAGTAGTGCACCACTTTCCCCCCCTGCCTTCTTCTAATAAATATGCTGACCAGAATACTCACTGTTTAAAAGAGTTTCTTTACGTGTAGCGAAAAATCCCACATGGGTAATCATAACATCTCACTTTGCCTCCACACAGTGAGCTTTATATATACGGTATTAAGCTTCATCTTAAATTCAGCCGTCTTTTCCTTTTTGGATTCAGTTTCCTGTATATTCAATATTTTCTTCTTCCTCTGGAGCTTAAAGCAAACTTTCTCCCAACAGTGCCAGAACTTTTCCTCCAGTAATGTATTCCAAAAGAGCTCATCTGCAATTTCAATGAAGTCCTGCGCTGAATTATTTGAGAAAATAAATGTTTTAGGCCAACAAATACAGTAGAATGGAAATCATTGCAGTTTTTACAAATGATTGGAGAAATATTGGCTGTCAAAAATATTAGTCATATGCTGATGATGTCTTTTGATATTGATCATTACAGAATTCCATTGGTTGGTTGGACCCAGGAAATGGCTGGATGGTTGTGTATCTGAGAGTCAGTATGGGTGATCGATATCCTCTATCAGGCCAATGTGGACAAAAGAATGGCAACACCTTCCAATGTAATACAGTCCAATGCAACGACACCACACACTATGGCCTCAAACCCAATTCTGATGGACACCATCTCAAGAAAAACTGACAGAAACTTTACAAAGATTATGTTGATGGGTGTTGATCATGTTGCGTCTACCACCACCAGAATTGCCATATATCATTCCTCAAAACGTACATTATATTTGTATGTATATTAATACCTTCATTTTATAAGTAGGGAAAACGTATAATAAAATGCCGTATTGATTGATTATATGATTATATAGGAGAATATACTTTGGGCTTGACTCTTCATGCTCTTCATGCTGTCTGGCAACATCATACAAGTGATTGTTGTCCTTTTGAGATGACCTCATATTTCTTTCGTGGGCATTTAAAAAAAAAAAAAAAATAAAAAATGTTTTATATGAAGTAAAATGTTAGCAGCGCACCGTAACAGACGAGGTGATCCTCCTGAGGCCGAGCTCATTGTCAGACATCAAACCTGATTGATGTCATGCTCTTGTTGTGAAATCGTTTGAGTTACGAGGGAATCTTCATCCACAGCCATCATTGTCACCAATAATGACCTCTAATGAAAAATGGACCTTTTATTCTTTCCATCTGTCTTTTCTGAGGCACTGCAGAGATTAATACAGCCATCTAACCTCGTGTTCGATAACCCATTTACTTCACCTCGTCTTTCACTTTGCTTTTCTTATGTTATATGAACCGTGGCAGGAAAGCAACGTCCACATATTCCAAGATGGTAGTGATTTCATTCAATTATTTTAATGATGAACATTTTCCGTTATCATAATCCAACCGTAATCTTTTGTTCACATTTCCCCATGTCCTGTATGATGTGTTTTTCCCACCAATACATCAAACCATTACATAGACCCTGAGGATCTGATGGATAGGTCAAATGCTCAGAGCCCTATTCATTAATATAACATGTTAACAAACCTGGGCTCGCAGCCACCATCTTCCCATCCATTTGAGAATAGATTTATTGCAGTGAGACTCTGTGGCCGCTGTGTCTAATTGCTCTTTTGTCTTCAGTCCTCCTGAGGTACTGACACTGGGAAAGAGTGGACCCGCAGCTTAGTTACAAATCCTCTACTTTATGCGTGGTGTTTTCTCTCGGCTCCAAACACTTCAAATGTGAGTGGAAACACTGTATTAACTTTACATTTCTCTATTTTATTTGAATTAATTTAAAAGAAAATTCCAGTGTCCAAGTTTTAAAAACAAACAAAAAAAAAAAACATAATTAAATATCTTTAATATAGCGAGTCCATTGGGGGTGAGTCTGCTCTACTGTGTCTGTCAGCCGAGAAGTAAAGTTAAATCCTTTTATGAGGAAACATCAGTTGTCTTTTTATGTTGTGCCATCAATCATTAGCGGGAGGTTTCTGTCGGTTATTTCATCTCATTTTTAGAAGAAAAGAAACAGCTTAACATATCTGCATAATAATTCATTCATTTTCAATCACCTTGTTTTAATTAAGAAGGAAACGAGGTCTGTGGCAGAAAAAAAACCGGCTAATCTTTATTAATTGGGCTTTCTGCACCACTGCTTTGCTGAGGGGATTGTTATAAAACATTTCTCTGAAGTCACATGACTGTTCATTTATCATCAGCTGCAAACCTTCCCTTTAGCACGCACACAAACACACACACACACACACACACACAGACACACACACACACACACACACACAGGACTGTCTACTGAAATGAGTTCTTGATTGTGAATTTCTTGAAATGAAGTCTTTTTCTTGCTGGGATACGTGTTCCCATCACTATCGCCTTGTCTTTTATTGTCTCTTCAGGATTTGATTACATGTCTGGGGCAATTCATCTGTCCTGAGCAATGAAACAATCTTTAAGAGATCTCCCAGAATGTTCAGCTCAGTGGTCATGTCATCTCTCGACTAGCCGCCTGGTTTGCCAGTTGAACCGTTTGCCTCTGGGTGCCATTTGACTCTGACGGTAGTCGTAGATCACGAGGTGATGTGGCTGGCTGTGATTGCCTTTAGTCAATATCTCCTGTCAGAGATCCTCAAGCCTGTCTCTGGCCAGAACCCAACTCCTCTATATTATCCGTACCCTTGTAATTAAAGGCAGCTGAGGAAATGAGAGGAGGCATTCATATTTCATCAGCGGGCAGACTGACAGACGCACTAACTAATTTACAACCCTCTTTATCTCCAGCCATAACCTTAACAGGTGTGTATCGGGTCTCTAGGGGCTGTTGTGTGTTTAGTTGTATGTGTGTGTGAGGGGGGAAAAAGGGGTAAACGGGGAATATTATAAATGTTAGAGTATCAAGGATAACATTTTTTTCGTGCATATACCACTGTATTTTGAATTATTTGTAACCATAAACAAAGTGTGTTTGACTGACTGTCTGCGAAAGAATAATATGGCACACATTTCTGCATTATATCACTACTCACAGTTGCATGTCTCAAACTGCCAGTGGCCATGTGTCAGAGAATTTGCATATATACATAATCCACTTATGCTGCTGTGCTTGGTCGATGCATGGCCGTCCATGCTAATTACATGGACTCTGGTTCACCGTGATGGCATATCAGTGCGGCTGACTGGGAATTAAGTGGCGATTCCTGTGGGCATGTCGATGCCCTTTGAGCCACCAAATCTCTCCGACAACTACCTCTGCTGCTGCAAAGTCAGGTCACAGGTTAGCTGGGTCTTATTAAAGTTCTGCCAAAGGCAATAACAGGAGTAATATTGCCTGATAATTCTCTCTTTGGTAAAGCCTGGGTTTCCATGATAACGGCTTAAGACTACAAAACAGCCGCTCGGTTTCTTAGGTTACTTGCTTTGTGAGAATTGTGGGATTTTGGCATTTTTGTGTTAAGATGCGACTTCTGTTTTTAACACAGTTGAACACAAAGAAGCTCAGTGCAAACACATAATGTTTGAAGACAGTCTGACCCATTTATAGAAAAGGCATTTATTTCCTGGTATGAAAGTAGTTTCTCTTTGTGTTTGTCATGCGAGTTTTTAATTCTAAGCACAATAAATACAATATTTATGCGCCTCCTGTTTCGGTCCTTGGGAAAGCTTTCAAGCCATTACTGCATAATGCCAGTTTCTAATCGGGTTGTGAGGGGATAAAACAGGATGCCAAAGACTTTCTGTTCTGTGCTGAGTCAATAAGAAACAAAACAAAGATCAGTATCACTGTTCTGCAGATTCTTCTTCTTTTTCAAATATCCATGGCTGCGAGGCTCCTTCCTGTCCTGCTCTGGAGCTGAACATGCAGTGCGCTTAAAGTTGCAGGAGTAGGAGTTGATTTGAAAAGAAGTCTGTACTCCATTGAAGCTGTCTGATCGGAGATCTGTCCATCACCTCCCGCAGCTCTTATTGAACCAGAGCCCCGGAGAAGTTGAGAAGTTACCTCCAACTGCAACTCAAACTAGTAGTTTGATTGATGCCGTCGCTTTTATTGCGCTAGTGGGAATGTTAACACAGACATCTGACCTGTTGCCTTTACTGACCGATTCTCTCTGGTGATTGGCAGGTATCTGTGGCTGATGTGCTTAGACATGCAATCCTTGCATTAACCCCAAGCTGCCACCCTTCTTTCCCAGTGGGTTTGGAGATGTTTAGGTTGATATTGAGCTGCCAGCAGAGTGGCAGCTGGTCCTGACGTGCTTGCTTCACCTCTGGTCTCTGGAGATTGCAGCCCAGCCAGCCGCTTGTAATTAAAAGCGCATAAAGACAGATCAAGCGCTTTCATTCTCTCTCCATTTAAAGATGCCAGAAGGCTGAAAAAGAACCCACTGGATGGGGCATCGAGTGGATTCTCACCAAGGAGAGCTACTTTATTTATAAGCCTGCAAAAATTGCATCCAAAGACAATGTGCTTTTAGCAAAGGATTCATTCGTGCTCACCACAAAACTGCTCATCATAATAACTGGCCCCAAAGTTTTTCTCCTACTCCCCAATTTCTTTCTTGTGTTTTCATGTACAAGTCTGATCATTTGTTTTCAGTGAACATTTTTCCCATCATGAGAAGCTTGTGTTTTCCAAGAACATTGAAATACTACCTACTATTCTTGATGAAGCAACATGTGATACGCAGCAATCACAGGCAATCATCAGCTCACTGCATGATTGTTTCCTCTAGTCTTGGCTGTTTTCTGAAGAATCGACTCCAGCCAACCATTAAATCTGGAACGGAAAGAGAGGGAGCGAAAAAGATTGGGAGATTTTTACAAGGGGAAACCAATAATGCATCTGCCAACTATTCATTTAAAAAAAAAAAAAAAAGTTACTGTGTAACAATATGTTCATTTTCGCTATTTAAAGTTTTATACACAATAATTTAATTTTGAAATCATACATTTGTATTTAATAGTGTTTTTGCAACATGAAAGTTTGACAATAAATCCTTTTAGGAATGCTGGTCAGGAATAGCTGGCGTGCTTAACTGTATCTACCGCAGGGCCACATTAAATTCAAAGCATGAACTGTCATTTTTGTTTTCTGTATTGCCGTGGCTGTGTTTCTGGCAGAAGAGTCTACATATCTATCAGATAGCCTCCACCTAGAAACCAACATCCATGACCTTCCTGGTCTAGGTGGACAGAAGCCATTCTCTGCATCGCAGGATTTTAAAATTGAGGTTTTGAAAGGTGCAACCTGGACGTCGGAAGCCAAGAAGACCTTTTTAAAATTTCACCCAACAAAAATCCCCACCTTCTAATACCCAAGTCTTCCCTTTCAGAAAGGAGCCAAAACACCCAGTGTAGACTATTAGCATAGAGAGAGCTTGGCTGTCAGCAGAGCTGCTATTGTCTGTCTGGCTGTGTCGATCTCCCCTCACCTTCCAGCTGTGTCTACTGGAGCTTTTCTTCCCGCAACCGGCCGCAGTCACACTCTTTCAATCAACACAGTCAAAGCAGCCTGCACATATTTACCAGATCCAATACTGTGCACTCTCGCTGCCACATATTCATATTTACTTACACTAATGCTCTGAGCTGCCCATTTCAGATTGTATTTAGGGGTGGTTATTGAGGTGTTATTGATGTGGCAGCAGTCCTCTGCCTCCAGGGTAATACTGCTACACTCGGTGGGAAGAGCAATGGCCCTGCTGCTTGAAATGGGGATAGACTGCATTTTTTATGTCACTACAAAGAAATGATACGGCTCTGTTGTGCATTAAAAAACACATATGATAGTGCACTTAAATGATGTTGTGGTACTTAATCAAAAAAAATCTATCACATGTATAAAAGCTACATAATCTAGTGTTTTAGTACTGAAAAAGATATATATAAAAAAATAAAAAAATTTTGGTTTTGGACTGTTTGTCGGACAAAGTGATTTCTGAAGAGGTGATGGACATTTTTCACTATTTTCTGACATGTTAAGTGCTAAAGCAGTGGTTCCCTTCGTGGGGTCACCAGGTAAACATGACTGGTCACAAGGTGATAAATAGGAAGGTAAAGCTGAAAAACACATTTCTTCTACACTGACATATTTATGTTTTTGGCCTTTCCCTCTAATCTTTCCTCCTATTTTACATTTAAATTACTGAATCATTTGACCTTTTCGGGACACTTTAAACATAATCAGATAAAGCAAGAAAAATCACTCTTTTGTTGAAATGGTCAGAACTGGTAGACGATCTGCCCAGCAGCGGCAAAATGTTGCAAGTAGTCGCTGCTTGGTTTAAGGGCTTCACGAGCCAATCAGGTTGGGTGTCCCTGCACTAAACTATTGTCCATCATACTGTGTTTGTCATTGTTCGCTTTATCTGACAAACCAGCACACGTGCAGTACAGGAACATGATTCAGGTGATTGCCTTACAAACAAAACAGTCCTGTGTATTTCCATACAGCCAGCGAGACACTTGTGTTAGGTTGCCACCCTTGCCTCTCGGCACCCGCTGGTCGCTCTCCATGGCCCGGGGCAGCAGAGTGGAAACACAGCAAACCTGGCACTGCCAGTACACTCACTGAGTCCACCCACCGTGGAGAGCACCAGACTCCCTGGTCCATCTGTCACTGCGCTCCCATAATGCCCTGTTCCTGTAACCGATCTAATGACATGTCTGAACAATGGGGAGGGGCAGAGCTGTGTACTTTTTAATCCCAACTTTGATATTTTTTTAGATTTCTCTTTTTTTTTTTTTTACCTTCATTTTTTTTTATTGGTTTATATTTTCCATAATTTGTCACCTTCTTAAACAAATGGCCTAAGTCATATTTTAACGTTTTTTAGAAAACTTTTTCTGTTTTTTGAAAAACTTTTAAATATGACTTAGGCCATCAGTTTAAGAAGGTGACAAATTATGAAAGAATTATTGGTTGCAATATTATGAAGGTCACACTGGATTACAGTTGTACCAACAAACATGAAGTTCTACAGTATAAACGCAGATACTTTTGGTTTATTTCTTTGTGAAGTAGCTGCAGTTTCATAATAGATTCTAATGTAGCATATCACACTCTCCACACGTTTAACCCCAGTCAGACCACATTCTACAAGTGTTTACAAAGGGTGCGGGACAAAAGCATTTCTGTGTAATTACGATGACAGCAAAGACAGGTAAATCACAGGAAATGTCAACTAACTCGAGTCTGATAGGCCTGGGAACATGAAGGATCTACCCTGGCTCGCACCTCTTCCTCTGACATTCTGACATGCATTTTTGGCACGTTTCCGACACCGCTTCTCTAAAAAGAGACTCTTTGATATGCCTCCCCACTCCTCCTCGACTGGTGTGTTTGTTCTCTAGCCCTGCCGCATGTCATAATGTGCCGAGGCAAATCACTTCCAGTCCAAAGCCGAGATGGTGATTGTATCACACTGACCCCTAACAAGCTGTCAGCTCACATTTGATAAAGCATGCATCAGCACCGGCCAGCTTGGCACCCATTTGGACAGAGTGGACAGGTCTTATTCAAGCAGAGTTATTCCCATAGTTCTCTGGGGAAACGGAGAGAGAGCGAAACGGACAGTTTGACTTGTCTCATACTAATGCTGATGGCATCAAGTGGTGTTGCAATTTCATACAGACATTAGGACTCTTCTTGCTTTCCGATGTTGTAAAGTCAAAAAGAAATTGCATCAACTCTCTGCTCATACAGATGAAGGATAGACGGATGGGAGGATGACTTGGTACCTCAGTTTGTCCTATTACATCAGCTCAAAGTGCTGAGAAGTCTTCAGTTCCCCAGTTACCACATAGAGGGAGCTCATGCGTGCTGAGAAACCAAACCGTGGAAACGCTGAATGAGTGAGAGCGTGTGTGTATCAGAGAGAGAGAGAGAGAGAGGGAGAGAGAGAGAGAGAGAGAGAGAGAGAGAGAGAGGTGCGGTGAACGAAATCACATCGTAGAGGAAGAATAACGTGACACAAACCAGCAGCTTGGATATTCATTTCAGCTGTGCGACAGGTCTAACATGCGCGTTCACTTCGGACCAACTTTGGCGAAGTCGGTCGGAACTCGGTGGCCAACTGTGTGCCCCGAAGCGGCGTGACAAGTTGGGAGAAGGAAAAAAAAAAAAAAAAAAAAGGACTCATCACTATTTTTAAATGGGTACAGTGAGATTTGGGGGGCGTGGACGGTAGAGGAGCAGCAGTGAGCATGTTGGCTCTTGGCTGCAGCTCCAGTGTAGTGATGTGCCGGCTGGAAGAACTGGACTACGCGTAGACTGGTGGACGGTTGTTTGACGCGGAACCGTGCGGTTGCCGTCAATCGTCGGCAGCCGACTTTGTGTCCTTTTGAAACCCGTTTGGCATCATTTGGATTTATTCATTCAACGCGCTGCCGTTCGGCGATACCGAGGAGTACAAGGAAGGAGGATCAGCCGTGGAAACGTTTTTTTAAGAGGCAGCAGCTGCCGTGCGTAACGGACGAAATCTGGTCGAGCAGCTATTTGAATGACAATAGTTTGAGGCAACGGCTTTTTTATTTGTTTAAAGAAGCCTTATTATTGGGACTGATGGCACATGGCAGCCTAAGTCACTGAAATGCTAAAATGACATTTGGGATTTGAAAGCTGTTTTCAAGTGAAACTGAAGTGATCTTAATTTGTAAATATTGACAGGTGTTACAGTCATGCGGACTGTCAGGCTGAGCCTTTCATTCACTTACGGCTCTGTTGTTATGTCTTAAAACACCGCGGACACACAAGGTTTGGGGGTGACCAAATATTTGATATGGATAATGCAAAAATGGTTTAATGCGATCATCCTTACTCCCTTGATACTCGGAGAACGCA
The DNA here is from genome assembly GCA_943590825.1 of Bovichtus diacanthus. NCBI lineage: Eukaryota > Metazoa > Chordata > Actinopteri > Perciformes > Bovichtidae > Bovichtus > Bovichtus diacanthus. The sequence continues at coordinate 2,821,971 of CALSBV010010705.1, read as the reverse complement.
CACATGGTTATTAGCGATCTTACAATGCGTTTGAAACGCCGTGTGGGAAAGTAACCATCACTTTAGTGTCTTCTTCCCTCCGAGTTGTAGCCGATCTGGCAACAGCCAAAATGACAAGCAACGGACCTGTCATCGTTTACGAGTGGCTGAAGACCCTCCAGCTTGCCCAGTACGTCGAGGCTTTTGTGGATAATGGTTATGACGATCTGGAGGTTTGCAAACAAATAGGAGACCCCGACCTGGATGCCATCGGCGTCTACATCCCTCACCACAGGCAGAGGATTCACGACGCGGTGAGAAGGCTAAAAGACGAAGCCAACGAGACGGCCAGTGGACTCTACTTCACCCTGGAGCCCATGCCGCCCGCAGCTGAGGTTTATACCAGTCACATGGTGGACCAGTACGAGTCCAAACTGCGGGGATCCAAGTCCTGGACCGAGGCCAACAGTGAGCGGGTTGGGCGCAACGGTGGGTACATGGGCGGGCAGAGGAACATGACTCTGGGCAACAGGAGGGAGCTGGTGATTTACCCCAAGCTGAAGCTGAAGATCATGATCAGGGATAAGCTCATCAGAGATGGCATCAACCTCGCCAAGCCGCCCTACTCTAATAAGGTAAGAGGAACATGGCTAGACACAGGCCATGATGGTCACATGGCACAAAAGGGACCACCACCTGTCACAATGTCATACATGGTAAACAATGGATTAAAGCTATACATGGATAATACTCAGACACTGCACACGTGTCCTACTTAACAAGTCCTTAAGTGTGATATCCACTTTGCAAATATGAAAAACAGCCTCTCTAAACTTTTCTGTTAAAATAAAAAAAAAAAAAAAAAAAAAAGATTAAATAATAACACTAGATTTGAGAAATTGTTTAAAGGAGTTTGTTTTCAATAGCTCCAAAAATCTTTCACGCTGGAGAAAATATGGGTTTTCTTGACTAAACACAGATTGAATGATTGGATTTGCAGAGGTGGCTGTTATGGTGTTTATATGACACAAAAGGGATTGCCACCTGCTCGGCGTCATACATCATTTTGTTAAAAGCATACTGTCAGTCAGAACCTATCATGTGTAAATGGCATATATCACTTATGTGTTCAACATCAAAAAGAGGGGAGAAAAAAAACTGAGCCATAGGTAAATGCCAGAGTGATGCCTAAATATTTTCAGCCCTGCTGCACTTTGCAGAAGTGTGAGTGGTTGCTGTCACACTGAGTGATGGGGAATGAAGTTGCTGCCGATCAATAAGCGGAGAGGAGATCTTAAAGGAGCGCTCACCATGTCTGTGACTTCCTGTAGGGGTGGAAAGATTTACACTCTGATTATTAATCTACTCTGACCTCACCTGTCCAGTGAATTGCCTCAGCATTTAGTGTGGGTGGATCAACCGGGCCCACAAGGATATAAGCCCTGGCTCTTTCCTGTGATGAATGGCCAACGGGCTATCGAAGGCTGGGGCAGTAAATGAAGAGCGCCCAGCTGGGTAGGCTGTCGCAGTCCTCGAGCCAGACTGAGAGGGCCTCTTGTTTCCACAGGACTGCTAGTGACCTTTTCTTCAGAAGCGTCTGAATCATATGCCTTACCAGCTGAGAGGGCTCCACTGAATGACTGCTGTTTACATACAGGGAGGCACTGCAGGCCATTGAGGAGGCAGAGGCTGTGACCTCTGCATGCTGCTGTATGTCCCCAGCAAAAACTACAGTTTTATTTAGAACAGCATACTAAACCTGACTCTGCATGAAATGTTCAAGGCCGGTCAGCAGATCCAGTTCCTATCTATAATGGCATGTGCATTTGTTTTGAATGCTGGGACTTTTGTCCTAAATCAGCAATGTATATATTTCTGGTAGTAAGTAAAGTCCTCTAGTCCTTAGGGCCCCCTGAAGGGAATTCTTTGTGGTATTCAAGAACGTGCACGCTTGATCTAGAGCCTGTTAAATATCTGTCTTTGCTGTAGTTGAATGATCCTGAGAATCGAAGGTGGAAACAGATGTCCTGAGTGGTATTGTCTTCTCTGAAAATGCATAGATGTATATTAATACTAAGTCTTCAAAATGTTCCACCAGAAGGAGTTGGGGTGGGGACTCGAACACCAATCCAGTACTCTCTTTGCTTTTCAAACGGATTCTTATTTGTGCATGTTTTGTAAGCTCTTTTTGTCTTTTCTCTATATGTCTGCCACTTTGGCTGACTGTGAATCCCACAGAGATTTAGGATTTGCGAGGGATTATCTGTCAAACCAGGGCTGAAACAAAGTGTCGGTTCCAGAGGGTTAAACTATCTCTCCCTTTTTTATTGAAGGCTGTATTTATTTAGAGCCAAAACTTTGGCATTGAGGTTTTGGAAGGGGAATGAGCAGGTCAAGGTCTTCCTCTGTCTCTCTCTCTGTCTCTGTGTGTGTCTGTGTGTGTCTGTGTGTGTGTGTGTGTGTGTGTGTGTGTGTGTGTGTGTGTGTGGTTTTTAATTGGCTCCAGCCCAGTGCTTTTCTCCCCAGTAGGAGTGTGAGAGATTGTGATGGAGCTTTGACTAACTGGTATATGATTGGTCTGTAGATATCTCCCTTCTCTCTGCCTTTGACATGAGATGCCCCCCCCCCCAGCGGAGGCTGAGAGCCAGACTCGGGGTGATTACAGGACACACAATGTCAGTCTCAAGGGATGTTCATTGTATAGTATGACCAAGATCTCCATCCACATTTAAACTGTCCTCTGTGCTCTCAATAAGCAGGGATTCTCATGAACTCTGGTCTGACAGACCCCCCTGTTCATCTTTGTGTTTCTAGCTTTGTCTCCATTGTTTGTCAGTATGCAAAAAAACATAGCCAATATAAGCACCGTGTGCTAGATTATTATCAAACAATTCACTGAAAGGGCTCTGCTGGGTGTAATAAATACCCATGATCCTTATCAAGGCCGCAGAGACCCCTTGTCTGAGAGAGAGTATTATTTCTTATGATGTAAACAAACACTTGTGCTACAGGCTGCACATTTCTCATCAGGGAACAATATAAGTAGCGAGGATGGTGCTGCCTGTTTGCCTGTTGTCAAATGCACTGGGGTCGTAGAGTTAACACCATCCTTATTCTTTTGAAACGCATCCCTCATAAATGTCTGTTTCACTGAGCGTAAACATGCTGAGAAGGAACTATCAAATCTGATCAGCTTTTCTTAAGTATCTGTAAAGTGTGCAGTTAGTATGTCAGCTTTGTTTTCGGAGAAGTGCTGTAAATGGTGCCAGGGTTGGCTGCTCACTGGCCACACACTTGTTATCCCAACACAAAAAAGAACCCATTTGAAGCTAATGTACTTGCAAGATTCTCGCCGTTTGGAGTCATATCCTCATGATTGTTTGCACTTATTGTAAATCGCTTTGGACAAAAGCGTCAGCTAAACGAACTGTAATGTAGTTCTTCTTCTTTTTTTTGACAAGTGGGTATCTGATGACATTTGAGTTTTATTTGTTACGTCCAATTCCATTTCCCCCTCGATTCATTTTTTTTTTTTTTTTTTATCTTATCCGATAAACACCTCCTTTACTTAAAATAATTCTGCTCAGTGCCGAACAATTTTGAAGATCTGTTCTCATCCTGGTCTCATCCAGAAACTGGTGCTGGAAATGGCAGACATAATAGCACCTCATTGTTAGTGCTGTGTTTCGGGAGGAAGTAGAAGCTAAACACTGGGAGATTCTCCATTGTTTGTATTGAAGCTGATGGAGCCACATGTCCTTTCACTACTGGTCTGTTTTACATTCCCAATTTCCGGCCATTGAAACAGACTGCGGAGGCATGTGTCCAGCATTGTGCCGATGGGTGGGTGATGAAAACCTGGGTGTCATTCAGAGAGAGAACGGGTGGTAAATACGTGGGCACATTGTTTCCGCTGGCTGAACGAGGCTTGGTTGGTGCTCGGTGGAGGACAGTTAGATGTTCAAGACCTTTTTTTCCGACTCCCACAGAACAGCTGATCAAATGTAGCGGGTGGGAATCATGAGGCCTCCAGCTTAACTGCCCTGAGGAATGTAAGAAATGTAGTGGAGTGTTGTTTCTGTCAGAGGTGGGGGGGGGGGGGGGGGGGGGGGGGAAAGGGGTTTTTTTTTTTTTTGTTTTATTAGCTTTCCATAAAATAAAAAAAAAAGGAAGTTCACCACCTTACATGCCAAACACTCACCTCACTTCCTGTTTCAGTCCTTTTTTTATCTTGATTATCTTGACTTTTGCCAAGCAGGAAATTCAGTTTTTGTTTAAGATGACCCTTTGTTGGCCAACTGGTTACCAAGGGATTTCAGGCTGACTGGACAACTGCCAAGGCTTGGTGTGAAAAATTTTTTACAAATATTGCGAATGTGTTGAAATCAAGGTTTTCATATCTCTTTCCGCTGCAGTGCCGCCAAAATGTATACATTCACAGCACAGTGACGCTCAGGTTAAAGCAGAGATGGAATTTGGTTGAAAACAACACACAGATTTCCATTGAAGCTGCAGTGTTATGTATTTATTCCAGTCTGTTTTCCACTACATATGCATATGATCTTATTGTAAAAAAAGACTTATTCTAAAGCTTACTAAGAGCTTTTTCATTACCTCAGTGGAACACTCCAGTGAAAGCTTTTCATGAGCCTCTCATTTAGCCTATGTTTTTTGGCGAATATCCTCTTCATCTTTGTTCCATGCTATAGGCCTGGAATTTTGCCATAAGGCGAGGGAAAGCCTTTCACAACAGCCTTTGGAGTTTTCCATGCGTTCTGCCGAAAGCTCTGTTTGCTTAGTCTTTATTAAGGGCTTCTTAAAGGCATAATCAACCAAGGACTCATAAAGGGGAAGTCATAAAGAAGTCAAGGACCAGCCTCTATTGTCCTGAGAGAACAGAGAAAGTCAATTAGCAAAGTGAGCTGCTGTTTACGTTAAAGAAAAGCGGGGTTATGTGGAGCACTAAAAAGGGATAGATCACATTCCCGTCAGATGGAAAAAGTGACAAACACACCCACTTAGTTGCTCTTTCAGTAAACAACCCGTGTTTAGGGCCTTTTTAAACCATCTTTGTTAAGCATAAACTACAAGCACCAGTATTTAGCTCTTTGCAGAGCAGCTGGGTGGGGTGAGGACTGATGGCTATCACAATGACCTTTGACCCTTCGGACTAAAAAAACAACGCATCGACGTGATCTAAGCCGAGGCAATGAATCACGCCACTCGCTCTTCTGGTTCTCAGTGGGTGCCACAACCACGCAATATCAGGTTTACCTATATATTTGACATAATCTATTGTCTCAAGTGCATGTGATCCCTTTCCCATCTGTAGAAAATTGGACGTGCAATAATTCATGAGACAATTTGAAACTGATAACTGGAAAAGGAGCCACATCACATATGTCCTTAAGTGCTATCACTGCAACAACATATCCATTCGCTGGATGGTTTTCCTCTTTTTGTAATGTAGTGAGGGAGTTTCTGTCTTGACCACCCATCTCCTGGGATCCTGTGCAAATGTGGGAAAGTTGTATTTGCAGCTGGCCTTCTCATTTGAGCAGGAAGGGATGAGAGGAGCTCACTCCTACTGTGCTGTTTCTCACATGATCAACTGGCTTTTAAGCCACTTTTATTCCCCGGACATGTGAACTTGGTTCGAAAGATGACATTTCACAGAGCTGAAATTTACAATTCAACAAACCTTCACTGAGTTTTCTCTCCATTCATTAACAGGAGTTGTCAACAACCTCATGTAATCTCAACATTTAGACATTGTGGTTCATGTTGGAATGCTAAATGTATGCTTGTGGCAGTATAAATGTCACTACCTCGAGCCCTTTGGAGATGTATTGTATTTGAATTACATACAGTATGTAAGCTACAGTATATGTGTATCACACAGTCATGGCAGAAGCTTTAAATAAAGCAGGCCAGCCAGCCAGTACAGCCATTTTGTTTTCCACAGTGGTGCTGGGGAAGAAGTCCTGATGAAACACGTTCATGACAGATACATTATCAGAGCTATTCTGGTCCAAGGTTTCAGCAGCTTCCAGACAGCCTGTCTACAGGACCGCATAGTATCTGCATCAAGTAAAAGGTGAGGAAGTCACAGGACTGTCACTTTTAGTTGGCCTCGTAGATAACCAGTTATTGGGATTGTCCGAATGAATTTTATTTCCATACTAAATTATGTGTGACATGTTAAAAAAGAAAAAAAAAAGAAAAAGCCCCCCTCGGACTCACGTCTGAGTCATGTTTGTATCATGTCTTTAAACTCTAGGCTACATGTTATGGTTCACTGCACTGAAGGCAGATTCCAGCGAGCAACGGCAAACAGAGAAACTAGATGTTCAGTGGCTGCTGTAAACATGTTTTATTTTTATTTTTTGTTTTCTTTTTACACATTTCTTCACCAGCTTCCACTCAGTGCTGGCAAATGCTAAAAAAAAAACCAAAAAAAAAACCGCCTGCTTTGCTTTTTATCCAAAACAATGTGTGCAGGAAGCTTAAGGAATCCTCTCATGGTAACAGCAGCATCCCCAGCTATAGGTGCAGCACATGTACGCAATGATGACCCTGTAGTCCCCCCTTTGAACAGCGGAGATGGAGGAAAAGATGAAGATATCAAGTGCCCCCAACAGGATGGAGAGTGACAAGAGAGCAGGCCTGAGCATCTGTCTGTGTCAAGATCCAGATTGCAAACACACTTGCGAATCAACACATCCGCACATGTTTTCCCCCTCTCTACATCTCTGTCTAGCACACACTCATTACTACACTCGCAGTGATTACTCTGGAGGGGATCATTAAATTCTCTCATAAAAAGTAACAAAAACTGTTTTGTTGCATACGGCAGAGGCTCTGTATGCGTGCTGTCAGTCATGTCAGGGATTGCTTTGACTGTATTGCCTTACGTAGTCACATGTTAAATATAGTACAAGAAGGCTAATTACGTCCAACTCCCACGCATCTACAGGCTGGGAGGTCGCACACTAAAGGGGCTGTGTTACAAGTTGCCGTGGAGACGAACGGAAAGCTGTTTAAAAAAAATCAAACCAAATGTTTGTCCTGTAATCTCACTCTGACACTGCGTTGCTGGTTTACATGGCAGACACGGAGGTTATTGCAAAGTGCTATAATTCGATCGGGAATACGCGTGCTCTATAGAGTTTAAATATTGCTCAAGCTATTTAGTTCAGCGGCTCTCTCCTCCTGGAATCCTCACATACAACAAGCTGAAACCAGCAAATGATTTTTGGCACTTTCATTTGATAAATGGCTTGTGATTGGCATTTCTTGGCAATTAATATTCTATGAATGAAGTCATCAAATCATGGAGTAATCTTCTAACCATTATCGTCGTCTGCTTGTATGCATGAGAGATGTGAAACTTCTCGACAGTTTCTATCTAGACGACGAGGACGACTGCTCTTCTAAAAACGTGACGAAGCACATTCTTGTCATTTTTCTCCAGCCCTGCTTCCAGATTCTGCGCCAACTGGATGAATTAATCCTCTTTCCTATGAAGATGCCGTTAAAAATGAACACTGACAGCGTTCCCTGCGACGAGCTCCGTAAATCAGAATTATGAAGGCTGAGAGACGCATGCTGGTTTGCCAGTCTTCCTGACGTTACCTGGTGGAGGAATTCATAAAGCACCGAGCAGTTTCGGGAGGGTTAAAACTCCACTACCTACAACAGAGCTTAATTGTCCTACATGTAGCTACAGTTTGGCTCATATCAGGCCATATTACCTTGGACTGTGTTTTAGGGATATAATGTAGGGGTGTAGAGAGATAAGTGAGGCATGATAGCAGTGAGTATGAGTGTTGGAGAGACAGACATTGAGAGTGTGTATAATTACCTTGTCTGAAGCTCCTGCCAGCTTGGTGTATGAAGCGCAGCACCACCAACTCTCAACCCCCCCTTATCCCTAATTGGTCCATTTTCAAGGCATGAGGGCAGGGCTGCGCTGAAAGCTTTGATCATGGAGACCACACCAGTGTCGATATGTCCCTACCTGAGTGCTTTTGTAGTAGCTATGCTCGGCAGGAGATTAAGCCATACTAAACCTACTGAGTGTCTGTCTGTCTGTCTCTTGCTCGGGCCTCCCTGCGGCTCGACATACCTGAATCTGAACCCTAATTACCTGGCAGTTACTACATTCCTCAAACACGCCTACGCAAACACAATGTACTGTTGTGTGTTGCGCTTGCTCTTTTACAAAGGCAGCGGCGTTTCGTAGGTATGCTTTTGTCTTGCGGTGTTAAATGTTATAAGCATTTCTGGGTTCCAGCACCTTCCGACACAAATGTTAATTTGTGTGGGAAGCTGAACGTTGTGTGTGTGTGCAGTGTTGGGAGCATGTAGTGGCAGGTGCCTGCTTAAGCTTAAAAAATGCACTAACGGCAAAGATGGGGTTGATCTAAGATCATGGATCATGTATGTTTGACAGGACAAATGGACATCTGTAGCTCTGTAAGACCCAGATTATGATTGTCATGGCAACAGAGGACAGTACAGTACAACCTAACCTTTTTCCCTCACCATTTACTAAGTTTTCTCTGCAGCTCTGGCCAAATCCGCTGCAGTCAGCTAGTCAAACTCTTCATTAGTGGATCAATCTAGACATGCTCAGTATGGAAGGCTGGAGTTCATCACGCTAATTGCTGCTTTTTGACCCCTCTACACGTTGGAGTTAATTGTTCTATTCATTAAACGTTAATCGCTCGCCACACTGCTTCATGCTGGGATGAATAGGGACTCCACTGTGACTGCTGAGGCCGTCCCAAAACCATTTTTGGTTTGAATTTGAATCCCACATCATTAAAGCTTCATTTGGGTTTGGAGTCCTGCGGCTTCTGCAAAGTAAAGTCTGGTCGAGTTTGTTTTTGTTCGGGTTAACCTTGCAACACACTATTCAGTTCACCCATTCTAATCTTGCATACAATACACAGTGAAGGAATTTTTTGAAACAATGAGATTATGCTGTATAAACTGAGAATTTGTGTAAAATGTTATTCCGGTGTGTATCCACCTCAGAGCAAGCAGGTTTTGTGTCATAAAATAACCAAACGGAAGGAAATGTAAGGAAATTGACGTGCACCCAAAACATACTGAGCGTTTCCCCTCCTGCAGTCTTGTCCCTCAATGCATATTTATGGATCCTTTTTCGTATTTGGGGATGATTGTATAGCCATCTATGGTCACCCTTTGTTAACGTCTGAGATGTGCACTCTTGGTTCTGCTTCATTTGCTGCGGGTGAACCACAAAACCACAATTTTCATGTCAGCAGATCTTTAAACCAATGCTCTCTCAAACCAACCCGTTTTCTTTAATAGCCCTTGAGACTTCTTTCCTAAGGAAAGTCTCTCAGACAAATCTGGAAATGGGTAGTGTCTTCTCTGGTCCCACAACAATTTATTTTCTTTTTTTTTTTTTTTTACATGATGGGATTGGCCTCCGGGGTCTGGCGCCACCGTCCAAGAAACTTAGATCGTTCTAACCTCAGTTTAGTTTTAGGGTTAGTGGACAGTCAAATAGAGTCTTGGCTTGACTTGAATGTGTGAACAAAGTCATCAGAAAGCGTGCCTTAATTAAATTTGGCCTCCTTGGTAAACACAGCCATCTGAAAGTTTGTCTTCATTACAGCTGGCCTGGTGTGACTTTTACTGAAAGGCACTAGTTTGTGTAACCAGTCAAGTGACAGATTTCTAATACTCAGCTTTGTTTTAAAGAGGATTAGGCTAAATCCATATTTATTTCGACATGGGGGATATTACAAGAGAAGCTTATTATGAGCATTTAAGTATTCTAGTTTATATCGTTGAATGATTATGGTCAAACAAGGAGAGCTGAAATAGGAAGTTTCTCAGAACAGCTTTGCATACTATGGCTCAACACTTTCTTGTTGGCCTAAGGGCCAGACTCCCCTGCATAGCAACCGCAGACTGATAACATGTCCCCGACATGCAGTGGTCACAGCCTTTGGTGGAAGAGGAAGTGCCGTAAATCCGCTAAATCACCTCTTCCCTGCAAATTCACACAGCACAGGGCTGATGTCACAAACAAAAGCCAAACAATGAACTCGCCGATTGACAGCTCGCGGTCCAAGCCTGAGCGGAGGGGTCACGCAGCGTGAATCGTCTCTGCTCCGCCAAACATCCTCACCCGGTTTCACCTCATTCTCACTTCCGTACAGGCAGGGGAGATGAACTGAAATACAAATAGACAGACTGGCAGACCTGTCAAGCCAACAGAGGGAGACAGATAAAGACAGACAGTTGGACAAATAAGCAGTTTTAGACAGAAAAACTAGCCCGACACACAGAGAAGCCAGCAGAGATGGAGCTGGATTGAAAGGACATGAAGTCATTAATAGTCTTCTCTCACTTGAGACTTTTTAAAGGAAGCGCTACCACGATCACACCCCTATCATACCCTTCATACATCCATAATAACCTGTTTTCCTCTGCATGTACACGGTTGTGTTTGCAGCCTTGAGTGCAAAGCAATTACTTTATTCACACACGCTCCAAAGCAGTTTAAAGTTGAATTATTAATATAGGAACCATTAGATCATGAGTCAGTTCATAAACCATGTAAGGAGGATTGCTGAGGTTTGAAGATATAGGGACTTAATGAACTGCTCGTATATGTAGAGAATAAACCGTAGCGTGGAAATGGAGCGCCTTGCAGGAACTTTCATCACCTGATTAAAAAAAATATTTTTCCAGGAGGGGAAATGCAGCATAATTCAGGATTATTTTCATGTCGTTTATGGCTTTTATCCTACTCATTTTCAAATCTCCATATGGCAGCAAGTGTGACCACTTAGGAAATGTATGCCATGGACAGCAGCATGGGAACGCTTGGCCTTGAGCGTCTCCAAGGCGGACTGTATTGTGATTTGAGTCTTTGTTATGGTCACTCAGCCATGTCCCTGGCCCAGGGACAAAATTGTCTTCCCCCCCTCAGAATACACTGTCAGACCAGAACAATGGGCTGCAGGACTGTTCTTCTTCTCTCAGCAGCCCCTGCAGCTCTGATCCCCGTCCACTCCATTTATTGAACAGTTGAATGTAAGCCCATCTTGACTGCACTCCACCCACCCCCAAATCAAGCAGTTTCCCCATTTCATCCAGACTTGGTCAAAGCCAAATTCCCAAAACGTCCGTAGATGCCGTAAATTATGCACCAGCTGGCAACTTTCATTCTCAGGATCCTCGAGTGGAACAAGGAGAGTTGAGTCAGAGAACTAGATTACCTTGCTAATACTTCCCTGCAAATGACAAAAGGTCTTTGCTGACACCAGTGGCAGCCATACTTAGGCTTCTTTGGGAAGTAGACTACAATGCAGCAGTGGAAGTTGAGGGCAGCGATTATGTGTGGAGACGGTCTTCATTGTCATGCAGGAATCCCACAGCCGGGTTGATATCAATTGTTATGTAAAGTGGCCATTCATATTTTACAATCTGCCTGGAATGGAGGTTCTGGTTTTGGCTTTGTGTGGAAATGATATAGTGAAGAGGAAAGGAAGACATGTCTGTAAATATGTTGCTACTGTGATGCTCTTGTGTTTTTTTTGTTGTATTTTTTTTTTTTTAATCCTCCCCCACACACATCCACAAACCATCACTTTCTCTCTTTTTCCACCATCAGCTGTATATTTCTAAAGAACAAAGGAGCCTAGTCCCTCCTTTTCAGCAAATAAATGTAGGGCAGACCCACCATCTTGTTTCTTAAATGTGTTTGTCTAGAAATCAAAGCCCTCCCCGTTTCTGCGATCATTACCGGCAAAATCACAACAGAGTGCAGGAAGCTCGAGTGTTCTTATTGTTGATTAGCGCACGGCTTCTCCTGTAATCCCAATCAGGATATTGATGAAGAACCCTCTTCACTTGGGGGACAGGCTGAGGAGGCTTTTGTTATGAAATAGCATTATGTCCTCTGAGGCTGAGGCTCGACGTGTTTTATTCCGGTCACACAAGCAATGCTGTTTATACAATCTGAGGGAACAGATTAAAAGAATGTCCCATGCTGCTTCACTCTCTGTTGTAGTAGTAGTAGCTGCGGTTGTTTTGTAAGTGGTAGCTTGCAAGATGTGTGCCTTGGTGCTTAAACTCAATTAAAGTTCCATCGTGACAGCTTTTATTTTATTTTTTTTTTTTTCTCCCCTTCAGGTGTTGCTCTTTTCCTTGTCTCCTCTGTTTAGACATGGGAGCTACTGCTGCTGATGCACCAACATATTGTGTGTGTTTGGGGAAGCTATGGGGTAGTAGAAACGGCAGGTGTAATTGTTTTAGTAGTAAACGTGTATAAATAAGTAATTATACTGCGGTAACAATGAATGCAATATTAATAGTACTATATGTGCTGTTGAAAAAGGAGGGACTGGTGTTGCTTTTTTGCCAAATCCCCAACCAAACATTATAGGATTGCTCTTGTTTCATCGAGCTGAGAAGTGAATTGCTTTTAGCGAGGGACACGGCACGCAGTCCAGTTAAAACACTATGGCGCCATGCGCACAGTTGTAGATGACGAGTTGTTTAAACAGTCACATGCTCTGTAAGACACGTTTCACTGCGCTATCATACACAGCACAATTCATTAGGCTCTACAGTAATCCATTTTACCTTTCAGGTAAATAGTGCTACGAGAGCAGCCTAAGGCATTTAAATGTCAAAAAAAAAAAAAAAAACCCTGATAAAATAGACATTTTCTGCTGTTAGCAGTTACTTCAAATCAATTTGATGAAATATCAAGGATCGACTCTCTAGCTTGGTGGTACACAGTGAGGCGTCCAGCTGTTAAATGTCAATTGTTATGTCCTTAACTGCTGTTAACTGTTATATCTGTTAACACAAAGATCAAACATTTCCCCCTGCCACCCTGAATTTACAATGGGTTTTACAATCCCATGTAAAATTGCATCGTATTTATTGCAATTAAGGCTTTACGTTACATTTTCCATGACCAACTTTAATAATGTTTAAGGACTCGATAATAGACTACATTACTTAAAATGTAGATTTTCTGCAATGTGCTGACTTCTGTTTATCCACACATCCCACTCTTTCAGATTTTAGAAATGACAAATCCATTACTTCCTGTCAACCTGAAGATATTTCTTAGATAAAACCCACCCACACTAACTGCTTTAAACATGAACCTTGAAATGACACTTTTGAATACATGGGTACAAGTTAAATCACAGTTGGATAAAGGGATGACTAAAATTGCCACATACTTTTATAAAAAAAAAGAAAAAAAAAATTCCCAAGGCCTTCCCTAATGAATACTTTGGTGCTTGTGTGCTCCTCCCCTCAGAGGAAGCGGCACTTTTTTTTGGACTAGCTGCTTTGTAATGGCTGTCTCATCACTACCGTGCCATGCCCGCTGTGATACAAGCCTTTACACTTGATGCACATCACTGCCACTGCTGCGTGAGAAAGCAGACATGCATCTCAGTACCAGTTAGTATCCCAATAGGCCACAGGGGTCTTCAAATTCATTTTAGGTAAGCTACTTAATGTCTACAAGGCCCAGGGGTTGTCAGAAAGAGTCTGATGAGACGTGTGTGGCATAACACGTGTTTTTTTTTCTATGCGGGAGTGTGCTGGTCTGTTGCAGACTGAATTGGGACATGATTACAAAATGAGATCGTCCCTTAAGGGGTGAAAAAGTCCTTTCAACAGAGGAAGAAAAAAAGATATTTGATGGAGATTGCGTGACTAAAATGTAGGATATTTAATAAGTGGACCCTACTTGGCTGTATTGTGCAGGAGTTCACTTTATTCTATATCCCCTTCAGTGTTGAAATACTAATCATGTTCAGCATGTCACCCTCTCCTTGCCTCTGTAGTCCAGTGGCTGATTAAAGGCCATGTGTACTCTTGTCAAGGACGCTTCCTATCGAGTCAGCACTCCGCCCCCCCCAGGAGATGGAAACAGCCCTGGGATGTAAAACACGAGCAAAAGTGTGCAATAGCTTTTTTTTTCTTTTTCTTTTTTTTCCAATGAGCTGAGGCAGTGTGTGTGTGTGTGTGTGTGTGTTCACGCTCAGAAGGCTCGGTTTGATATCTGCCATCCCAGAATCCTCTCTTCTCCAGCACTTATCAGACATCCACACTGCATGTCTGCTACTTTAACACATTAACACTGCACCCACACTTAGCCCAGAGTGTCAACAAGTGCAATATTTTGATGCCGTTAAGCCTTTTTAAATTTGGACATCCCCAGTGACAACTTCTCTATTGGGTATTCTCCCCTTGTTGAAAGGGAGCATGAAGCCTGGGTATTTATGTTGACAGTCCCCACAGCCCCTAGTGAAGCCCCCTACTGAACCCCATTCACAACTAGCTCATTATGGGATGTCAAGTCTGGCATCCTTCCCTTTTTCCAAGCCGTGGAAGTGTTGTTTTTTTTTTTTTTTTTTTTTAGTTTTTTTTTTTTTTTTGACTGTAATAGGTTTCCAAGGCAACATGTAGGAGCACCGCTGAGAGTTTTTAGTGGCGTGCTCTCCTGTGATAATGTGAACAATAAGCCCAGTGACAGTCATCGCTGACATGCCTGCTGCAGTAATCATAATGACTGAGATCAGGTCTTGCTGCTCGGGTTGGGACTTTCTGGATATCATTTATTGACAGGAAATAGCCCAGTGCTACAATTTCCCACAACTGCTTCATTTGCGTTCCGTCTCGCATGTCACACCTCAGGATTTGAAAGCCGGGGTGCACGCCAAAGCCCAAGAAGTAGGTCACTATGTATTGAAAGAATGAGTGATTGAGTGTGTGGAAGCGCAGTATGTTCTATAAGCCTCAGACTCCCTTCTGCTAAATACCATGCCCTTGGAGGAATCATTATAGATGAGGACCCACGGTCATTCAATCCTGAAGGGTTGGACTCCAGGCATGTCCTGTAGGAATATCCTGACCCTGCCAATCCTGGCATGCCCGCAGGCTCTCAGCTGCTAATGTGCTCCTAACTGCGTGTCACATATCTGCCTACTGAAGGTCAGAGGTCGAGAGGAATGGTTCATCTGGTTTCCACAGAGAGGGAAAAGGCCGCGGCAAAAGGGGAAGTGTGGCTTGTGCTGGGTGACGGGAGCCGCTCGGGGGACTTGCGCATGCCAAGCCCCCATTTCCACACATGCAGGAAGTTATCATTAATACGCTGCTTATTCAGAGAGAGGGAATGTTTTTCTTTCTCTAGCTTTGTCTGTTCAGTGCAGTTGGGAGATCCTGTGAAGGTGTGATTCATTATTTGTATGCGTTGGAGAGCTGGGCATGCCATTGGAAGCACAAAGTAAATCACGCACCCACTGCAAAAAAAACTTTTTCGATTTTGGCACGCTAAATTGGCAGTACAATACTAAATATTTTAGACACTTTTGTAGTTGAAATTGCATCAAGATCCGACTTCAGTCCTCATGAAGGCTTTGTGCTTTTCTAATGTTTTGTTTTGTCATTCGTTTGTAAGCAACGCTGTAATGGAAGCAATTTACTCATCTTTTCAATTTTTTTTTCTTTTGGGTACATCCTATGATGGGAAACATACATTCACATAAAGGTGACACACTTTATTTGTATTTTTCTATGTACCTCTATGATCAGGGCTGTTAAAAAACAGTGCCTCAGACTCTGTGGGTGGGTGACAGCTTTGAGTCTAATATGACTTGTGCTTCTCTTTTAAAACATTATTTTTTGTATCCCTCCTCTGTAAATAAGAAAAATAATCATAGACATAAGTTTGGCTTCAGCAGCCAAATGCCATTTGGGTCCCAATGACAGAAACCATGCACTACACGCACAGCAGCAGAATTTAATACAATTGTTTTAAACCAAGTGGCTTCATAAGATTACTTTGCAGCGTTTAACACCCTGGATTATTCTCTGTAAATGTCAACCTCCGCAGTCTAGTCTCATCTCCAGAGATGTTACTTTGCAGTGGAGGCATCGTTTGCATCAATTACACAATTACAAGTGTGTGTTTTCTTTTTGTTTCTGTGTTTAATTCATCCATTTGTTTACTTTGAAAGGGCTTCCTTCATTATCATTTCAGCACAGCTAAGAAGGAAGAGACAGAAAACTCGGTTTATTTGTTTATCTCCATTTCCTGGCTTCATCGAGTGTGTGCGCGCTCTGACTCTTGTCTGCCCTCGCTCTCTGCAGAGGGAAACTCGCTGACAGAGGCTCTTTGTTAATAGGCTGGGAGAGAGAGTTGAGACTAGGTCATACAGGCAGATTAGTGCTCATTGAAATCCTACAAGAAAGGTCATTTACATACTGCTGCCTAAATCCACTTGTGACCTCATTCATGAACCCGTTCACAATCCCGACACCCTCCACTTATGTCGGACACTGTTTTGTAAACAAATGGTCGAGCGTGAGTTCATGTGCTTTTGCAACGGGAGTGTGTCCCGGCAGAGTAACGGGCAGCTCCGCCTGTCAAGTGGCCATATTTTCAGCTGACCCGAAGTAGTTCAGCTCCAGAGTTTCACCCTGCTGTGATGTTTGTTTTAAGGAGCTTTGGCTGACCCCAGCACATTTTTTATTTTTTTTTCCGTATGAATGCTCAGTTTGTGTCGGGTTCTTCAGGCTGCTGAGACGGACAACCGGAGTTTGTCTTGTAACATTATTTCCCTTAAATGAGGGTAAGAATGTGGAAATGGCAAAATGCCACTGTGATGAGAAAGATGCTAAGTCTATACAAAAAAAAAAATCTTCCTGCGTTTTACAAGTATCTAGTCTTTTCCCTCACTCCTTTATAGGCAAATCTGGTAGAAAATACAGGAACTTAAATATGTTGCTGGATTACTGCTAATACTGCTAGTTGGCAAAGTTGTATAGACACAATGTGATCATTCCGTGCTGCCTGCCTTTACATGCATAGCAGTGCAGTCATAACCAGATTATATTGTTGAATGAGAGAAAGACTAAGCTCCTTAGCCGTAGCAAATCTAAAAAAAAATTGTTTACTATAGTCGAAAAAGGCAACATGTTTATTTTATTTGCTCTGAATTCCACATTATACTGTACTAGGCATTAGAAACAACCCATCCTACTTAGACTTATCTCTAAATTGTCCCTAAAATAAAGACTTATCTCTAAATTGTCCCTAAAATAAAGTCTTTGCAAACAAAACATCACAAAGCAAGCACAGCGAAATCAGTCATTTCCAGAGAAATGTAACACTCTTAAGGCTAAACCGTGTCCCATCAGGAGCGAAAGAGGGAAGGACGAACTGAAATCCACATTTCAAGTGCCTCAGCTTTACCATGGCAACAATTGTCTTTGAAGAGGTTGCAGATGTGTCTTTCACGTGACACTTTATCAGAAGTCTTTGTCTATTGCCAAATATTGGCCTCAAGTGTGCTTTCATTGTCTTGACTGTTTGCATGTTGTGTTGATGTACAAGTTTTAATTGTACATTATTTTGTGTTTCCTCCTTAATGGGTAAGTGGGATCCTTGATAGGCAGACTCTGTTGTCTGCACTTTAGTCTGAGCAAATAAAGCTCATGGTCGGGAGACGCCACAAGAGAGCGAGAGAGAGAGAGAGAGAGAGAGAGAGAGAAAGGTCACATGATTTCTATTTCTTTTCCCTTGATTGTCTTCTGTTTCCCAAGTTTAACATGTGCCTCACCCCTGGGAATCAAACTGAACTGTAACAGACTTACACAAATTAGAAATGCAATAGTGCAATAGTTTAAATCTGTGGATTGTCTGTTTTGTGTTATGTGGTGAGTTTTTACTTCCAGCAGCAGTTTGCTTTGCCTTGGTTCAGCACTATCTCCCTCTGGCTTTCTTACCTTCTGATACACAATGACAACCGTACTCTGATTGGACGAGGAGGAATCTCTCCCACAGCTGCAGGTCACTGCAAGCAAGACGACACTGCACGGCATGTCCCTATCACACTGTGACGGGTTTTCTCTGTTTCGTATCGGTCACAGTCACATTTTCTACAGGAGCAATGCATCTCTAGTGTCTGGTCTAATTTTGTTTGCTCGCGCCGTGATGAATTGGAAATGATATTAGTGCACGTGGAGGGTAACATTCTGCGCTTGTAAAACAGCAATGCAGCTACAATTCCTATTGTGTAGCGTTGCACACCTCGGTATTGATTTGCCATAGCTTGCATGCAGGTGCATTAATGCAAACGCATGCATGGGCCACCTGTACACAGTATCCACGAGGCTGGAGGAGGTGACAACAGAGGTGTCGGACACTCCCGAAGAGCGAGAGAGGCCGGAGAGGATTGCACGCTTGTCTGATTGAGCCTGTCAGTCTGTGTCTGTCTCACACGCGTGAAAAATAGGAGAGAGTTGTCTTCAGCATGAGCTACTTTGCAGAGTAATAGTCGGCTAATGAGAGGATGTTTCCATAGAAAAGTGAATCGCAACACGAAAGCATTAATGATTGTATCCAGTTATGGCTACAGCAAGACTTTTCATCTTCTGACTATGGGGACTCTCCTCCAGCAAAAAGACTGCAAGAAATTCCATTACTCACGCAGCCATTTCTCATCACTCTTTAGTCATTTAGTCAATAAATGGAACCAGATCTCTATTCTTCTCAAGATGTAAATAAAAGGTCGAAAGATATGAACAAATTCCTTGGGTTTAAGTTTTGCTGAAAACCAAAGATGTATTTAATATGGTCTATACTTGTTGATTTTCTGCAGTCTGTTTCTACTCACATGTGCATTTGTTTTCCTCGGGATGGTAATTCATGTGACGCTGCTACAGACTCATTTACAGTTGTAGCTGCATTTCCCCACGGCACGCCTGCCTCTATTCATCAAGGTTGCTGAGAGCGGCACTAACCCAGGGTCACCGGTTTTGCATGAATGCCCCTTTTAATGGTCTTGCTTTAATAATGCCATAATAATTCTTCACTTTGAACAATGCACGGTGTCAAGCCAACAACATTTCTAACTCTGCAAAGACTAAGGACCTCCCAAACCATTGTAGGCAACCTGCAGCAGCTACTGGTGCATATCAGGGAAATGTAAAGGAATCGGCTTGCTTCTAATTGGCAAAAATAGGTTAGGAGTATAACAGTGTCAATAATGGAATACTGTTCTTTTTAGGTGTTGTTTCAGCCTTACAAACCGCATAATTACTGGATATTTCACTTCTGCTGTTGAAGTTCCTTCTCATTATTAAGGCAGCTCCTGCTTATCCTAAAAAGGAATACCAAAGGGCTTTTTAATCATGGGTAATTGAAAATCCTGCTGGGAATAAATGAGTCACAATGTGACAACAGAGCTGTGCAAATGCCCTGCAGAAGTCCAACTCCGTGTCTGCTTCCTGTCTGCTCCCCTTTTCCCTTCCTGACTGCAGAAACCAGACGTTCCTAACCCTAAATTCATATGACAGCATCTCTACATTTCCATCACCCGTGAGTGACACGATGTAGATAAAAGCAGCACCAACAGGGACCAATCTGACTGTGTGTTGAAGCAGCTATTATACATTTTCTTGTGGGTTGGCAGATTAATGAATGTATATTGAATATTATTTAAATTCACTCTATTGCCTTTGGTGAAGGTGAGTCACTTCATTTGCATAGTATGCAAGAATAATGGGCACTTAGGGTTCTTTCTGTTATGTAAATCATATCATTTTCATTCTCCTTTTTGCTAAAACTTTATTTTTTGAAAAAGTTTTGATTTAAAAACACAATATTCACAGAAGGCTCAGTGACATGCTAAAACAGGAAAGTGATTATTCTTGAATTGTTTGTAAAAGACATAGATCACGGCCGTTCATTTGTTCTTCCTGAACGCGATCCTCCCGCTGACGCTGCTCCCATTTAGTGCTAATGACATCCACTGCACTAAAATGCCATTATCATTATCTTGGATGAGTAGCCAGACGTTTGTCTCAGAAGTGTAGAAGGAAGCTGCTAAAATAATAAGTGAGCGTCCGTGGATCGCGAAAGAAGTTGTTGATGTGTTCTTGTGAACATTTTCCCAATTTCACATCAAGTCTATAACTTCCACAAGGCCTTGCATGGTAAATCTAGATTAAGGCGAAACATATACATAGGTTACAGTTTCTGAAGACATTAAAAGTCTTTTGTATTGACTCTCTTCACTGTCCTCAGTTCAAGCCTAGTACTGCTTATAAAGTGGTAAACATCTGTGGTATATTTTGAATGGCTGACTTTAGAGTTGTAGATGTGATGTTTGGCGGTTTCTTTAGAATTGTCTCTGTTTTACATCACTAAATTGAATATGTTGGACTTTGGACAAAGTTTTTATATGTCAACCTTTTGGATTGTTGGTCATACAAAACAAACAACTTAAAAAAAAATGCCACCTTTGGCTCTAAACATTTTTTCACTATTTTCTTACATTTTATTGACTGTTAACCAAAATTGCCACCATTTCTCAAACATAAAAAAAAAAAAAAAAACATGTAATGTGGAGAATAATCAAAAATTTGAATAAACAATCGCTGCAACCCTATTTAAATTATTTCAATTTTAACAATTACTTTTCCATTTATACATTTTGTGTGAGTCCTACACAGCCAGTCAACCCTGTATTCGGGGGGGGGGGGGGTTTACAGAGGTTAATGTATCTCCATAGAGAAGAGGATTCGCTTAATAGAGATGAGCCCAGCCAAACAAATTAGCCCATCGCTTTCTCAGGGTTGGTCATTCACTAACTGTGTGTTAGCACAGATGTGGTTATTAACTTGGCAGGGTTGAGACGCTGGGGCAGCAGAGGTGATGCTGCGCCATTGTGAAGCTCGTTAGTCAGATTCGGTAAATGGCACTCATTGTGAGGCGAGGAGCTGCGGGAGGCCGATTCTATAAAACACGATGATTCACTTATACTGGACTGCTGAGGGTTCAGATCAGAGCTGATGGTCTTACCTCTGCCAACTCATCTGGCACGGCGGTGTAACAATAGTTGCGGATATTTATAACCACAACTATTGTTCTCACCAAACCCGGCCGAGTCTCACACAGAGGTTTTTAATAGGGTAGTTATGGTAAATATGCTGTAATTATGGATAACTACAGTTTCAGTGTAGATGAGGGGTCTTGTGTGGAGAACTGGAACCTGAAATCCTTCAGTGCTCAGGGAGAATGAAAGCAACCCTGTTATTATGTTAACTAAGACTCAGTGTTTTAGTTTTGTTGCGGTTTTTGCAAGCAAAGTTCAATAATTGAGCAAAATGTAATCACTCCCAAAAAAACTGTATCTCAAGTATGAGAATGCTTTATGAGTTAACCATCGAGCGACTACATAAGAATTTGCATAAGTCATGAAATTGATTCTCTCCGTCCTTGCTCCCCTGTGAGTTACTGTTTAATCTTCGGTCATGGTGTGGAGTTCAAAGAGACTTGTAAATTTCGTGTGGAAAATTTTCACTACGATGTATTTTACTTATCACATCTTAAACTTTTAAGTTTCTTGAGGGCAAAAGAAGAATGTCCTGCTGATCAGAAAGCAGTTTCTGCTGGTCTAGACACATTACTTGGCCCTGACACACTGATTATTACAAGCGTGTGTGGTAAATACGACATGCAGAGCATCTGGTGGAAGAGCGCTCTCTAATTTTGAGTAATTTCTTTGTTTAGGTTAGCAACAAGCCCTCGAGTTGGATAGCCTATAAAAATCCATGTTATGTTGAATAACATATTCCTGCTTTTTCTAACCTGACGCTGCTTTCACATGTTGTACATTTGTAGAACTTAATTTGATGCAGAAACTGGTAGCTGTTGTAATTATGCAAGAGCATTTTATGTAATCATAAACATTTTTTTTTTTTTAAATCCCTGATTAGTTAAGTGACCAATTTCTCTACTTTTGGATATCATTGTATTATTTCTGTTGTTATACTTCATAAGCGTCATAAGTGCTGGAAAATTAAATACAAAATGTGCCTGAAATGTAAAAAGCTGTCAAATGAAATGCAATTTCTTTTAAAAGGACTGTGGTAAATTGAAGTGGAATTATGAGCCCATTTGTATGATAATGTTTCAGATTTAAGTTATGAGGGAAAAAGAGAGAACACCCAATTATTATCTTCATTACATTGTGTCCCATTAGGTGTAATAAGTTATCTGAGTGGCACATCCTGTTTGAACCAGTGACTTGCCGTGCAGCCAGACGCAAATCTGAATTTCATTTTTCCCTGTCCCTGTGTTCCGTTTGTATGTTTGAAGGGGATTACAGGGTGCTCCGTCTCTAATTTGGGCACTAACGCAGCAGAACGCGTGAGAAATGGATTGAGAGGCTGCAACAGGGAGAATGTGCTCAGCTGCTGTCTTTTGTATTGCACCGAGCCATAATTAGTCTATTACAGCAGGGCAGTAGCGATGGGTTATATGATCTAGTGCTATTAGAGCACTTTAAGTCAGCATGTCTCCCGATCATTTAGCCCCGCTGAGCAGTTATGCCGGTTGGGCTGCATGGACTCTTTATCAAATTCTCTCAGCAGAGCAGATGTGCCAAAAACCACACAAACCGTGGTGGCAGAAATATATTGTCCATGTTTTTCTTGCCTTTTCGCACATGCTGCTTTTTCCAGTCATGAAATAGATATTTATACTGCTGTTCTGACTTTAATGACATGGAGCGGCTCGTGCAGATGGTGCTACCTCTGTAAGGCCTCACTTAGTATCATAAAACTGTATGCCATTGCAAGGTAACACAGCAAACTGAAACTGATTTACAGCACGGGCCTCCTCGCCTCTACATCCTTCCGTCTAGTGCATGGCAAAGCTTATTTGTGACCTAGGTTACGGAGTCGCAGCGTTGCCCAGCAGCTAGACAAGCTGTAATTGGAAGCTCTCAGGTTTGATCCTAGCAACAGGCATTATAACAGAAAGCCGAATTCCTCTGTGTTCAGTCATTTCAGGTGACTTTGGAGGGAGGAACGCATATTACAGGCAATCATTTATCAGTTGGCTTGATGGAATATTTCAATAATTCATATCTCTATAAAGATGGTGATTCAATCAGCAGTTTGAGGGCTTATAGCTGTCAGTCATACTTTGTATGCTAACCTACCAGCTTTGATGGCAATTACTTAGTAGCTTGTCTGTTGGCCTTCACTGCAGAAGGGGCCGACTACTCCAGCTGTATTTCAAAACAGACAGATTATGTTTGCTACATCTAATTAAAGGCGCAATAAGGGCTGGATTGCGGCCGTGGCATGCAGGAAGGAGGCAAAGGCAGGATACCGGCGAACATGCAAGGAATCACTAAGCAGTCTGGGTAATTATTTCTAAATCAATATTGTGACAAGCAAAGCTCTAGAGTGCCAAATCCCAGCCCGTCAGATTTGAGCGGACTTATCCCCGTGGAATCTCCAAAGCCCGAATGCTGCCGCTTTGATTGATTCCCACATGATACCTTTCACATGATGGCCATCTGCAATGCTAACACGGTGATCCCGATCGATCGGGATCTTCTACAGTACATATGTGGAGATTGCTGCGGACCAGGGTGTGTGTGTGTGTGTGCGTGTGTGCGCGGCGCTGAAACGTTATAGCTTTAATTTGAACCCTGCTTCTATTTAATTAAATAGCTGCTTGTGTTAAAAAGTAATGATGTTACTGTTAACGTTATTGGTGAATTGATACTATTAAGGGAGGCTGAAATAGGTGCACATAGATCATACATAACCACGCAAGTACTCACGCATGAATTGCACAAACAGAAGGTAGGCTTGACAGATGAGGCCTTAGGTATCCATTAAAGAGCCACTTAACTTCTGCCTTTGAACCCACCTCCGCTGGCTGTGCACACAAGCTGTACTACATCAACCTAGTCAAATTATTATACACTCATGTATTTCTTTCTCTGTCTTCCTCTTTCTCGGGTGTTGAGGCTGCTAGTTTTAATTTACAATCCCCCACGTCGTTTCCCCCCAGAAACATGTTACAGTACAACTGACCGTTTTGTTCTTTTGCAGGATAAGTTTACGTTTTGTCCTTTTTAATTAGAGAGTAAGTGCAGAATTATAAACATCTCTTATAGACTGACTAGATTTGACACCAAAGAATCCAACAATTAGGGAAAAAAACTGGAGGAAGAAATGTATGCTTCATAGCTTGTACATCAATTTTGAATATATGAGTTTTCTATTTCTCTTAATTCTAACAATTCTAACTGTAGTTGATAGTCAACATGTAAATCCATTTGCACAACATTTTAAGTGCGGGAATAGAAGAGATCTGCTGAAGAAGTCAAATTGAAACAACCCACACAGTAACTGAGATTTTGCTTTTCTCTTTTCATGTTCTTTTTTACCTGAGGGGGTAATTTCACAGACTGGTTCCACGTAGAGAGTTTATCTCTTCCAAGCAGACCATTCTGGCTCTTCTTTTGATTTAAGTTCAGTAACCAGCCCTGTCTGGCAGTTGGAACATACACAGTGTATACTGTATAGAAATATATCTTTCTACTTTTCCTAATTGGCCTGCTTTTCCTCATCACTTTTCCTTTCCCCGTATGTCCTTTTCCCTTTTTAATGCAGTCTCTCAATCTCTCTATTTTTCCAGCTCTTTCTTTTAGTGTAAGACAAAGTTCCTCACACCCATCAGTTCAACCTCACACCTCCTGACAAACGACATTATTTTCACACCCTCTCGCCCAGTGTAGTGCCTTTACTCTACCAACCCCCTCACACATGGCTCCGGCCCTCAGAAAACAGACACCTGACAGCAGGGAAACTCTTACTTGAAGGTGACAAAGTGACGAGTCAAAAGAGGAGTCTGCAGCAGGTCTAGTTTGACCTAATAACACGTCGGCCTATGCAGAGAGAAACACACGAACCCCTTCTACATATGAACGGAAGCATACATTCTCATTTACATTAGACAGAATGCCAGGACACCGTTGACAAAGTGCTCTGAAGAGTATGAAAGCCCACTCTGCATCAGCCTGCTTTTTTCTCCAGATGCAGGTTTGATTGCTGCAATGTAAGAACAGCTGCTACCAAGCCAAGCGTAAAAACTCAATTGAGCCTTGGGTTTATATCTAGATGGCAAGCGCCTGCGTGTTTAGGATTTTGGGTGTTCCTTCATCGAATCAAATAAGATCAGGAGAAGGAAAATGCCAGGATGTGACCGGGCCTCCTCTGAATCGCTCCTATAAATAAGGTTTCAGTTTATACGTGTTAAGAGTGTATTTGTGGTTAATTGAGCGTTTTTTGGGGTAAAATACACTTCTTGGCTATAGTCAGGAACTCCTTGGTGAAATCAAGACCAACCACACAATGGGCTTTAGTCTCTTTCAAGACAAAAGCATTTCAATTGCCGTTAATGCTCAGCATCAGAATCAGAAATCCTTTATTAGTCCCACAGCGGGGACATTTACATGGTCACAGCAGAAAGGTAAAAAAAGAATGCAATAAAAATAAGGGAACACTAAAATTAAGTGGATAATTAAATAAAGGGCAAATGCACACAGTAATACAGAGCTGAAAAATAACAATCGTAATGTGTCTTGTTTTAGAGACCGAACCTCCTCCCATATGGTGGAGGTGGCAGGGTTGACCAAACTACTGACCAAGCTTTGTCTTTTGTCCAATGGATGCCAAAGGTCTGTGCTGAAGCTAATGTGGCTATTTGTTAAGAAAGCTTATTCCACAGGAAGGGCTGTGGTTCTCATGTCTCCACCCACAGTCATCCTCCCCCAACTCTCCCCTGTGCTTGAGGGATAACTAATGTCCCTGTTCTTTCTCTTTGCATAGATTGTGTATTCTAGTTGTGTGTCTGGTTAGTTAACATGCAGAGCACATTGAACCAGGTAGTTCTGGGGCGCAGAGCTGTAATTTCTCTCACTGGGAGGCAGGTTTAAGAAAGAAAAAAAAAAACAACAACGAGCAAGGATCTTCAACAGAGAAGGAGGTTTCGGGTTTAAAACACAAAGCCACTTTTCGTCACGTACCACTTAAAATGTGCAGTTTACTTCTTCTACATATGGAGGTGGAGGCTGCCTTTTTTAAAATTCCATCAGGAATAACACGAATCCTGACACACACTCTGCCTTACAAGAGGGCTGATACGCCTGCTGTCTGCACCTCCCACCACATGATTGTTTGCTTCCCTGTGAGATTAAGAACATTATTCCATACGGTTTATAGCAGCGCTGCTGTCATGCTGAACTTTATGATAACTCTAAGGCTCATACGACTCTGTGCGGCATTAGAAAGTCTCTTTTTTTTTAAATAATTCAAGTCATCAAACTAAGAATAAGACTGAAAAGTGTCTTTAAAAAAAAAAAAAAGATAAATTGAATCTCATTTCAGCAGTAATCTCCTGCCATATTATTCAATGCATTTCCAATGCCCCAGCACATATTGTTGGTATCTTGGTAGCCGATAGCGTATCTCGAACCGGGTTATCAGTCCCCCATTGGCGCTTCCTCCAGTCCCACTAGACGTCCTTCTCCACAGAAGTCCTACACTTGATTGGCTGAGTGGGAAGTTGGCATACTTTCCTTGCCTTCGCTTTTTGCGTTACTCTGTTCCCGTTGGCTGTGTTGGAGGTGATGTGGAGTTCATTTTAGGATTACAGCTCAGCTGCAGGGCTTGTGGCAGAGCTCGGGTGTTAACAAAGAGAATTATGAATCCTTTAAAATCCTGACAGAAGAGTGGCTGGCGAGGAAACGTATAAACGAATTACCCTGTAAATAAGTACGCTAAACCTGAGCGGAAGCAAAGCTGCTGCTGTTGTCTGTGTGTTGATCTGAAGCAGTAGGGTGTGTGTGGATTCATGCATATTTGTGAATGTGTCTGTCTCTGTGTGGGTGTGCATTCTGACATACGCCTGCAGGTTTGCACCAAACACAGGGAAGAAAGGAAAGCTTTTCACAATGACACCCAATACACCACACGTCCAACTGTGAGTTCGGCATCAATACAGCAGCACATGTTCAGCTTTAGCACTGAGGTGTGTTCTTTTTTTTTTTTTCTCACCTCAGTCCTCTTTACTGTGATCAATACAAATACCCTGTCCATGTCATGTTGTCACATCTTACTTTGGAGTTTTTACAGGATCTGTCTCAGCTGGCATGCACTACAGCCAATGTAGCCGTGTTTTATTTTTCTCCTATCTTACAACACTAGTCAAATGAAGCCAAAGCCAAGATCTCAATTATTTGTGGTAGATCAGGAGCGCTGCAGGCTGTCCATGTCTCTTGCTGTGTGTGAGCACAATAGGTAGTAACTGTCAATGTGTAGACACTCTTCAACCCAATTATCCTGTTTTAGTCACTTATCACTGATTTATTTGCGGTTTCTGCTTTTAAATTATAGGCAGTTTTCGTATGAGAACTTTTAATCTGCAATACTCAGTTTTGAAAACTGTAGAAATACCCGCTTGTGTTTGTTTTTAAATTATAACTACTAAGAATTTGGATTATGCCGTCATTTATATTTGTCAACTACAGAGTGATGACAGATTATGCTAAAATGATGAAACACGATCTTTTGGATTGAAACCACTAATAGTTTTTTTTTACGTGACCGTACGCACGCGTGTCCCATTGTCACTCCGTCACTGATGAGGGGCCCATGATGCTCTCCGACCTTCCCTCCTGACCTTGTGCTGTCTGGTCACCACCTGGTTCCAGGGAGAATGTGGCGTGAAAGAGGACACACACAGCCTGCCTCACGCATACCTGACCAAGATTAATAGCACCTCAGATATTCATCATTATTCTCCCTAACAGCAGTCAGATATGGCCCTGGTCCAGGCCTCTGCCACCAAAATCCACTTAGGTAAAATATGTGATGTTCACTGCTTAGCAGCAACCTGGCAAGAGTCCCAAAATACTTTAGAGCTTGTTCAGCCTTTATTATAAATGGCCAACAGTGCGGCATTACAATTCAAATGGATATTCATCAGGGTAGTTTTCTAAAAGGTGCCATGGTCACGAATGTAAAAAAAACTGACCCCCAGTCCACACATTTATATGCTCCAACATCTCTACTCTACACTCGAGTGGCCTTTGTGTTTGCTATCAGTGGAGCCTACGAGCAGGCAGCGGGCCCTCAACCTCTTGTTATCCGTCCTAATTGTCTAGAGATGAGGGTCAATGAAGCTCATACAAAGGGGCTTCTTCAGGGAGAGGTGGTGGTGCTTGGACGGGGTGGAGGGTTTTAAAGTAGTCGGCTGGATAGAGAAGTAATCGTGTGGGGGGTGTGGGGGTGGGGGGGAGCGGGGGTCTATCTGCCTGCTGCCTCTCCTCATTGGAACATCTGCCTCTAAGACTGCAACAGATGCAGAGGCACAGAGGGAAAGATGGAGGTGGTGGGAGTTGATGTATCCTGCCAGCTTGTTGTGGGGAGATCAGCCAACCACTTTGGTTTTTAAATATTAGTTAACTCCTTTGCTTTGTTGCTAATATCGTTACACTATCGTCAAACAGCGGAGAAATACAATCAAGGACATTGTTCCAATCTTTTTTTCATATTGTATCTACGGCTGTGAAGTGGGAGCTGAAACACACGACCGTGTTAAAATACACAATTGACTAAATGAGTAAATGAAAATAAACAGTCACTCCCTAACAGTCTATAAAAAGGCTAACCACAGAGCAGGTAGGAATGCAGAAAATCACAGCTAGCAATTACAGACCATTGGGTGTGCACTTTTGCCACCTTTTCATGCATTGCACACCCGGTTTTTGCAAATTGTCCATAATAGGCTGAGAATTGTTATCTGTCAAGAAGGTTTGCCATTACACACAGAACATTTGAATAGAATTCTAATTATTTGATGCTATGTTACCTCAGATTGGCTCCTAAATGGCCCTACTTAACGTCTGTTGTATAGCCTTGCATCATTCACACCCTATGTTCCAAATATTTTCACTTACAATACTCATGAACGCGGCCTCATTCCTTATAATGGTGTGTCTATCTGGGATGCGGTGGCACACCTCGGCTGATAGCCTGCTATTAAATCTGAATGAGCCAATTTACCTTATCCAATGAGATTCACCCAATTATTGTGGGTATTGGTTTATCGCTGGACAGCTGCTGCTGCTGGGAAATGGATTGTGGTTTTGGCAAAGATTGGCTCCAGTTCTTGCTAGATTTGTTTCAATCACATGGGTTTGAGTAACAAACTATAAACAGGCGATTATAAAGAATGCAGAGTGCGTCGCAGGCAGTTACATTTAATGAAAGAAGCATACATTTGGAGGTGTTTTTTTAATTTATTATTTGTTACAATGTGGAAGATGCCTTCATGGATTGTTTCTGGATCTTTGTTTCGCTCTTTCCATCTTTGTAGTCCTGCATTGTCTGTAGTTTGGAGGATAGACGGCAACAAGGATGCGATCATAAAAAAAACCTCAATCCATGACTTTGCTTTTTCCTCCACTCTGTTTCATCATTACTCTCGTCTGTTTCACACAAAGGTCCTGTAAGGATGTGAGGTCTTATCTGTTGCTGAAGTCTGGTGTGGACAGTGATCTGCCAGCAGACCACCAAGCCTCTAGCAGTGCTTATCAGCCTGTACCGGTGGCACCGGCTTGGACTCCTCTTTATCTCTTATCTGTAACACAGGATGTAGAGCAACACAGACACTGGCCAAACAGTGGCTCAGCAGAATATCAGGAGCACTACTTGCTAGCTAGCTTACTGTGGAAAAGATGTGAGAGGTTATTGACCATGCTACACTGTTGCTGGTGTGTATGTTGGTGTGTGTTTTGTTTGTTTGAAAGAGATTTTTGTTTGGCATGTAAACGGAGGTATGTATGAAACGTTTTTGCAGTTATTTTCAATAGGATTTAAAGTTGTCAGTTTCTTTTGCCATCATGTCGGCTCATTGTTAATGTAAAAAATTATAAGCTAGTCATGTTACAGTGTTAATCTTACAATAGGAGGCTCATCTTGCAGTACAAAGTCAATATGTCAACACTATGAACTACGCCCTAAAAACGAACCAGCACCTGTCTGATTCTCAACAAAAATTTAATAATATGAGCTTTACACAGGTAGTATTTCCTCCAGGGTATCTGGCTTGGTTTGCACAGGTGTTAATGATAAATGATAAATTGTGCCAAAAACACTGTTGAGGTTTACCTACCTCCAGGTGGCGGAGAGTGTTGGCGTCCAATACAGCTGGCCAATGTCATATCCAACAGTTAATTCCAAAAAGTGATCAAAAACGCACATGTGACATAGAACCTGAAAAATGATCTGTGTATATCGGAATACAAGTTCTTTTTAACACAGTGAACAACATTGCACATAGGAAGTTGTAGCACTCTGATTTTCTGTTGTTGAGCACAGATATAATAGAGAGCTGCTCCCAGTGACCTCTGGGTATAATAAATTCTAAAATAAAAATAAGTGAAATGTTCAACAGAATTAGGCAGCATGATGAGGACAAACTGGGAATTAGGGCCTTAGTTGAAGATCACTAGAATGATATTATTATTAATATTATTATTATCAATGATGGTAGGCAAATGGAAACATCTCTCATCAGCCTCCAAAATGATACTAGAGTTGAATCAATGCCCCTCTAAAACGCTTTCAACAAAAACTCAACATTACAAGCTCCATGAAGGCTGAATTTATTGCCGAACCGTTGTATCGGACTGCATTAGTTTTAGCTAGGTGAGTGTGTATATACTGCTTGTAAATCAGAAGTAGGGGGGTTTGTTTATTCCTTTAATTACTCTTGAATTATCACATGCTTTGTGTAATGAGTTCTATTCTTGAAAGTGATCCCATACAGAGCAGCTTTACCGGGTGTCCCTGTCAACCCCACATGGGCTTCGCAAACTTTGACAGCCAAATGTGTTTGTTATGACAAGCATGATTAACACGTGTCGGGGATTCAAGGCCATGTCAAGGATTTAAACTAATTCAGAAGAAAAACCAGGGTGCCTGGGGGGGAGGAAGAAGCCCTCGCGAGTGTCTCACTGAACTAGGTTACATGTTTGAACGCCATCTTGCCTTCTCTTGCCTTTGGCATGTGGAAACCCACACCACACCGCTGCCTCTGTGACATTAATCTCACTTATAGCACAGTGTTCATCTATCTCTAAGGAATGAAAACAACAAAAGGTGCTAATACTGGCACTGTGTGATTGCATGTTGTTTGTGGATGTGCTTGAACGCCCATCAATAGTGCCGTCATTTAATTTATCGATGAGTGAGTGGCAACAGAGAGCCTCGGGGCCAAAATGCCCAGTTAGTTGACCTGTCTGCCATTTGTGTGAACTTTGATCCATTCTGCACATGACTCATTACAGAACTTGCTACAATTCATGACCTTTCACAAGATAAATGGGAGGTGCCAAATGTCAGTGCCAACCTGCGGCAATGTTGTGTATAGGCTGAGGGAGTTTTATCAACTAAAAAGGGCAAAGGTCTTATTAAATCTTTTTAACGAGGCGAATGCGGATTCTACTGCATTGCACCTTAGGGAATACGCAGTGTGGCCTTCATGTGCACAGTCTTTTCTGCATAGCGGCAGTGACTCAGGTCGAGTCAGAGGTTATGTCTCATGCCATGGCTCTGGTTTACAAGGGTTGCTGTAGAGCTTCGAAATTCAGACCCTGTGGTAGTGAAGATGTCGTCCACCGTGAGTTTTCAAAACATCTCTTGCAAACCCTTTTTGGGAAATGCAGGCATAATTCTTTAATGTTCAAACTTTATCCCTCCTTTTTTATGTACAGTACGTGTCTCCTTCGTGCCTGAAGAAGTTTAGTAGCTGCAATCTCTAACGGGTTAGACGTATATCCCTTGGATTCACCTGGAAAGAACAGAATGTCCCGACATTCTCCAGAGGCAGTGTTTTTCAAACCTGGATAGAAGAGTGTGGTATTAGCCAGTTATTAATGTACTGCCTCAGAAATACTATTGCTTTATTGCCTTTCAGTATGTTTATAGTAAGCTCTATAAGCTAATAGCTGCCCTGCATTAACCCAGTGCTCTATCTTTAGAGCTTTGCTGCTGAATCAGGCTGCAAGAAGAACATGTGTTTTCCCTTTAGTCAAACCTGGCCAGACAGCTTCAGAGATTAGCCAAGAACAACATGACCCATCAATTTGAGACTGACAATGTTTTCAAAGTTCAACTTCTTGTAGTCTTCCAAACGTGGTTTGTGTTGCAAATCCAAATGTGTGTTCTAAAAGTCTAACACAATGATCCCAGATTTAAATGATCAAACCATCCGTGATTGCCCATTGCACAGTTCCTGATACAGGATTAAATTTAGTGCAGCCCTAAAGGCACAAACGTCTCTGTAAGCCCTTCCGAGTCCTACAAAAACAATATTGCTGATCCTCCAGACCTCACACACCCACACAATGCACCACTGAGCCACAGAGGAAGAGTGTTGGATATAACCGCAGCACTTTTTGCTGTGGGATAGATTAGTGTACACACAATTAAAATGGGTCAGTCCGCCAGGCACTGCCAGCAAGGTATTTTTATTGTTGGGAGTATCCCATTGGATTAGCCCCCTGTTATATCCTCTCTGATACATTCTTTTGCTGCAAAATGAAAGGCCAGACTGGGTCGGGAATTAAACTCTCACTTTGATGGTGCAGCATTTTAATGGCCTGTTAACTTGGCTAATCATGAAAAAATAAAGGAACTACAGGAACGTGTGCTAGCAGGAGGGTACTAAGTAAGGATACGGGTGGTGTAGAATACTCAGCATCAAGAATAGAAGTACTCTGCTCTGCACTGTGTGTACTTGCCCACCTGCACTTGTGCGCGTGTCTGCCACCATGTGTGTGTTAATCAGGATATAGGGGAGGGAGTCATTACAGCTAATATCTATAAAAGTCCTATTCATGCCTCCTTCCTGCTCAGAGTACCCTCATGTGATAAACCTGTGGCTTATCGTCGCCTCCAAAACATAAAGCTCTCATTTTTCTGACAAGGGCTTTTAAAAAGGAGCTGAGAGGAGCAGAGGCCTGAATCAAGTCGCTTCACAAATAATCTGTCGCTGGAGGGCTGCGGCTGTCAGTGGCACTCTGTCAGTCGGTTGAAGCGAGGGAGTGAGAAAGTGAAAGATGGGGAGGCGAGTGAGCGTCTGCGGCTGCCCGTTCCTTAATTCCGCCATTTGAATGCAAAAGCTGTCACTGATCTGATTAACGGTGTGCAGCTACAACGCCAAAGTGAGAGTTGCCGG
The DNA here is from genome assembly GCA_943590825.1 of Bovichtus diacanthus. Lineage (NCBI taxonomy): Eukaryota > Metazoa > Chordata > Actinopteri > Perciformes > Bovichtidae > Bovichtus > Bovichtus diacanthus. Next base: position 2,788,850 of record CALSBV010010705.1, on the reverse strand, counting down.
CTTCTCTCGGCTTGACATGGAGTTGTGAATGGAATGGCATAGAGCACATGCCTAAGATCTGACGTAGTTACTGATGTTTACCATGCTGTTTTGCAATACGCTAGTGGTTGTGTAGCCCAATCCTGAATCCTGAGTGTTAAAAATTGAGAACCTTTTCTTTTTTTTGAAACGTTCAAATGACTTCACGTTACACCAGCGTTTCACATCACAGCAATGTTTCCAATGGCATCTCCCCAGTGCACTCTGCTCGTTTGAAACTTGTCACACCTACATCACAGAGCTCCATTATTTATTAATACAAATAGTGTATTGTCCAAACGAAAGGCCTTCAGAGTAGTATTAATAGTTAAAGCACCTGAACGCTTGGTTTAATGTCAAAGAGCAACTAAACACCATGTAAAAATTGTGTTTTTTTTGCTTTCACTCAGCGGTTTAACTTTAACTTACCTAGCTGCAGTGTACACGTGTACTCCTGGGTGTGTGGGTACACTGTGACATCACTGCTGGGTGTGGTTATGGGCGCAACTGACATGAAACTTTCAAGCAAAGAGGGAACTGAAACACTACTTCTTTTAATATTCGTGGCAAATAACCATTGATTCAAATTAAAGCTAGAAAAAAACATACTTCGTAAGAAATGAATAATGAACTAACACTTACATTTCTGTTTCCTCTGTATTGTGTGGGTGTGGTTCTATCCGATAGAGGGATCTCCTCTTCCGATTGTGATTCTTACATTGTTAAATTCTGATTGTGCTTGAGAGATATGTGACATCACTTTTCTCCAATTGAGTCCCACCCACTTTAAATCAGTGAGAAGAGCGTAGGCAAAACACAAACGCATACTAGCTCGTGTGAAATACCCACTATACTTCCAACTATCTTGCAAGACCAATTGCTTACAATTCTTTTTTGGGGCCTTTAAATCATAAGTCATATTGCATAGGAGGATATGACTGTACTGCTCTGGGCTTGATGTTGTCCTTTTTCACAATGGGTAGGGTTTTCTATACATCAGACTATATAAAGGTTATCCATCGTGACATTCGGTTCAGAATAGCTGTCTTTCACTGTCAGCGTTTGTCAAACAGACAGGAGCGCTAAGTTGAGCTTAAAGCCTTTCTGACGGCAGAATGTGATTTCTGCTCTCCTCTCCCTCCTAACCAGTGTAGCGTGCGTGTATATGTGCGTGTAGGTGGGGGTGTGAGATGAGACACAGTCTACCCTGTTGGACTCCTAATCAGAGGAGGATGCTGAGTTAGCAAGTTGTTGTTAACCTCAAGTCTTTCTTAGACAGATCCAATACCCCTGGGGCAGCCAACCCTGTGACCTTTTCTCTTTCTCCGCTCGTTCCACTGGTTCTCCTGGTTCATTGAACTATTAATCTGTAGCGCCTAGTTAACTGCCCTGCAGAGAAAAGAATACAGGAGGAAAATTAGAAAAAAAACACAGAGATCAGCAAATTTACTGTAGTCTGTATGCTGTTGCTTTTTGCTGTGAAGTAATGTTTACTCTCTATCTATCTTGGTATAATTTCTCACCCAATCCAAATGGAACATCAGAGTATTGTAAAGTTAAAGCCCTTCCCTGTTGGTATTTAATTGAATAAGAAAAATGCAACGCATCAGATTTTGTGTTGCAATTTTTCAAATTAAGAAAAGCATGATTACAAGCTCCCAAGATGAATACAAGAACTCTCTCAAGGGCCCAACTGGATGTGTAACCGACGTGTACTTATTTTTTACTGCTTACTAGAATCGAGGGAATGCTAGTCATTGCCATGCTTATATTTCAGAGCTCCTTGGCGATGTGATGAGTGTAGTCATATGCCGAGAGTGAAATCTGTGGAGTGCTGAGATCTGGCGTGGAATGTACAGAGGCAGGCAGAGGCGTATTGGTCTGGAGGGCTGCTGACAGACAGATTGATGTAGTGCTCAGTCCTTTGAGAGATGATGAATGACTTTCTGTGTTGTTTAGAGGGTTGCCAGCTCCCCCTTCAGCGGGAGAAACTTTGGCCCCAGAGATTGGAATACAACTTCTGGTGGCAAAAGCGGAAGAGCCGTACAAGCCACTCTTGGAGACGTTTCAAGTTGCACTTACAGTATGGGGATGTTATGAAACCCTCAGTTTAACGTAACAGTGGAAAATCCTCTCATAGAGATCAAGGCAAGGAATGGAAACTTCCCTTGTCTTGTGTTTCACACAATCACTGTGCCATGATGCCCACAAGTGTTGAACGAGTCCTATCTTATTCTAAGTTAAACTTTTTAGCTGAAATGCAACCTCTGGAACCATGAGGGAGTGTTAGTCTTTATCAAACAATACACCCACTTATCCATATGGGATTGATGATAAAGATTGATGTGTATGTGAAGATTGTCTGCAGTAACAGGGCCTGAAGCAAAGGGTGGTGTTGTTGGTGTTGTTTTTGTTCTGTTTTATCATATATATGTGTTTCTCTTGAGCCTAACTAAACTCAACTGGTCTGACTAGTAGCTTTATCAGCTGCTTAAAACATGCCATGTCTCTATTTGTTAGTGTCCGATCTCCTCTAATACAACCCTGCAGCATTCTGTTTGGCTTTCTGTCTAACATGTATCCCTTTGCTGCTTCCCTATACATTTTGATGACCTTATACCCAAACTCAATGGGTGGTTTTTGATTATCCATGCAGCACTTTTAATGTGCAAACATTACACGAAAGCGACTTGAGAGCAGATTATGATTCAGGGGACCTCGTCTCAGACAGATGCCCTGTGACGTTCAGCTGATTGACGCCATGGATTGGCGCGCTCCTGCTGGTGGCAATGTAGGTCAGACAAATTAAATCTGGGGAGTTTTTCACTTAGACATAGTAGTGCCTGCACTCAGCTTTAACAGCATGTAGCATGTCAACAGTAAAGTGCATGTCAAGAAGTCTTGACGTGACTCCATTATGTGAATATGATGCTCCTTGCTCAATGCTGTCTGCCCTGGCTATAGAGTCACTTCTGATCTTTCTGGCAGATAAAGTGTCTTTGAGATTTGTAATAGCTGTCAGAGCAATTTGTGCATGTTGCCACTGGCAATAATCATTTTTTGAATGAGTTTGTTGTGTTCTCCGAGAAACTCTTTGGTCTCCTCTTTAGTCGTAGTTGCCTGAGGCCTGTCTGTGCAGCTAGTGTAGAACCAGCGCATTAGGCCCCATGTCATCAAGTAGATGGATGGACAGTGGCTGTTGGGTTGGCTCTCCGATTGCGCTGCAGTTTCACAGGCGGCTCTTTCAACGGAGGAGACGCGCCAGCAGCAGGGAGGATGGATGGGGTTTGATGAAGGGGGAGAGCCTGGATTAATGAGGGGCGTCTAGTGACTGATAGGGCGACATCAGTAGACGGCTGTTTCAATTTCAGCCTCCCACTCTACATCCTGTCTATGTTATTCATAAGGCAGGAGTACATACCCTCTTCTGCTCCTCTACTCAAACCGCTCATCACGTTATGGGGTTCTTCTCTTGTTTCCTCTCAGAAGCCAGGGGATGAGGCCCCCCCCCCCCCCATGTGATTAAATTCTTACTTTAACAACCTACAAACTGTCTTTACATGTAAAACTAGCTTTGTTTTGGTCTTTTTTATTAAGCTGTGAGCATGAGTGCTGCCAGTTTTTCATCGTTGTCAGGATGAAGTGTGAGCAGACACAAGTGCCTCCCACTCCAGTTAACCAGTCCCGTGACGCCGGCTCGTAAATTGTGGCCTCCGTTCCCTCCGGGTCCACCTCATTGCCCCCTCTCTCCTTCTTCATCCTATCCAACCTCCCCAGTGGGACCATTATAATCAGTATGATGGTGTGTGTCTGTGTCGGAGAATTCTGCCTCCACACTGTTCTCTGAAGTGAAGACCGTGAGGAGCAGAAGAAGAGATGAGAGGGAATGAGAGGGTATGAGAGGGGGAAGGGACACAAGGAGCACATTAACTATTTATGGGTCTTCTCCCATGGCTAATGGGAATTACATCTGTTTTAATTATTGATGGCCTAACCGGCTGTCTTTATAAGCAACTCCTCTGGGGACTGAACTGACAGACAAATGTATTCCATTGTTGTTATTGTTGTTTATGTATGATATGGAAGCACATGTGGATTGGTCAGAGTCACTCCACTGATAATATTTGGTTGAAAGTGATGGTCTCTAAATCATTTTTTCTTTCTTCCTGATTCATGGCCATGACTTCATGGTCTTCAGGTTTTCTTCCATGGGTGCTCTTGTTTGTCCTGCCTGGGGCTTGGGTGGAAGGGGAAGTCTTTAAGGGAAACTGACTGTACTGGCAAAATATGACCATTGACAGATGTTACAAACTGGAAATAACACACCGTCTCTAGTAGGATAAATCTTTGGAAAATGAACCAGTGCACCTGCATAGATAAGCATTTCTTTTAGATTTTCCTTAAACAGAAAGTCTTTATCTTTCAAGGGAACAGATTTTATGTTGAAACTTGGCCGGGTTGAGTTTCTGCGTTTTTCTCTTGCCAGTCATCTCTCGAGTCTTGCTGTACTCAGATTTGTTGCCAACTGGCCCTCAGTCAGCTCCATTGTGAGAAGGTATTGGTGTAGCAGATGGCACTGGAAAAGCCTGAGGTATCTTCAGAAAACAGAGGTCCTGGCTTTGTTGCAAGTCTAAGGAAGATTATTTTCACTGGAGATGAACTCCAGTTTGTTTGTGTGTGTGTGTGTCTGTGTGATGCTTTCTTACATTATCAAGCACCTATATTTATAGATAGAGTTGCTCTGAATGAGTGATCTCTCTTTCTACGTTTCTCCTAATGGGCCCTCAGAGAGTTGCTATTGGAAGATAGGAGACGACAGACAGTTATCAGTACCTGCCTTCTGCTAGCCATCATTAACGTCACCACAGCCAGACATTTATCACCTGCCATAGCTGGATGTCTGAATTAGGCAATCTCATCAGGCACACAAAAGGCATGATTTTTTTTATTTTTTACATTATACGTTATTGTCCTGTATATTAGAATGTCCTGAGCTGTTGCGTCATGTCCATGTTCAAATGTGCTGATGCATGTCCGCTACGCTGAGGTAATGCTTCCGTATTGCCAAAGTTGTAGACGTCCTTAAGGATCGGCCTCTCCTCGCTGAATTACAATCTGGCCTTTTCTAGACGAGCCCATTGATTAATGGGCCCTATTAAACCCCGTCTGCTGGACGTGGATGGTGGGAGGAGGCGGAGGAGACAAGTTAGTGGGGATGGGCGAAGGCTCGTCCTCCCTCTGATGGATGGTCTCAGAAATGGTCCTTACCGCATGTGTCATACAGCATCTGTGGAAGTATTGATGTGCCACAGGGCAGCCAGCACTGTTACAGCAGGTTGCATCAAGAAGTGAGAGAGGCGAGAGTCGCATAGGGACAGTGTGTCAAAATCGAAACGGCAACATTTGAATTCAGAAATTCAGGTGCACCGAAAGGCAAAACAATAATTGAGGAGACGGAACGACTGAGCCAGGCATTGAACAAGCATGTTAATCAACAAAGTGACAAATACTAATAGGGTGATGAGTGGATCTAAATGAAGAGAAGTGGTCCAGTACCTCTTACTGAGGTGTTATCTTACTAACAGTGTATTATCGTCCTCATTAGAGCATGTCCCATGGTTAATTATTGATCAGCTATGCAGAGATAAGTCACTCACCAAAGGCCTCATGCTGGGCTTTAAAGCTCAACACTTCTCCCTGCTGGGCACTAACACACACGGCCACACACGCGCACCACACCACATGCACAGATAAAAACTTGTGATCCTTGTTTACTCTCACACCTGCATATTTCAGTCCCAGTGTTAATGTATATATATATATATATATATATATAACAGAGCATCCCTGACTACTGTTCAGTTTAATAAAATGCTAAATTGTTACAACTACTATAATGGAATGATGCTTCCCAAAAATAAAAGGGTCAGTTCCTTTTTTTCTTTTTTTTGCTGACAAAGAATAAAGGAAATGTCCCTGCTTTTTGATGTTTGTTGACACTATGTGCCCAATAACCACGTGTCAGCAGACACCAGTATAGGTGTATAACCTGCGTTCGGTCCCTTGTTGGTGTTTAGTGAATTAACCGGGATTGCAGACGTCAGCATTGAATTCTCCCATGGGCCAACACTTTTTACAACCCAGTGATTTAAGATGTTCTAACATAAAAACGTGTGTCTGGGGACACAAAGCGGAAATCATGCGAGTTTGCGTCACGTCATTCTACCTCATCTGTCCACTATGACTCGATAAAGGAAAAAGCATGCTAAAAAGTAGGAATGCACATATTCTTGCCAGATTCAGATACTTGTATATCTGCAGATACCATGTCCTCATAATTTTTATGTCAGAGAACATGAGGCGAGAGATTACTGTGGAACTAAAAACTGAATCCACTGTGACTGAATGAATGTCACCGATAGCAAAACCACAGAATTTTATAAAATTGACACAGAAACTGCATTTAATGTGGATTGATCATGTCTGGTCGAGGCCTGATCCGATTAATGTCAGTATCGCGGGTCCGATCGTGCACATCCTCTAAAAACAAACCTCCAGTATTGATTGAGTCCAGAAAATCTAAAGCAGGTGCTGCAGAGTGTTTCCACATAGCCGTGGAAATATCACTCACAACCAGTCTCAGACCTGACTGTGGTGGTGTGTGTGGATGTGTGCACATACTGTCAAACGGTAGCAGTGTGACCAGGTCAGGATCTCTCGGCCCATTAACTCTCCCCTTTTAGCGGGACAGAGAGGTAACAAGATATGGAACATGATGAATCCGACTATTCCCGAGATCATTTACTCTGGCTTTGTTCCCTCGCTTTTGTTCCCTGTACATGCACTGGATTGTCATTTTTTTTTTTATGGCATCTTGATTGAACTCAAGAGCAGACTCAAGGTTATATGCACCTTTCAACAGATCCGTGTCCTCCGTAGTATACCAGAGGCAGAGTTTTTCTCTATCGCTGCTTGGTAAATGCACATACTGCTGGTCTAGTCAATGAAAAGGATAAAGTTCGTCGTCTGCCTGAATATACTTTATTCTATTCTAAAGAACATTTATGGATTTGTATTATAATGACGTAGCTTGCATTTAAGCTGCTGCATACAATTGTGAAGGTATAAAGTAGTGTTCTGCCACCTCCAGGAGAAACAATGGGAACACTTGCATGCTAAGTTTTGATATAATTGAGTGTGCAGTCATTGGTTTTTTCTTGTCTCTCCTCTCTCGCAGGTAAGTGGATGTGTTTTGCCGTAAGGGGTCCGAGGGGCTGTGGGGTGGTAAGTGCGGAATCATTCTGGACACAGAGTCATTTTTCAACACAGCACATTGTCCCACTCCTCTTTAAACCCAGACATGCCCAATGGACTGCTGCTCGTCTAGACACCATAGATTGTTTTTTGCTTTCTTCTCTCCACTGGATAACCTCGGTGTCCTCTTGGAGCATAACATAAATGGATAACTATCTCTTAAGACGATAAGGTGACATATGCAGACTTGATTAATGGGCCTTCACTGTATCTGAATTCAATCAAATATAATCAGCGAATGGATTTTTCTGCTTGTCAGTAGCATCTATGAATGTTCATATCCGTGGCGTTTTTAAAATGATTCGCCAGTAATGACGGAGCAGCGTATGGAGTTACTGTCAGAGGTTGCGTTGTGGCTTTTATTTCCTGAAGGAGAGCAATACTGACTTTTTTCCTTAACTTGCAGTCAATAGTTAAGCACTTGCGTCACCATAAAGACTCCCCATCTTCTTTATAGAACCCTAATATGACTTGCACACGTTAAAAATATACAATAAAGTGGCTTCACCGCTCCCCCTCGCAATATTTAAAAGACTGCATTTACTACCTCTCTAGCACTAACACTCTCTTTCCTTTGGGATTAACCTCTGCCCACTAAGAAACACCCTTCGAGCCCCAAACCGGAAAGTTGAACAATGCTAATTGTTGTAATGCTAATGGCTGTGCAGCCGGCGTCTCTCACTCTGTGAGTGACACAGAGATAAAGCACACCACAAAGTGAAAGTGAAATAATTGTTTAACAGACAACCTGACAAGCGAGACAAAGGCAGAAGTGGGCCAAATAAGACCTCTTTCCTTTGATTATGCAAAGCAGTTCCCCCTCCATCCATCTCGCAGTGCATTGTGGGTAGTCATTACTGTAGGCCAGTCTCGGTGATTGGCCAGAGACGTGCGCTTTTGTCAGATTGGATTTGTCCATTTAGAAAAGGCATGTGGGTGTCCGTGCCAGCAAAGGTAGTGGGGGTGTGTTTGTAGAGTGGAGTTTGTAACTGACAGCTGCTACTGTACAGCTCCATTTACTTTGTACACAACAACAGATGATTGTACTCAACCCGTGTCTTAATATAGACTTTACGGCCCATTGCTTGAATACTGTGCTCTGTGCAAGAACAGGCTTCATGAGCTGCAGTTATCTAACTATGCTAGTATGTGTCGGCATCATTAACATCTGACCACTGTTATGTCTGTGCAGCTTTAGTGTGGATCATAGATCATACAGTAATGAGGGGATTACAGCTAAATGCAATGGGTGCGATGATCATAAATTGAGCTGAGACTGAGCAGATATTCTTTGATTACAGAATCAGTCTTTGGGCGAACTCGCATAGATGGAAGAAAAGTCCAAGAGGAAAGCCAACACCGCACGAATCCAGTTGTTCATTCTGTAGAAATCCTGCCGTCCTCTCCAGAGACGTTACAGCGCAAAATAGACAAAAGGCAAACCCGGCTGCAGGTAGAAAAGCGAGAGAGCGTGACGAAAAACACACATGTCCTGCAATTTTGAAAAGGTCACACTGTGGACACGTCTCCACATGTGCGTGGCCCTGCATCTGTTAGGCTGTTTGCCTCCTCACCCCTCATGTCACCCACAGAGCACACGGCCTGAAGACAAGACCTCTGTACCCAAATGTTTAAACGCTTCTATAAACATTAGATCAGAGACGGCAAGAGAGCTATGGAATTGATGATGTGGTGCATGATGCTAAGAAAGGAGATTTCCAGGACTTTATTTGAGCCTCTTTACTTAATTCAATAGACTCTATTCGTGTGGTTTACCATGTGCCTTGGTTTCTCCTCATGGGATTAGTGTTATTTTGTGCGGGTGCGTTGATTCACAGTCACATGCAAGGATGTTATTGCCAAATTGAGCGAGATAGACGACCTCCTGATGAAGAAATAGATACATAGGTGTTGTGACGGTCCAATGGTCAAAGTGCTACCATAATATTCCGAATATTGTTTTTGTGGAATATTTGAACTACCTTTTTTTTTTTTTTTTTCTGGCAGAGATTTATCCAATTAGTTTTGATGTCTTGTAGAAGAAAACCAAGCAATCAGCTTGCTGTTGTTTTGAACTAGTAATCTCCAGCATATCAAATATTTTCTAATGGAGGTCAGGATAACAATTACAGGGATGTAATGTGGTTTTCCAAATTGAGAATGCAGCTAATGCAGTAGTACAACATTAGCATTTCAGTTTTGAGCACAGGGGGAGTAACGCTTAATTTTAGTGATTGACCTTTTTCAATTGATTTCTCCTCCCTGTTGCACAGGTGTCGTAAATATCAAGATGTTCGGGGAAACAATTAACCTTCATCCAAAACGATTTACCAATTTTAATCTGCGTCATCGATTTAAAGAGTGCCTCATTTATCAGGAGCTGAAAATGCACAGCTTCTTTTTCGATCCGATTTTCATTTCTGATTGAAATGGAAATTAAAATGTAATAACTTATTTATCTTTCTGGTGAGCGTCTCAGTGTTTTGATTTTTATTGTTTTTTTTTCTCTCAAAACGTCTTTATAAATGAATCAACAAATCTCTGGATGTCAGAGTTATTCCATTCCAGAGAAGTGGCACGGATCTCCCAAAGTTAAACTCAGATCTGGGACGGTTAATAATCAGTTTCTGCTCTCCAAAGCCTCAGCCAGAAATATCCACACAACAGTGTCTCTGTGTTTCCTTCTCACAACATCGAGAGCCAATACAGATTTTTAATCACTTGTCAGTGATCCCTTCTCAGTAATCTTGTTTAGTGTAAACACACAACCACTTTCACACATGACACGCGCATGTTGGGTGGATTGGGAGTTAGTCCAGTGTGCAGAACGCAAACACACTACTTAGAGGCCATACGTCCCAAATTAGACCTCGCAGAGTCACTGACATTCCAACTGAAAAAAACTCTCCCTCGGACACCGTTTGCGTGCCTGCGACGTATCAAATGTCTCTCTGAGATTTCTCCACAGTGCTCATTTTAACCCAAGAGATTATTTGCTTCTAGATGTAATCTGTCTCAAATGTTTTTCAAAACAGGAAAGTTTGACTGTTTTTGATCCACATTATGTCATGTGATCCAATATCCTTTTCTTCCTCAGGAAAACAGTATAATAGTGTGTTGTGTGCAAAAGCTGTCATGAAGGAAAACCTTATCAGGAGCCAAAGAGGAGACAAAGCCCATGTTTGACAGTAAAATCCTGGAATGTCAAAGTGTGGCAGTGAGGAATGTGTGTCGGAGTGCGTGTATCATGTTCAGATGGCCTGTAGCTGACATGACAGTTCGCTAAGCCTCTTAAGCCGCCCCCTCCACCACAACTGTTGTGTTGACATTGTTTCTGGCAGGAAGCTGCACTGCACCACTATCATCTGTGTCTCTGCACTGGATGTTCAAACACGACGACCGCTGGCAATAATGTCATATTTTGGACGGATTTTGTTTTTTTAAGTGTCAGTTTTGTCTTTGATCTATCACCGTTGAGCTTCAAATGTTTGAAAGGAAGCACAAAAAAAAACATATTTGGATTTCAGGAGAATAATGCCAAGATAACGCCCAAGCTCCATGTACTGTATCCCCAAGCTGTAGGAGCTGAAAGACGAGATGTCTTTCAGCTCCTATAGGTTCCTCCATTTTCAATATGCAGTCGGTAAGGAACATGAGGTGGTAGATGTCTTTGTCTACCTGTGTGTAAGAGACATTAAAGTATACCGTGACATCTGTGGAAAGACAGGTCATAAAAGAAGTAGTGGGTTTGGGAAAAACAAACTTTCATGAGAAATATATATATATATATTTATATATATAAAACATGGAAAGGATGAAGTGTTGTGTGTATTCTCTCATGTTTGGGAGATCACAGATAGTAAGGGTCTTGTGAGGGGTGTTGAGGGAGGGGGGGGGGGGGGGGGAGATGGGAAGGCATCAAGGTGCAGTAGATGCAGTGTGGTTATCTGGATGTTCTCAGATTCCAAAACTGCTCAGCCGTTCGTGTAAAGCTGCATGCGTTATCTCATTAAATGTAGTAAAGATGCATATAAAAAAAAAATAAAGAATGAAACCCCAGTTTTTATTGTGGCCAGTCTTGAACATATATTAACTGTATTAACAATATCAAAGCTATTTGTTCTACACTTGTTTGTTTCAACATTTTCTACAATAACTGGTATTCATTATGCATTTGGCTGATAATTTAGCATCCTAACATTTATAACACAGCAAGTGTCACACCCTATTTGTGTTACAAATGCGCAAACATAATCTTTCACGTTTCGATCACAATGCACAACAACCAAAACAACGGCTGCTATTATGCTGCTGGAAGGTTCCGGTTAAAACAATGCAGCACTTTTGAGTGTTTCATCACACTCCTCCACAAAGATAGATATATTTTTATAATTATAGATTGTTATCAAATCCTTATGGATTGAAGCTTTTTTCTGTATTTTTGCCATTATTTCATCAGCAGTCATTTCTCATTGTATTCTCATTCAGAGCACCTCATCAGTGGTTCAAGATAAATCAGTCTGCTCTATATTCTCTCCAGCTTTCACATAATTGCAAAGGCACAGGTGTGTCTGTGTGTATCTATCTGCATGTGTTGCACGTGCCCACATCCACTGGCCCATGTCGAGACCAAAACCATTCACTTTAGTCACAGATGGCTTGGATTTGCCCCGGTGCACAGGACTGTCTCGGCAGCTTTGCCTTAAACTGGGGAATTCAGTTAAACCTCACACAGGGAGACCAAAAAAAAAAAGCAGAAAACCACGGTAGCTGTTGACTGGATGATCAGTGGATGTTTCCCCCATCATGGTTGGGGCATCTTTGTCAAATCTTCGGTGGAGAGGCTGGGTTGGCATTGCCATATCCCCACAGGCCTGCAGTGAATGGATTCATTTTTGCCTTAGTGTGTTGAATACCGACCGTCTGGTTGGTAAACTTGTCGAATGCAGCCTCACTAATAAACTCTGTGCCCCCGCAGTCCCTCATGCTGCTCTCTACAGTTGTTAGTGACCGAGACCGAGGACCACCATTCATGTACAAGTAACCATGTAATATGGTTTGGATACTTGTCGTTCCACGCTAAAAATAACTTGTGATCATCCACAGTGGAGAGACATCTTATGAAGAAGAACATTTGATGTGACTTAAATGAAACCACCATAACAACATTCAGCATTTGCATATCTTACACCTGTCCAAACTGACAAAATTGTCAAGATCAAATGAGGTGCAGCGGTGTCGGAATGCAAATATTAAATTAGAGAGGACCTAGAGGCCTTCTTTAGATGAAGAGGATGACAAAGAAAGAGGTATTTGTGCTGCGATGAAAATCTTGCAGATAAACATCCTTTCTTATGGTAATTAGATGACACGGTGGATGACAGCCATTGGCTGTGGCAGTGAAGAGGGCTCTTCAGGAGCCAATGGCTTTTGTTATCAATGGCTGGCAGCTGGAAAACCCATAAAGAAATGGAAGTCTTCAAGAGGCACTGGGCCCTGAAACAGATTTTATGTGGGACTTATTTTGCCAGCCAGAGTGAAAGAAGAGAGAGATGCGGTTGTCTGCAAAATGGCCTCAAGAGCACCACTAAATTTCCTGAAGAGAAATGGGAGTCATTATTAGTACCTCATTCAGAGTGGGATCATCAGTTTCTGAATGTTATTTCTGGCTTAATCCTGGATTTCTCTGGTTTTAATGCTACATATAATATGTTTTATATTGAAAGACTGGACAAAGTAATGAGGTTCTGCTATATTTAGTGCCTCTTTTCATTGAATGTCAACCGGTAAATCTCTGGGGGGATTTGGTGGGTTTATCACTGCGTATATTCATTTGTCAAATGCAAGTAAGTACTGTGTCACTCCACTTCTGTTTGTATTTACTTAATTATCCCTGTCTGCTAAATGCATTAACTATCACCTTTGCACAGCTGCTACACACAAAGCCTTTAGAGCGTGTTGTACTCTCTACCCCAGTGACTCGAGGAGACCATTTTACATTTCCACTTTAGTCTCTTTATATGTATGTGCATTAGTTTGTGTGTTTATGTCTGTATGTGCTCCTTTGATTGTTGGCAGAATCTGTCTGATCCTGCCTGCATATAAAATGTACTGTAGCTTGTCATACATTTTCAAGGAAATCATTTTTCTGATTTCTGATATATTGTTTTCAGTCAAGCAGCCTAACTATTCAAGCGTAATGCAAATTGAAGAGCAACACCACCGTGTAGTATACATGCTGCAGTAATGTCGTCTCGTTTGTCCCCACACCAGAGATTGCTAATAATTCCTGGTAATCACAGCCCCCTAGTCTGATCAATAGGAGAGACAGCAGGCTGCCATCCAGCCCAGCCCTGATAGCTGCTATTAAGAGTCCCCTTCGCCACTACCACCAGAACCACGTACTATCCCTCTGTGGTGTCTTCCCATCCACTCTGATGGATGACTAATAGAGCTGTGGTCGTGAGCCTCAATTTGTAGTTTGTTTATTTTTTTCAAGAAGAGTTCAAGGTTTAGATGGTTGGTTGTTTGTGTAGTTTTTAGTGCCAGTGTACTTAAATTCTCAGATTATGAACAACACATCCAGAATGCTCTGCGCTGCTGCCGGTGCTGCTGCCGGTACTGCTGCCGGTGCTGCTGCCAGTACTGCTGCCGGTACTGCTGCCGGTGCTGCTGCCAGTACTGCTGCCGGCGCTGCTGCCAGTACTGCTGCCGGTGCTGCTGCCGGCGCTGCTGCCTGTGCTGCTGCCAGTGCTTCTGCCGCTGCTGCTGCTGCCTACAGTGTAGTGGCAGCAGGCATTTACATTGTAATCTATAACATATGCCCATCTCTGAGGTCAGTACGGTTCAGTAATTTCTAGAAGAAGCTTTGCTTTACTGAAACCCACTGGCAAACAGATGTAGTGCCAACTGGAAGTGCTTCCTGGTGAGAAAAAAATGAATTGATAGCACAATAAAGTCTAACCACATGTAATAAAGTAGATTCTATATCAGAGCTTCCTCTTCCAGGCGTTTCTTTCAACCTCCATTTCCTAATCCATGTATGGTTCAGATGGACTGCTGCACAGATATCTATGTAAAACGGGCACAGCAATTACCTATTATACATTTTTATACCCCAAGTGCAGTTGTTAGAAAGGTGGAGGGTTTTTTTTGCTCGGGGCAGAGCATAAGAATGTATGCGGAGTAACCTCACATGTGACCTTTTAATGGTTTGGGTGTCCGACGCATCGCCTGAGATATATATATATATTGCCGCTTAGCTCTTTGTTCGCTGTTGCTAAATCCTGAACTGAAGAGTGGCTAAACAGAGACGATTTATAGCAGTGCTGTTCCTCCCCAGGGATCACAGTCCATCTTCTCTTCATGTTTTTCAATAATGTAGATAAGATTCCGTTTTTAATTCTGCTTTTGATTCACTTACCTAAGCACACATATATTATTTGATCAAGCAGACGACTGTAATCCTTTGTTTTATTTCCTCTTTGGAAAAACAACTCTACAATTTACACAAAGGCTATGCCGGGAATTTATTCTAACACTAGTACTAGCACTAAATGAATACTATACATCTCATTACAAAGGGGATTTAGCCCAAATTTAGTAAAGGGACTTAGATTAAAGCTGAGGGCCTAATCCCTCTCCAGCCCATAGCTGAGTCCTATTGATGAATCGTTCTCTCTTGAGAGGTAGAGGGGATCAATAGGCAAACAGCATCATTGATCCTGACTGCTTTGAAGTCATGTCTCTCCCAGCCAGAGATCCCCATCTCTCAGATCCCCACTGTCACACAAACCCGTCTGTCCCCTGCTGCCTAGCCTGGTTAATGGCTGTCATAAAAACGGCGACTAGAATAATATGTGGCTGTGTATTCGGAGTTAGCAGCCAAATTTCCAAGTTAATGCTTGCATCAATGGGACCATAGAAACTGGAGATGCGGTTATTTCTCTTTCAAAAAAGAAGTGATGAAGTAATTTACACCACAATGATGCTTATTGAGTAGATGTCCAGCATTGTGCACATTATTACTGAAAGGATTTCGGGGAAAGATGAGGTATGAAGTCCTAATGTCCTGCGTTTTTGCTGCAGTAACAAGTCCCAGATGTGCAGCACAAGACTCTTGGGAAGGTTTCACCAGTGACCTCATCATAGTGGTCCAGACAGACATGGGCATCCCTCTGACAAGCAGGCCACTGTGTTATTATGTGGTTCTCTGCAGGACTTCTCTGTCTCTCCTAAAAACCATTTGTAACAGAAGAGAGATTCAATATACCCGAGGTGTGGAAATCCAACTCTTTCAGCCTGGCATACAGAAAGTGATCGTTTGACTTCGAGAAATGCAACAAAGCAAACCAGGGCTGCTTTTTTGTTATCCTTAAACCTCTGCCTCCAATTTTCTCAGAAACAAGTTTTTCTTTCTCTTTTTTTCTGGAAAACCCAATTCCTCCCTCTGCCGCAATGTGCTGACAGAAGCAGTTATCACAGCGCCCAATAATCTCAGCGTTTCCACTGGTGAACACAATGAAAGGCTTTGGGAAGTCTTGTCAAATCCATTTATTTTACAACAATGGGCTATAATGGAGAAGACAAGACAAGGATTTTTTTTTTTTTTATTCCCTGGTTCAATAGTGGAATTCATTGTAAATTTTTTGATTCCGGACCATTTTTTTTACAAAAATGTTGTAAATGACAGTCAAGGTTGTGTTGGCATTTCATTTTTATCATGCACATGACTTGCATAAAAACAAAGCAGATTGTGTTGTGTGGCTCTATTTTTGAATAGAGGCTTTCTATTTCATTTGATGAGATGGAGAAATCTATTTAGGAATATGTTTTGTCTGTTGCGACACTTTAAGTCTGGTGCCGTTCCAACATCATAACATTTTTGGACTCTGTGCGCTGAAAATCTTAATCCCAAGCTCAGCATTAAATTCTAAAGGCCCGTGAAACTAAATTGCAGAGATTATAAAATGACATTCTTACAATTGTTAATTATATTATGACTCACCTTTTTTAAAGACAATTTGATATTCATCCTGCAATTGAGTGCGATAGTTTGCTAACAAAAGCCAATAATTATGTCTAACACTAAAACAAAAGCCTGTAAGTTATCTCCATGTTGGAATAATTCTACTCTTCTCTGGGCATTTTACCAAAGACTTAAATAGAGCTATATGCTGGATGTAGTGGCTGTATCAGACATTTAGAGTTTATCTTTGTGCTGTCATGTGTATTCTCTCTCTCACTGGGAGGGAAAGAAGCCAAACAACCCTGAGAACAGCTCAGTGTGATAGCTCTGTGGCTGAGCACCAACGTTTGATGGCAGTATTTGTGTGCGTGAGTAGAAATAGGCAAAGTAATGATCTGCACCACACCTGCTCACCTCTTACAAAGGCATGTGAATATGAATTAGGCTTGGTAACAGCAGGTATAAATGACCAACCCCCTTGGAGCTTTATTAAGCCACATAGTTGTAACTGACCTCACTGACATTTTACATGTAGATGTATTCTGCTCCCGTCTGCTCTGCACTGCCCCATATAGTATATCGATTGACACAAAGATCCATGGAGGCCACAGAAAGGGACTGCCGTTGAGGTCACAGAATGTACCACTATTTATATCCTATCTGTGTAAGCCGGAGAATCGTAAAGCACTTTCTCTTTCAATCATGCGGCAACATCTAGTTTGTCACGCAGGTCTCCCATTGTTTTATATTATGTGCTGGCAAATGTCACCTTTTTTTTAAAAAAATAATTCCAATGTCATTTAGTATGTGTACAATTTAGCTGTGGATGCTGCTTTTATTGTTGCACAATATGAATAATAAAATGTATTAGTTTGACACACTGTTGCCGCAAAGGCCACTGAATCCCAGCGACAAGTCCCCACGGCGATCAAAGTTGCACAACGTCCTAAGAACTGAGGCTCTCTACTAAACAAAGCAAAGCAGAGTGAATGTATGAACCATTACAACCCCAATAATCAAATGCTCACATGCAGCAGCTCAGCTGTCGGTCCTCAGTATGCACGGCACGAGAGCTAGCTCGTATATGTTCCCCCTCTTGCTTGGAATGGATGAGCTGGTGCGAGTCCGTTTGTCCGTACAGCGAGATGCATCTTTGTCTACAACCTTTCACGGTTTTAGCCTGTTTCATGCCCCTGTCATTCTGCTCGTAGCAGCCAACACCAGCAATCCCAGCCTGGAGGGAGTTGTTTATTTGAAGGAGGCGGTCGATGGCGCAGATTGCCCAGTGAGGCTGTAATTACACCAAAATCTAAAATGGCAGCACTTGGAAAAGGATGAACTCGTCAATAAGTCACACTGCAGCCTTCCAGTGTGAACCCCGTGTTCCCACACCTTGTCATTTTCGCCCCTCTGTGCAATTAATGCTCGCAGAGAGTAGACGGCAACAATTGATTGTTGTTGTGTTAACTGAAATATAAAGTTGTGTTAGAAATCAATGCGAGGGCGTGTCTGTGTCACGGCACTTGCTCATATTTCCCTGGCTGTTTATTCGAGGAGGGAGTTAATTGGGGATTGAGGTTTGTGTAGTTTTGCCCTTTGTGTGTGTGTGTGTGTGTGTGTGGTATCAGAGAGATGAGAGAGGGCAGTCACATGGGTTTAGTTTAACATCAACATGCTCTAACGCCACCAAAACATCAATGTAGAGCTGCCACTATGACTGTATTTATCAATTTAATTATTTTATTGTTAAATCCCTCATTTAATCTATAAAAGGTCATAATGTCAAATGTCAAGTCCCAAGCTACTGCCTGTTTTGTCCAACTAAATCAAAAACGTTTCTTTTTTATTTTTGTTACAGTTGAACAACCGTGTGATTGTTAAACATTTTCCCTGATAAACGACATAAACTATTAGTACATTATCTGAATAGTCGATTAGTTTAATGTTCAGTAACTAATGAATTCATTGACTAATCATTTCAGCATATGCACATTTGCTGTGATTGGAGAGATTCTTTAATCGTGGTAAATGGGCTTTTTGTTGTTGTTGGCCACACCAATGAATCTAAAACTAATACATTCATTGAACAGGTTTCAGCTTTAATAATGGCACTTAAGATAAAAGGTCCTCTTAGTGTTTCCTCGGTGAGTGTAATTCTTCAAAGGGATGCAGGTACACGGACACATTCTTCCAGGTACACATGTACTTGAACGCCTCTTTGATTGGCCTCTCATTGCTCCTCTGAGCACCAATTACTGTTCCCCTGCATGACACTGCGTCTTTGTGCCGAGTGGCGGAGGGCAAGTAAAACCAGGCCACTGAAGTTGCCACCCAGCAACGGTTCTCCTCTTCACTCCTCCTCTTCACTCCTCCTCTCTTGTCATCACTGAAGACAACTGGGACACAATCTGCCTCCCAGATATAACATTTTTTTTTTTTTTTAAAGAAAGATGGACTTTTCTTTCGCTCCGCTCTTTGGCCTCTCTCTGTCTGTCTCTCTAGATCGCTCTCGCTCTCCCCGTCTCTCTTTTGCTTTCTCCCGGCCTGCCATGTCTTCTCAAACATGCATTGATCTAATTGATGATGAAACCTTATGGAAGCACAGCAGTCGATGGGAGCTTTAATGCCAAGGGGCCTACAGAAATCCAGTACGGAACTTAATCCTCAACTTTATCTAACAAAAATCCCCCTAAATCATTTCAAATGGCATTTTATAATCTTTCAACTCTGTTTAAGCTTATGAGGATAATTCTCATTCAATTTAGTCAGCTGTTTAAATTTCTTACAGGACACATGAACATGCCCTGCACCAGAACCCTTTCAGACTGGAAATCCAGATTTTCCATTTTTCAGTATTGTACAGTAGATCCCATGAGAATGTGAATGCATTCATTATGATTTTAATGAGTTGAGCAGTCATCCGTGGCACATACAGAGCCTCTCTGGTCGAACCTGCTTATTATTCATGACTTCTTAGTAATTGTGATTATGCTTTGTTTCTGCACAAATGTTATACCGCTATCACCTGACTGTGTGAAACAATGAATTCAAACCCATGACGTGAATATGTAAAAGTCAACCTTTTAGTCGTAATTGTTTAGAAGTTTTCCGCGCCTCAGACTTCAGAGAGCCCTGACTAAACCTGGAGCTTTACCAAAGCCACCATTAAACTGGCTTCTTTCAGATATCACTTTACTCTACTCCAGGTCTTCACCCGGGTCGACCTTGTCCTTGTATCTCAGCTACTTAACCGCCATCGGCACATTGTTACAGGAGCACAGATGTCTGTCGAAAAAAGCTGAAGGGCAACGAGAGAGAGAGAGCATCATTAAATGAAAAGAGTTATTTATTTATTTATTTATTTGCTTGCTTATTTATTTTCCCTGGGATGTTGCCATGTCGTCTAAGAGTGGTACAAGGCAGCGTTGGCCCCAGGGAGCGGAGCAAGGATGCTTGAGTGAATACCGCGAAGTGGAGGCTGCCTCGTGTCGGATCTCTTTGGCACAGAATGCAGCACATCTGAAGAAGCAAGGTGTTTAAGAAAAAGTGTTGTCATTTGTGCGATGCATTTCGAGCGTAAAAGATATGTACAGCACAGCCTGCTGCGTGAAGAGAATGACGCAGGTTGACAGTGCAATAAGGGCGGTAGAGAAACAGAATCGCAGCAGGTGCAGTGTATGAAAATAAGATGTACTTTTTATTTATTTATTTATTTATTTTTATATCTTTCCTTTGTCAACTGTCCAGTCCACCTCATCTACATATGTAAGGAAGGCTCTTGCAAGCAGGAAGGAGCAGCAGATGGTACTGTCACCTGGAGTGCATGTGTAATGATAGACGGCCACCTGTGCTGGGTCCCCCCCCCCCCCCCCCCCTTACAAAAATAAGTTTGGGCTCTGTATTCTGTGTTGCGTATTAGAATTGTGAGGGAAATTGGCTAAAGCCGCTCCAATGTGCTCTTTCTAGTTTCTAAAGAGATTACTGAGCCAAATCTTGTAGAGCCGTTGATCAAACGTGTCCGTGTGCAGGAATACAGATACTTAAAAATCACTTTAATCTGAGCGCTAAGGGATAATCCCTATAAAGTGATGCTACATACACAAGTTTGCATACAAAAGTCGTTTACGGTATGGAAACTTCCTGATCCGCGTCTCATTAATTCCGCAGTCACCACAGCACATAAGTTAGTGCTTATCTTTTCCATTTCTTGTGGGAGCATCACCGTCAAACCGGGGGGATTTCTTTCAGTCATCTGCGGTGTACAAATAAACCAGCTAGAAACCGCAACTGTGCGAGAAATAAAGCTCACAGTAGTCTGTAACTTTAGTCTTGGCAAAACAACATCCTCTCTCAAACTGAAAACCTGCCCAGACATCATTAGAGACGTCGGAGCAGGCATGGAACCTAAACATCTCATTACTCGCACTTGTTTGAGCTTAATTTTGGATTCAAAACGGGTGGCAGAGGTTTGGAATGGTGAGGGGACTTGACAAATTATAGGGTAATAGATTCTCTCATTAATTTAATATGAGAGGTCTTCTCCTTCTGACATTTGCTCTGCTAGACTGAAACACTCCACAATTTATAACATTTTGGCAGCTTTGGGAGGATATTAGCTCTATAAAAAGTCCCTAAAATTTGCTTTGGATGTTATTTCCCCTGTGGAGCACAGTATGGGTTATCCTGCAGCAGTCTGCTGGCATCATAATTGAAAGTGACTGATAAGGATATATATTTATATATATGTTTCATCTTGCAGGAAAAGACAGTATTTCTGATATGTGGCCAGCAGTTCTCTGTTTTTGACAACTCCAATAATTGCTCTGAACATAAGGTGTTTATTGGAACATCTGTGATAGTGTGTACATATGTGCGTGCTGTGGTAAATATCCATCTGCCAAAGGAAAAAATAGGTCCATAAATGCCTCGAAAACATCAGTGCTCCAGCAAAAGAAAGTGCAGATCATATATCTTGCTCTCCTTGCAGCCTCCCATTATTATCTCTCCCTAGTAAAGAGTGGGGCTCCTCAGAGAGCTGTCATCCATTGCCATCCATTATCTCTGCGGCTAGCCGTGGATGGCTGAGCACCGTCAGCCTGTGGAGCACAGTGGGACTCGGGGTTAGCAGGGCTCCGAGTCAAGACGGCTCTCTCGCACCACTGTAAGCCTCCCGGGCCTCCCAGCGGACGGCACCACGCTGGTGAAAAGACAGCAGCTAGCCTACCTCCTCTTCCACCACCCACTACCCCACAAAGAGCAGTTAACACACAGTGGAGTCTGTCAGCCTCTGTTTAATAAACTGGAGACTCTTTTTCTTTTTTTTTTCTTCTTTTTTTTTTTAATTAAGGTCCCGTTTAAAGTTTATTTCAGTTCACACTGCTGGAAAATGTCATTTTAACCACAGCCAGATTGACTGTACTCCACCACTGTATGGGTGAATTTCACATAAGCGGTGTTAGCTTTGGCTAAGAGGTTCTGAGCCGTGTTTATGTTTCGCAGACATCACTACCAAGTGAGTGGGAATCAAGCATTCTGCTCTCTGTGCACGGATCAGTTGGCATCTATGTTGCAGCATGTTGGATGTTACTTGTGCTTAAATGTGAAGACTGTACACTGCATAGAAGAAGAAAGTCAAACAGTGGCTTGTTTGCCTGCCTCGCTTCATTGAGTGTTTATTGTCTTGAGGCAATGCCAAAACAGAGAAATCCATTTTCAATCACACCTATCATTTTACTATTAAATAAACCGTTTGTATCTCTACGGTTATTATGCCTCATTGTAATTACTGCACAGCCAAAATTATTTTCCATGGAAAACCCCTTTAGGATTTTAATGAAGTGAGCGGCACTCCTGGGAGTGGAAGACTAGATGCAGCAAGGAATGCATGATTAATTCTTAAAAATGCCTCTGGAATGCACCTCCTTGGTCTCGATCCAGTTTTGGATCAAAGAACCCGACAAAAAAAAAAAGAAAAAGAAAAATGTTCTTGTCCCAGCAGTATGATTGCCTTTGATATGATTAATAATTTAATGGATGTGATGCTGCATGTCTTACTGTTCCTCGTAAATCATCCTTTTTTTGCTGCTTGGGTTATATTATATATGGCGTATATAGTTGTTAGTAATAAGCATGTAATTATATTGTTTTGGTGGAATTTTCAAATTGTGGTCATGGAAGGCAAGCAAGTCCTAAACGGTTGAAAAACTGTTTCGCTGTTTTAACTGTTTGTTTAGCTTTTTAGTACGAGGGCATTGCAAACTTATGAAATAATTATTGCATGCTAGTTACTAGTTCTTAACCAGGATTGGGGTCCAACGGTTTTGTAATAATGTATTCTAAAACATAATATTTGATTTATTTGAAAGAAAATCACATTTCTGCTCAATGCATCTTACATTTAAAGGCTGACATTTGTCATTCTTTGTAATCAGACATTCCCTTTTGTTCAGTGTTTTTGTATCCTTGACATGTAGCATTTTCTCTTCTGAGGGAACTCTTTAGTCATCAACATCTGCCCCAAAGATCAGAGCTTTGAACTCAGAGCAAAATGCTCCATAAAAGGCAGCGCAATGAAATATTCATCAGGACTTTGCGATCGGAAGTTTGGGAATTAGGTCTAAGACTTAACAGTGTAAATGAATCTTACAACTTTTGCTATCTCACAAGACTTACTCCACTTGACATTTTTAAGTGGGTCAGCCAGAAAATAGGAAAATGCTTCGTGCGGTGCTTTGACGATCTGGTCATGGCCGTAAATGCTGTTAGAGCGTAGAGAAAATGTAAGAAAGAGCGTAGAGAAAATGTAAGAAAGAAGCAGAGTACATAAATAACCTTTCTTTTTTTTTTTTTTTTTTACTTCTGTATGGTTTTAATTTCTTCCTCCCTTTATGTTCAGTCAGCTTGCATTGTCCCAGAATGCACTGCTTCTCTAGCCGAGCAGTCCAATCTAATAACCGCAGCGTTGTATGTCAACAATCAGTAGCCTTTCAGAAAAAAGGAAAAGGTTTGAGGCATGTGTTGCCCTCTGTAATATTGATATCCAGAGTTTATTAGTATGTCTGTTTTCTCACTCTCTCTCTCTCTCTCTCTCTCTCTCTCTCTCTCTCTCTCTCTCTCACTCACACTCAGAAATGCACATCACAAGCTCTATAAACCCGTGTTCACACCATAACCAGCTTGGGTTGAATTTTTACTGTTTTCCTACCATCTAGTATCCCAAGTCAAAAAAAAAAAAGCTGCATTTTTTTTTTTTTATTGACATTTTTGCTTTCCATCACATTACATTGTTAGATATAGCAAGTTAGCAAGCATACATGAAGTAGAATGAATCAAACCTACACATACAGTGACTGAGCCGAACAATGGACACAGCCGTGGTAGAAGCGCTGTTTATGTTGCAGTTCCTCCTGCGGTCTTTCAGATAAATGATGTAGAAACCTGGGAAGCTTTGAGTCATAGTTGCGATCTATTTCACATTTGTGATACGGAACTATTGTTCATGAAACAAAGCCGCATCTGCAGGGTCAAAAGGACACATCATGGTCCTATTGTGCACATGATGTGAAACACACAGTTTTTTTTGCTATTATCCTGAACTTGGCTTTGAGCGGAGTGTAGTGTCTGCGTGACTGGAGATGTCAGACATAGACATGCACACAGTAGATGTAGACCTCCAGCAGCCAGGTGAATCACAAACCACAGTCATAGCTCTGCTCGCCATTAAAGACAAACACACTTGCACGAGCAGGCTCACAGAATCCAAACACACACTATTTAATTACTCAACTGAGTGTCTAAACTGCTCCAACATATTGATTTATGCTTTTTTTTTTTCTTTTTTTTTTTTTTCGTAAGTACAGTGTGCACATGTAGCTTATGTCCTGGCACACAAACATTAGCAGCGTCACATAAATCAAACATCCGTGTGTAATTGCCCTCCTAATGGAATGGGATCGTATCGATTTATGAAACTAAGTGGACGTCTCATTTCAGACTTGGCTAAATAGAGTTTTAATGACTCCCTTCATTTGTGGTGCTACTGTGTGCCTCTGAATGTCAATCTTCAGAGCCGTGTACTGTAAGGCTGCGACTAAAGAATTTAGAGCCGACTGGGACATACATGACATGTCTAACAGGTCATATGGCTGTCAACGTTTGCTGGTGCATAGCCGGATCCACGCTTGTCGATTGTCAAATGCAGTCTGGAGCATTCCAAGCACAAAAGTAATTTGGAAAAAGGCAGAATCACAGCGGCAAAAAAATCTTATCAAAGTGATTTTTCTCCGACATTGAGCCCGGGAGAATATTTGAACCTGATTGCACAGAACTAACCTCGCTCAAGAAGAGTATCTGTATCTTAAATCAAGAAGGAGGCAGGTTGCTGCATTCGAATCAGAGAAAAGATTTTCATTGTATATAAATTCTTTGTACCAAAACCTGCTCTTTCTTTAGGCAACTATTTCCAAACTAAAATCTTGTTGAATTGCTGTCTCAGGCTTTGTAAAGACCTTGTTATCCTAATTGTTTTGGATGAGATTTTCTCTTGACATCCTTGAGCGTGACAGGGAATTTGATGAGAAAAAAAGTAATGTTTCTTGGGCTGTGTCCAGCTTTTCTGAGATGGGAAAGATGTGTAGATAAGGCCAACACGGGTTTTGGCTCTGTGGAATTGTGTTAACTACTCTGTGAACCACATCCCGTCCTCACTTAGTCATCCTTTCATGTTGATATTTCACGTTCCTGCTATTGACAGTAAAGTTGACCTGAAACGGTCTCAGGGCTACGGCGGCAGCTGTGTCCGCTTTCGGAATAAATGACAGGTCTCCAAGCTTGCTTCCAGCAGGCGCTTTACGGAAACTCACGCCTTTGACCGCTGCAGTGCACGGAGTTCATCCATTACACTGTGACAGCTTGATGAATGTGTCGGGCGCTTTAATTAGAGTTTGTGTTCTTAATATCACCCCCTTGTTTCACGATGGTATTACCTCAGTGTGTGATTCGATGTGATTATTCACCGCTTTGATAAGGCGATGAAATGTTATTTCTCGCACGAGTGCGGTGGGTAACAAGCATTCCCAGAAGACGGATCACTGATTGATCACGGCCTTCACTTTACGACTGAACTGATTTCAGTCACTTGCGATTCAGGGGAAGGCTGCAGGCTCTGAGAGCTGCCAGCCTGTCTCTCACTTGTCCAACATTCTTGGCCGATAGAAAAGTGACAGACAGGCAGCTGGTCCCTGACTTGTCAAACATGTTATCATTAGCTTCTTTGCTTCTTTTACACCATTATGTTGATGTTACTGGTGTATAAAAAGAAAAAAAGATGCACATTTCAGTTCAGCTGGTGCATGTGCCAGCAAAGATGTTTCTTCATTATGGTTTAAAAAAAGTAGACAAACGCCCACTTTATTTGTTTGTTTATGCAAGACTGATGGCTTTATTGCAATGAAGTCTTTTTTAGTTTTTCTTACAAACGATACCCTTTTTGTTTTTGCTTCAATCAAATAGAGAGAATCATGGTAAAGCTTTTTTTTTTTTTTTTTAAAAACATTTCCATAGTGAGTCAGATCCAAGAAGTGTTGACAGTAGTTACATCTGCTATCAAATGGGTACTTAAAATATGTGCACATACATGTTGAAGTGAGCACTCTTTTGTGTGCAAGAAGCCGGCGTGCGTCAGCTGGAAAGTGCTGCAGCCTGGCTGGGGTCGCGGATCAGTGCAGATACCGTTTGAAAACGTCTGAGTTTTTTATGCCAGCGCTTCTTCTTTGATGCGTCACTGTTACAGGCCGAACATGATGGGCCTTGTCTTCCTCCACCTCATCTCAAACCAGCCTTCTTTATCTCAAAGCCCCATGCTGGGGACGACTGGAACGAAACAACGACAACAAAACAAAAAGCACAACTAATTATTCAGCGACTGCTGTTGAAACAAAGAGGTGATGAGAGAAGTAGTCTCTGCGGTAGTGTTTTTGTCGGGATGCAGTGCAGGTACACAAGATATTACTCACTGTGTTGCAGTTCTTTTCAGAAAGATGTAGTTCTTTTAAGAGTGTGCTGTAGTTGTTTTGACAGCAGAGATGTAACCTTGGGATAAATGTAATTGTTTTGTTGACGTGGCTGGCATTTTAAAACCTGCGCTGGGAGACAGTTAAGACCTTGAACGACAAAAAGCTGTGTTAAAACCGTAATAGGATAAACCAGCATCCGGGCAGCATTCTCTTTCATAGACAGCCAATGCGCACACACACGCATACAAACAAGCAAACACACACACACACACACTCTGTTTAATTTACATTCACACTAACACTTGCGAACAATCACGCTTACCGTCACACCTCGCCGCCCCTGCAAAGTTCCCTGCACATCCATCACTTGTCAGTACAGAGTGAGTGTGAGAGGATGATGATGGATGGTTAGATGTTTCCGCAGAGCAGAGGAAGAGTGTGCGTGTGTGCGCGTGCACGCACGTGTGTGTTGCTGGAGAACTGAGCTGGTTTCGCCTCAGGTGTTCTCTCTGACCTGGAGGTTAATTGTCAGAGTCAGTCACCATAAAAAAAGTTGTGTAAAAGTCAGGTGTGTAAACCTTTGGTTGTATATGACAGCCCAGCTGCACAATGGAGGACTGCTTTTACATCACCCGTCTGACATGAGACTATAACAGGGCAGACGATCTCATCTAGTCTAGTGTAAAGGATGTGGATTTATCTTGTTTGCTCAGATGTAGTTTTGATGTCGAGTATGTCTCTTTACACACAGCACAGATAAATGAAAATGTACGAGCGAAAGACGGAACTCCTTCCTAGACTGCTCCAAGCAAACCTGCTGCCAACTGACATACATCCAGGCACATAATATCCAGGGTTTATTGCAATGTTTTATAGCGGAGGCTCTGCTAACGTTGGAAGAACATTTATACACCTTTTTTTTTACATACACATATATAAAACACTTGATATTTCTATAATCTTATATATAAGAGAAGGGGGAGCAAAGCCTCAAAATTCCTAAAGTTTTCTTTTGAGGGGTTAGGGTTATGAAAGTTCCCCAGCTCATTTTTGATTAGTCGTTAAAGACTTAGAACATACAACTATAAACAAGGAGCTATGTTCAGGCGAGCCCACGTTAACTTCTTGTTCTCTTTTATTCCACACTATTCGTCTCATGAGGTGCAGCACTTGTCTCAGGCTGTTGAGGTGTGAAGGTCATTCTGACCGTGTGCCCCTCCCTCTGTGCCGGGAACTGCAGTACCTCCCTCTTGCCAGTGTAGCCCACATCATCACCCTGCAGGTTCCAGCATGCAACCAGCGTGACCCCGGGCGAGGCCCGTGGTCGCACGCCGCTTGGCGCTGCCCTTTTCCCCACTTACACAGGCACCGCTTCTGCCAGCACGGCCATATGTTTTTCCATCGACTGTCATACACAGGGGGCAAAGGTGAGAGATGCCCAGCGGCAACGTCCTGGCAGAGTGCCCCACCCCATCAGGGAACTGCACATGCTGTGACACATTTCCTGGTGTGGCGTAGTATTTTGACAGTAGGGAATGTGTAGGCATTTAATTGTAGAGATGCAGATTCACAGCATGTCTTTTTCTTTTTTTTTTTTTTTTTTTTTTCTTTTTTGCTCCTAAGCCTGATCTGCCTGTATTTATTTTTTATTTGAGCTTTTTTTCTCCATCCTACATAAAACAAGTATTTTTCCAGCAGATCTGGTTGAATGCCTGTCAGTGGCTGCTGTGAGCGACGCAAGCTTCTTTTTTTTTTTTTTTTTTTGTCCTCCTCCTCCTCCTCTTCTCCACACTTGAATGCGGTGATTAAACCACCTCCAGAGTTAGCAGTGACAGAGTGCGGCCGCAGATGTGGAGGTAACGTTTCCTGTTGAAAAGACCCTCCGTGGTGCTTCAGCTTCCTGCTTCCTGTCTTCAGGAGAAAATAGGACAGTGCTGTGGCGGCCTGTGGAGAGAAAACAGAAAATCTCAGTGGAAACCTAGGAAGAAGGGGACACCCACTATTGTTGAACACAGCACTTAACAATTTCTCACTTGAGGGCACAAACATTAGTTTATGGTTCCATTATTGCAAACATTGTGAGGATGAATACACTTGTTGATGGATGTCCGTGGCCTGTGACCTCAGTGCTGCTTCCCTGTGGTGTCTGGGAATTTCAGCTGTTTTTTTAAATTCCTTTGTGCTCCTGGCTTTATTTTTGTCAAAATACACAGCTTCTCTTAAAAATTCCATACTATTGGCTATGTCGTTGTGCAGAAACGATTTATTTATCACACACCCCCAGGCTAATGGTGACATAGTTTTCATTATGTTGCCCTACATATTGTATCTTGGTTGCTCCCTTCATATTAAATAAGAGTTCAGGCTTTGCAGCTCGGGATATTTTACAAGTGAAAACGCATCAGTAATGGTAACTTTTCTTCCTTAAGACACCAGCAGCTCGTCGGCTCTCTCCCAGATGTTGTGTAGCATTTCAGAAAAAACATAATTCTGACCCTGAACATAATCCCACACGGAAGTGCGGCACTGCAATTCAACAATAACTGTCTCTGTTTACATGTATGCATGTTTTTATACGAAACATTGTACTGTCTGTCAAGAAGCATTGTGGTTGCTATAACAATTTCTCGCACAGCTGCTGCAATAGAGACATGCAATAAGCGACTTTATAAATTCAGCATGTGCTGTATAACCTCTGAAAAGCCTCCTAGACACTCACCACTGTGACCTATGAGGAATCTATAGAGAAACAAATATATCTACACATCTGTCCACACTGACGCCCCACTTCACACAAGGGCCTTTAGCAAAATAGCAGTCCATGCATTTAAATAGAAATATTATTATAATGACAGACTGTCACATCAAGTGCGCGTGTGTGTTTACGTCGAGTGTGTCGCATCGGTTTTGGAGAGTGGAAGGGTTTTAGGGCATAAAACATGGCAACTCAGACAGGTTTGAGAGTCCTGGTGCAGAGACAAGCCTGAACAGTTGACCTCATGGCTTTCTCTTTATGTTAATGCCAAAGAATTTATTAGCAGCCAGTTTGGGCCCCGGGGGCACCAGTACTGACGGAAATTTATGTGCGTTTCAGTAGGATGACAGAACGAGAGTGGTGATACATTTATTCTTCTCTGTTCTGCTCCCGTCAGCAAAAAAACGCAGCAGATCATTAGTGACTAAGAGAGAGCGAGAGAGAGAGCGAGAGAGAGAGAGAGAGAGACAGAGAGAGAGATGTGACTATAGGTGTGTCTGATGAAACAAAAGAGAGAAGTGGGCGTGTGCTATTTGAGTGCTGCCAGTCAATTATGTCATCTGTTAACTAGCGAGCAGTAGCACAACTGTAAACCAGTGTTTCCCACATCTCTGGATGTGGACAAAATAGAGGCGTTGATTCGCGAAACATACCACAAACGACTGGTTGGGACGCAACATTTTTGCATCACAACGTGTTTGCGATGTAGTGGCGTGTTTAAATATGTGCATTAGTTCAGCTGCAGATGATTTAAACGCACTGCTGCCAATTAAGACTATTTTTTGCTAAGTAATCAGCATATGTTTGCTTGGTGTTTTTTGTTTTGACCCGTGTACGTACGTGGTCAAAAATAGAATGACCAAAAAGAATAGATGCAATAGATAAAATCTCCCAAACTCGGAATGGCTTCCAGACTCGAAAGCAGCTTGTTCTCACATTCTCCCCCGACGTGGCTCCCTAAGCGTGATACATGATAGAAACAACATCTCAAATTAAGACTGTATTATTTTGTCAGTTTTTTTTTGGTCGTGGCCAAAACTCAAGACAGATGCTGTTTCAACTCATTGAATAAACCTGAAAAGAAAATCAATTTTGGTATAAAAAAAAAAAAAAAAAAAAAAAAAAATTGTGTGAAATGTCTTTCCTCCAAGAAAGCTTGAAAACCACGACTGAACACTACTGGGGGCTGAGCCAAGTCCAGCTGTAATTCACAGTAGACCTCCCATGCCCCGGCCAGCAGGCTGTAAAAGGACATTTCAGTGGGCAGGGAGTAATAACTTTGCGTGTTATTGCTAACAGGAGGTCATATTTCTCCTGCTGATCAGTCTTTCTGAGGACAGCTCCTCTAAAGACTGGCACAAAAAGAGCGACGCAATTAAATGAAAGGTTTTTCTTGAATATGGGCCGACCCACATTGACAGCATGAAATTGTCAGCTGTAACTGAGCAAACACCTCAAGCTATTTACCTCCGCAGAGTGCATGAGAATGTAATTTATTTTCATTCACTTTTGTAAACGGATCACAGTAACTTGCGATGTGTCACTCGGCTGTCTGAGTGGATTCGGTGACATCCGCATGTCTGTGGGACTAAAAGCAGCGATTCCTCATTAAATATTTGATACTGCCTCACACTGTTGTCCGGCCACTTCATCCGAATCTGTTCCAGCCACTTAAATAAAACGTGAGGAGTATTTTGCTTGTCAGCTGTCCCGGGGCTTGAGATGGGGCCCGAAAAAAACAAGTGTGTACAGTAATGGCTTTTTAAAATAGTTATATCACATACTGAACTGCTGCTGAACTTGTTCAAAAATGCAGTTCTTGCCCTTGTATTGACACACCCGACTTCAGAGTAATTGCGGCAGTTAACTTAAATCAATTAGCAATCCCAAGCATCATTAGCTGCTTATATTTTGCAGCCAACACCATTACTAATTCAAAACAGTGTTAATTGTTAATGCTTTGGTAATGATTGGTTAATTGTCTTAAAGATATAGTACGATGTTGATCAAGTAACTTCAAGGAAGGCGAATTTGGGAATTTGTACTAAAACTTGACTTTTTTCTCTCTTATTCTTTTATGCTTGGATCCCGCCTGTGATGACTCCTCTTCTCCTTTGTGTTCAGGTAAGAATAAATTCCTAAAATCCATCCTCCTTATCGTGTTTGCTTTTCTCTGGAATTCAGACGGATGTGCCGCAACAGCAACGGCAAGAACGTGGGCATCATTGTTTTCATTATCCCTTTGTCATTACATTACACGTGCGTCTAACACTGAGTGATTGTGTCCTTGTCTGCTGATTCTGTCACAATGCCACTAACCTGATTCAGTGAACCTAATTTCGTTGCACTTCGCTTTGCCTCACTGCCTTCGGGAGCACAATGAGACAAACACAAGGATGTTTCTGCTGAATTTCCCTCAGTGGATCTCTGAACCATAAAACAAAACGACTTCCTGCAACTTATTTCATTTCACGTCGGCCCCGCTTCTATAATTCGCCGTGCGTTTAGGCAAATAAAAATGAATAGGAAAATCGGTAAAGTATCGCAGAGTTGCAAAGTAATGGGATAGACAAAGGCCTTTTGGAAAGACGCTCCGCAAGACAAAAAAGAAATCCCAACAACAAGGTCACCTCATTCCTCCTCTGAGCACCCATTGAGCAGTTGAGAATGGGGACGGGAGGAGTGTGTGTGTGTGTGAGACAAGATAGCACACAAGAATGGCGTGGCGTAATTGAGATATCAATCAAAGAGGTTATTTCAGGGGTAATTGCTGAGGTCCTTTGGTTTGTGTTTGTGTATGTGTGAGAGGGAGAGAAAGAGAGAGAAGATTGAATGTGAAAAGAAAGCGTGACTAGTTTTGAGAATCTATCATTCATCTAAGTACAATAGCCGTTATATTCATTGCTGTTTTTCTGTGCCGCTCCATGACACGCTGAGTCTGAGATGCGTTTCGGGTTTGGTCTAACAAAAATTAACAAATAAATCTACCTCCTGCCTGCTGCTTACAAAAATAGTTTTGTATTTCGTTACAGCTGAGTCTTTATTTTCGTGGCCTATTTAAAAAAACAATATATATATATCTTTTTTTCTTTTTTTTGCAGCCGCACGTTGAGAATATGTTATTTTATAAATTTTAACATAAGTCTGTCTGAGGAGTTTAATTTTAAAATTGGTTGCATTTATTTTGGGGTTATGTTTCATTTGGCTGAGGACAAATGCTATTCAACAGTGGGTTTTACTTTTCATGCCAGTTGCTCTGCAAAGATAGATGCCTTTTTTTTTTCTTTTTTTTTTTTCAACAGTAGAAGCCTCATTTTGAAATGGAACTCTTCAGTGACATTCATGCAGTACTTAATGTTTATGCATGTGGAATATTTCATTTTATTAAATGCCAATTCGCTTTTATATCCGTATGGATGGCCGTTTGAGACTTTTTGAGAGGCACCGAGCTTTGTTTTAAGGGCAACATGGAGCTCATGAATATTCCATTTCCTCATGAGATTACTTCCTGTAATAACATGCTCTGCTCCCCAAGGACATACTACTACAGACGCTACACACTCTGCTTCAGGCACACACACTCGTACACACTTCATCCCTCACGCGTGCCTGCATGTGGGCTTGCACACATTCCCACATACACAAATCCAGGTAGATTATATATTAGCATAAGAATGTTCACTTTTAATTTGCCATTTTCTGCCCAAGTGCTCTCAGATACTATACTTCCTGCATGGTTAAATCAGAGAATAAGCTTTTAATTGTGGTGATGTTAATGAGAATGGCCCTAGGTAAACTTGGCAAAGTTTTTTTGCTTTGTTGAACCTGCAAGGTCCCATTTCATCCTAACTGATCATATTCTTTTTTACCATTGTTACTGTGCCGTTGCTCCACTTTCAGAAGAATTATTTGGAAAATCCTCCAGAATACGTAAAATTTGTGATTTCCAAAATATTGAACCGTTCCTTTTAAAGCGTCAGCTCACCAGAGTTGCAACAAAGCATCAGATGCAGATAATATAGGTTATATTTTCCCAGGTTATGAAATGACCATCTCTGAGAGTTCTGCCTTCGCCACAATGCGACAGAGGGGTTTAGAATGATGTTTGTGGCGTGTGCTCACAGTATTAAAATGACTATTAAAAAAAGATATTCAGCCGTTTCTCTAACAGTATTCATTGGAACCATTTTCCTCTGAAGAAACTGTTGACAGTGTGTTCGCTCTTTGATGACCACAAAAAAAAAAAATCGTCATTCTCTTCCATTGTAGTGTGTGGGGAGGCAGACATTTCAGAGACGCTTATCTCAAAATTTTAAATAAAACCAAATCTGCATTGCTAGATACCGCTTTAGATAAAAAAAAGTGCCATATTGTTATTTGGGTGAACCAACCGCTTTGACATCAGCTACCACAATACATATATCATGTTACTGTAAAATAGACAAGAATGCCTCTGTAAGAAATAATGTGGAATTGTGCACAGTTTTATATGTATTTCATACAGGATGGTATTATAAGTCTTCAATATATCAACAGCATATGGGAGTGTGGTTGTGTGTTTTGGACTGAAGGACATGTGTAGCGCTGACTTACTACTAGACATCTGGATTGATCATCATCACTTGCTCTCGTTTTTACAGTTTGAACGGAGGAACAAGTTTTTCTTCATCGAGTTTCTACATCACCACATAGTAAAGCCTTAACAGCCAACTCGTTCTCTGACCGCTGCCTCTGTTTTTAGATGATGTGTGTATGAAACGAAACCGTGGAAGGAACTTTAAAGGAGAAAATGAAGAGAAAGAGGTTATTTCAGGATGGAAGGAGCGGGTTTGGGCGACCATAATCCTTTTTCTTTTCCATTGTTGCCGTCTTCTCTCTTCACTTTGCTTAAGACATTTGTTAACATCCACGTCTCCACCGGCAATAAAAAAAAATCCTAAAAACATCTCATACTCGACACAAAACGTCCCAATCATCACTTCACCAGGCTCGCACATTCTCTACGCATGTACACCCGTTCAGCTATGATCAACTTGACTGACACGTGAAACGCCCAATTATTTGCCACCCGCAAACAATTATTCACATTATTCACCCAATCGTCATTCGTGGCCGCCGATTAATGATTGCTCCAGCCAACCATGAAGCGGACATGATGAGGGCATTAGAACAGCAGTCGGGGGTGGCGATATGGCGTAATGGGAGGAGGATGTTTGAGCATGTTGTCAACAGGCCTGAGATGTGGATGACAAATGACCAGCGCTGGTTTCTCATCAAGCTGATGTCTGTTATTCATGGAGCTGTGTCTGATTGAATAATGTAGTTTCCATGGAGAGCGACGGGATTAAAGGCACCTTTGATGTGGAATTAGGGACCCTTTTCACCCTGGATTGTGAGCACCTTTGGATCCAGTATTGAAGTCTTCTCAGTTGGCTTATTGATCAGTGGTTGATCGATGTTAATCTATGAATGGATTTGTCACCTTCAGTTGTCTTGAGCTGCGATTGCTTTCATCATTGTACAAGGGTCAAGCACGCACACGCGCATTCAAGTTTACTCCGACTTTCTCTTTCTACCTCTGTCGTGCATAGTTAACTCTAGCGCTAGAATGAACTATTAGCACCTCTGTTGCGGCAATAAGCTGCGTAAAAGGAGCGCTAGTCAGGTGATAGGAGAAATATTACATTTCACATGCAATTGGTTATGTTGTAGATAATAATCTATCTGGGATTCTTTGGAAGAGTGGATTTTAAGATTGTATGTCTTCAGGATTTCTTCTTTTAGACATTCAATTAGTTTCTTATATCAAGACTTTCTAACTGTTTCTACTTTTTGGTTTTCCTAACCATGTTCCTGCTTTGAGTTAAAGGTTTTTTTAATGAGTGTAATACTTTTGTGTGTATGAATGTGTCTTGAGAGGAAGGGGGAAACATTCAGACATTTCTGGCTGCTTATGAGGCATGAAAAAAGACTTCCAGTAGTCTGGATGATTCTGAATTAAAAGCTGTCTGGTGCTTTGAAGACATGATCCTTTTGAGAGCTGATGCTAATGCAATTTGTAAGGGCTGCAACAACTGTGCTGCTGCTGGGGACCAAATACAAGACGGTACGTAGAAAAGAGTAATAGAAAAATACAAACGTCTCCACGGAGATTTTTTTCAGAAAGACATAAGTATTTATCAAAATCCCCATTATTGAATGTCCCCAAAGCACACAAAAAGATGCATAACATCTGGTATAGGGGGACTGAAAAAGATTTAGAACATAAAGAGAGAGTGGGAGTGTGACAACTTGCCTGTTAACTGCGATTCAGATTTCTTCTTTTAACTGCGAGATAAACAGGCAGACAGACAGAAACGAGAGATGGAGACACAGAGGGCAAGAATGAAAGATCGCAGATAGTCATCATTATCTAGCTCCAGTCCTCCCAGTGGTGGAGCAGATCAATACGGTGTACCCAGCATGGCTTTGCTTTGGATCCAGCACCGCGCAGCCTCTCATTAGTGCCTACACTGTCATTACTACACACACAAGCCCACACACTTTGACACTCACCCCTGCCGGCGCTTGCACATACATGCAACACTCGCAGACATGCCTGTGCACACATTGTGTTTCTCTTTCAGTCTTCGGTGCATGTTGCCCACACATTACACATCTGAACAAACATGTGCTCTGATTTTGCTTTTTCACGTTATTGGCTTTGCTTAACTGTGGTTTTAGAGCGTTTGAGTGATTCCAAAGCAGTGATCTTATCTGTTTAAAGACACTGTTTCTGGCATCGTGCTGCAATAGGCTTTTTCTTTTTTTTTCTTTTACATGTCTGACCTCTCAGCTCCACATGCACACATGGGATGTGTGCACAAATGTACACACACTCTTCCAATCATTCCAAATCCCAATCCCAACAAAATTGGGTCATAATATTTACTATGTTAACGAGTTTCTATTTTTGAATAATTAACATGGAGTTTGTGGGATTTGAGGAGGGAATTGGGTCTCTATATAATCCCCCATGCCTTTAGTGAGCGCAAATGTATTGTATGTGAGACGGGTTAATATGTATTCTGCACTGGTTGTATGGAATATGGATTAGTTTGACTATTCACTGAAGATGCTTTTTTTTTTTTTTTTTTTTTTTTAAAGAGACGGAAAAAAAGAAAAGAAGAGAGCTGCTTTAGGTTTTTGGGTATCTTTTCGGCATTTCTGAAGTGTTTGGGTTATTACATGTTTATATACATGAAGGAGTGTAGTATTTCTCTTCAAAAAAAAAATGCAATGCACGTCTGCCCTTTTTTGGAGTTTTCCCAACAGCTCTTCAGCTCCCGGGAGCAGCTCCGAGTCCTCCAGCCCCTCTGATTTGCATCCACCATAAAGTTCAACAAGCCAAAGCCTGCTGCCACCAAACAGTGAAGCAGAGTTCTGGTTGTTTTCTCACTCCTAATCAAATGAAGGGCAGGCTGTTTGTGCAGCAGTTTCATCGTCTTTATTTACTCAGCTTGATGCATCTAAAATTAAGTTAGTTACTCTCTCAGGGAGCGGGTCGTGGCTTGAGAGTCACTCTGGGAGAGTGGAAATGTGATCCAGGATATATAGCTATGTGTATCTGTGTGTTTTGTGTCACTACCTCGCATGCACACCTACACTGGAAAACCAGATGTTCTTCCGTGTTTTATTGCTAGCTGCCCCAGGAGAGAGGAGAGCCACCTGCTGGAGGAGCTGTGCTGCTGGTGCACCATGACCTTGAGTATCTATAGCGAGCATCCATCTGCTTCCCGTACTCGCCACCCTGCTGTGCTACATTAAACCTACATAACATGTGCTAGGTGGCATTGTTGCTCAGCGATTAGTACTGTCACCTCATGCACATAGAGAGTCATCTAAATGCATAGAGAAAAGAGAAGGGTTTTGATGGAGACACTGCAAGACCGTTTTAAATTCAAAAGTCACATTAAAGTTCCTCAGACACCTGCAGTTTCATATCCTTGTGATACCAGGTCTTGATGGACTATCAAAAATAATCTGTGGGATCGTTTTACCCCCTTTGATTTTGGATGCATGCCATGTTTATGGAATTCCATGTGTGTACAGCATAAATCTACAAACCAAGCAACAACAAAAAAATAGAAGAACCTAGAGTCTAATCATTTTTGTGGAGCAGAGATGCTGTGTTCAGGCCTATTTCTGAATGTCTCAGTAAGCACCTTATCCGCTTCCCAGGATACCAAGTGGCAAGGTGTGCTCATTTTCTTTCCGCGTGTGCCCCTTATGAGTGTTAGTCGTCTTTATGGTCATGCTCATGTAGCTCCTCCTGCGCCCCAACGATTTATTACTGTACTCCACTAGGAAAACAAGGTCACCTTTGTCTAACCTTTGTCTCTATGGATGGTGCCAGTCGCCATCCTAGGAAAACAAGAAGCACTCTGTCAGCCTGGTCCCTGCAGTATATGCAAGTGCACAGACACAGCAGGGTTCCATAAATGGCTCATACACACCATACCGACATCAAAGAACTAGCGGAGGTGAAGGCCGACTGTTGCGTCACCTCACGTCAACTGCGTTTGTGCCAAAACCTTGAACTCCAACCGGCACGTACGTTCTACACCTGCATGAGAGGGAATAACTCTGCAGACCAGCAGGTGGCAGTGGTCTGTATTTGTCATTCAAAAAGAGGACCCAGGACTGCTGACATACAAAACTGTTGTTATCACACATTGCTTGCTTTCCGTACTTCTCTTCCCTTGCACTGATTCGCTTAAGCTGGTCAGCCAATCGGATTAATTTCTCACACCGACGGGCTCCACCAGCGATTCAACATGCTCAATGGGCCGAAAGCACACCGCAAAAACGAGGACGGCAGATGTTCAGCAGCCTGGTGTCTCAGGGCCGTTGAGCGATGGTGTTGTGATGTCTACTGTATCTTCTGTCCATTGACCATTAAAAGCAAATATCGGTAGATGGCGATGAATGAGCAACATCTACAGAATCAAGCTGATTTGGGATAATGTACGCATCAAGGCACACATCGGAGCCATGTGTTCGTGTCCCATTTTATCTCGACACAATAGGCTGTCACATTCTCAGGGATTTTGTTTGGTGCCAAATGAACCATGAGACACATTACGTATTTAAGCTCCGGTTATCTTACACTCTCACATACCCATGCCTCGTGTTTTAGAGGATAAATAAAGGGCCATGTTTCTCTTTCAGTGGGCTTCATGCTGTGCCACTAAATTGCCAAACGGCAGATAAATACGTAGTGTACACCTACGTGTATTTGCGGCACCTTACAAAGTCTGTATTATCGGTCAGTTAGAGCAAAAGAGAAACGCAAACAGCGAAGAACTTTAGAAGCATACTATGTGTGTTGCTTCTCTATAGGCCCGATGACGGTAACGCTAGCGTTTGTATATTTATGTATGGCTGACAGATATTTTGTGAAAAGTTGCTTTGTACCGCATTTTTTCCTGAGTACCCAGGAAGCTTTTCCAGTTTTGTTCCAACCAGAGACATTGCTGTTAACATACAGTTGAAATGTTATCTGCTCCAAAGTTGCACATGACAGGCAGCCGGACCAAAGTAATGCTAGTTAGCTTGAAACCTGTACTGATGATTGATACCTAATCATTTTGGTTGTTATGTGATGTGATGAGTGAGGAGCAGTTTTTATTGCAGTTCCTTGAAATCCAGTGGTAAAACTTGTACAGACAGTAACAGATTTTTGCAGGCACACTTGCTTAAGTTGAATTAAGTAAGTGAATTAAATCAAGTTTTTACATTTCCGTATGTTAATTTCTGCTTCAGTTTAAAAGGGAAATTGGAATATCCCCTCTGGCTTTTATTAGACGCATAGTTTAACCAAACGGAGTATACTTTTCCAATAATCTTGGACAATAAAGATGACTGCGCCCGTCGATGAAGCAGAAGAAATCTATGAGGTATGAAGCTGGGACAACGGTCCCATAGTGAGTGTGTTCCCCCACTGTGTTACTCTCCTTTACATAGGAACTAAGTCCTGCTGTACAATCATGCTTAGTGAAGCCCACCCAACCCCCTGCAGACACGTAAACACACACTCGCATATGCACACACACAGGTATACACACACACGTACGGTATACACCTACTTACACACGCCGTGCTGCACACGTTCATACAGCCCAAGGTGTAGGGGGTTATAGTAACAGTATTTTCAGTTTTTCCAATGCTCTCAGTAAAGGAACTGATCTAAGCTTTTTCCTATGTGAATGAAATATGCATAGTCCCAGCCTTTCATGTGGGCGATGAGCTATGTTTTGTGTAAGAAGTCCTGGGGATATTTTCTGATACTTGCAGCCCACCAATTTTTTATCTTCATCTTTTAATTAAGAAAGAGAATGAGGTCTCTGAGAAAGAGAGCTAATCTTTATTAAATGGAATTTCTGGGCCACTGGGTTGCTTCAGGGCTGGTTACGAAACAACCCTGCCGAACACCGCAAAACCCCCCAACTCCACGATCCATTATTCCTCATCAATTAACCTTGAGAAACCACAGCAAAAGACCACAGTGAAATAACAAAAGGCTTAACACTGCTTTATAATTATTTCAACTGCTCACCTGTTATGTCTCATTCTCCTTGAATAATGTTGAGCAAGGGTCAAGACAGGATCCCATTGTGCACCCTGCTGGTAAGCCATCTCCAGCTCAGGTGATGTGCGCAGGCCGTGGGCCTCCAGCGTTGTTCCATCTAGTGCAAGGAGGTGGCAATCAATCACTTTTGCTGAATGTCTGTGAGGGTGGGAGGTAGGGGT
This sequence comes from Bovichtus diacanthus, assembly GCA_943590825.1. NCBI lineage: Eukaryota > Metazoa > Chordata > Actinopteri > Perciformes > Bovichtidae > Bovichtus > Bovichtus diacanthus. The sequence continues at coordinate 2,748,991 of CALSBV010010705.1, read as the reverse complement.
ATGTGCCCACATTGCTCATACAGGTTCACCAGGAAAATGCGATTCCTAATCCCAGCCAGCTCCTGTGACCACCACTGGTCGCTCTTATTTCCCCTCTTCTGGCAGGTCGGCCTTCTGCTGTTCCATTATCCCTCTATCTGTAATTAAAGGCAGCCAAGGGGAACTGAGATGGAGTGAGAGAGGGGAAGAGCTCAGGATAGGTGTCCATATTTCACACAGAGGCTCGCTGACAGCTGAGATCCAAGCCTTTCCATGGCCTGAAGGGTGTGTGTAATTAGACTATTACAATGCAGTTTCTTCACCAGCAAGTCCTTGATGACAAAGTAGGTCATTTGTCAGCGCTTTTCAAAAAGAAGGCTCATGAACACTTTCTGATCTGACAGCCTATGGTAAAATGGCAACCATGGTTAAGGTTAGAAAAAGATTGCTGTCATCTTGGTTTTAAAGCAAACGACACTGACACGGCTTCATGCTTTGACACCGCAAACATAATATGTCTGACCAAACAACCAATGCCGTCCTTTTTTCTCCGAGAACAGCCACCACTTTGTCAAATGTGAAAGTACGCTCTCCTTCAATGGATGAATGCATGCAGCCGCGCGCGTGCAAAGATGATACTCAATAATTCCATCCTGCCAGCACACGCTAGGGCTGTAATATCCCACGCTGCGAGCGCACCCTCTTCACACTCTCATATCTCAAATCTATCCTTTTTTCTTTTTTTTTTCTTTCATCTTCTCTCTGCAGTCCTGTAATTTATATATTCACTGTTATGTGAGTGTAACCCCATGCCAGAACTTTGTCTGTGGGCCCATGCTGGCCAGAATTGGACAAGATTGGAACCTGTCGCGGTAATGGGGTCTGTGACCCGGTGGGGCTATCCCACACACTGTGTGTGTAGGTGTGTAAGGGTGCATATGCGCAAGTCTGTGCGTGTGCGGTGATGTATGAGGACACACACCTTCCAATAGGGCCTCAAGGGCACGGCTTAGGTGCCATAAACAAGCAGCCTTGGATATCAGTAAGGCAGTAAATATTGATTATTTTAAATGGCTATCACATTACACTCATAAATATACATTGATTACACATCCTTGGGTTGATATCCTTCGATTTGTTTTTAAAAAAAAATTTAAAAAATGCAAAACCATTAGCGGCTCATGAAACAAACTGCCATTTATCATTTCTCATTTATGTCCTGAAGGCTCCTGTGAGAAAAAGCTGTTTTAGAAACGGCTATCAACTGAACAACTTAATGTGAGGATCAGAAAAATACTTTTACTCACATTCATATAAATTGCTGCATTTATTATAACTGTAATTTATTACATAACCTCAAACCATGCTTGACGAGGAACTTTTTTTTTCCGAGAACATTTGCGGTCATTTCCTGCTAGTTTTATCCATCAGTTGTGTTACAGTCCGTTGACTGAAAACAAAACGTCAGTCACCCCATAATAGACCCCAACAACCGTCATCTCCACGTTCCACTGCAGCCTCAACCACCATACCTTCCAGACCCAAGACTTTACCAATGTACAATCACAGTGTCTACAAAATATACAACACATCATTAACTGTGGTCTACCCCTGGTTATTTAATACACTATATTTTCTCTCAGCCTGTGAACTCCCCTCACTGGGAAAGCCTTGAGGGTACAGATAGTTCATGTATCCCACTGCCAACATTGTAGAAGAATTTTACAACCAAAGTCAGCACTCGATCGAAGCTGAACTGCATCTTACCTCTTACCTCTTTCTTCTATGTATTCACTCCTCAGTACCTTGGGTTTCTGCTTCTCCCTTATTTCCTCCTGCAGCTGCATAGAAGTGTCGATCACTTTGACGTTGGTGTGCCTTGCTCACAGTGGGTGTAAATAATCTGATTTATGACAAGAAAGCAGCCTGTCAGAAGAGGTGAGAATTGAATTTTTGAACTCGTGTTGTTGGTCTGATATGAATACCCTTCAGCGGATGAAACAGCATGCCTCCGCTGTTCTCGTGAGGAGAAACTGAATCGCTAATTTGAGACAGAGGCAAGCGAAGATTAAAACAGATTCACTGACTGGCAAAGGGACGCAGCGTGCCAAGACACATGCGGCCCATCTTTGCTAGATTTGGCACTCGTACTGTATGCGCAGTGACAGCATCATCTATTCATCAGAGTGCTGCATAGTGTTTAACAGTGAAAGAGCAATTCTTCAGTTGGCAACCTCCAGGGATAAAAAAAAAAAAAAAAAAAAAACATGTAGCAAATGAATTCTTTTCAAGGCAGTTTTACACACTCTACTCAAATTGTTGAAATTTAATTGTCACCATGTCAAGTACAACAATAATTAAGGTGTATAACAGTGCCATTGTATTCATGCACATTTGATAGACCACAACCTTATAGTTTTGAGCCTTTTCTTTGTCCAAGAGGCTGGAAATGTGGAAAGGTGAGGAAAAATAGTGAAGCAAGGTGAGAAATTGAGTGATGATGTGTGGACTCTGGAATGTGTGCAGCCTACACAGACACAATAGTTCAACATGATGAAAAGCAGTGGGACTGAAATGGGAACGGGCAAAAAAATGAGTGAAAAACTGACCTGACTCACTTCAGACTTAATACTGCTCATTGCACTTGTGACAGGGTCAGGGATTCCCACTTCCTTTTGTAACATAAAGGGCTGTACTAGAAAAATCCCTTCATTTCCTGTATCATATTTCTGTCTTTTTGGCTTTCAAAACATGTATAAATGCATATACTGTATATTGTTTTTAAATCATCATTTCCATGCATTGCCTTTATTGTTATCTATTTTCTGCCATATATCAACCTCTACAATAACTTCTCTCATTGTATGAATCCTATACATAGAGGTTTTTTTCTAATTGTCATTCTTATCTAAATCAAAGATATTGAACATTTTTAATAAATGAGTTCCCCAGAGCTTGACAGAGCAGAGTGGGTTCAGCCTTAAGGCATTGTTGAATAGAAAGAGGGGCAGAGAGCTTGATCTGTCTTTTATGCGCTTTTAATTACACACGGCTGGCTGGGCTCCAATCCCCAGAGAGCTGAGGTAAAGCACACGTCGGGACCAGCCAATTCGATGGCTGCTCAGTATTACCCTACCTAAACACCCTCGAGGAAGGTAGGGAGGCAGGGAGGTAGGGAGGGAGGGACGAGGAGAGAGATGGGGGAGGATCACAGGAACCTCTTAGGGCAGTACAGGGTTAATTCAGCAGACACATTTACAAGAGCCACAGGCAGCTGTTGATCATTCCTCAGCATTTTGACTGACAGGCAGTGGAAACAACTGTCCAGCAAGGGTACAGGTTACTTGCAGGCACTCCATATATTGTAGCGTTACGTCACATACAAACGCTTGTATGTTTTATAACAAACGTGCCAATACTCCGAAGAAAAAAACACATTTTAAATTCTTACTTTGTAAGTTTAAGGAGAAATGTTGACATGTTGTCATGGAGGGCTTCGGTGAAATGTCTGACTGTAACCTGCCAGTGTTTGATCTTGGTGATCAGCCAAGTGTCGTTGGGTAATGTGAGAAGACGGACTCGGTGCACAGCTATATCTACTGTGACTGGTTGATCAGAATGTCAGCTGTGTTATGATGTGGGATAAAGCTCAGGCTAGTTTGGGTTTCTGTGATAGCTGCCAATACTCCAACCATACTACACATTTTTTTTTTTTTCTTCTTCTTTGCAGACTGACCACGCTATTCATCCACACATCAACAAACGCGCATGACTCCACATAGATTCGCAGCCTCTCTCTTGGCCTCACACACACAGTTACTTTCTCACATGTCTTCCACCGACACACATTCCAACACCGTTGGAGCGCGTTGAACAGCTAGAGCCGAGGGAATAAGACTTCCTCACAAAGAGACCTTTTATGTATCAGAAACCCTTGATTCACATGGCCCTCACCTCCCAGAACTGCACTTTACTGCAAAATGAATGCTGTAACCTCCAGGCAATGTCAAGGTGAAGGAAACGTGTCAGCGCCTCCCCAATGAGCTTTTCCTCGCTCCGGCTCTCTCCAGTTAATGATCTGAGCGTGGAGAGCGTTGCCTCACCCAGGCCTGGCCAGATGAGCCCAGAGGAGGTGGTCGGAGCGAGAGGAGGATCCAGACTGTAATCACAGGCAATCATCAGCTCTCTCTGTGGATTTCTGCTACTCTGGACTGGACTGCTTGGCCCCAAACCTGTGATTTGAGCCGAGAGGTAAAGTGAGACAAAAGAAAAAGGAGGAGGATGATGAGGACAATGAAGATTTATAACAGAGTACACAGGAATGAAAGATTCTAGTAATTTACCGTAGGTGAGAATGCCCCAGAATCACCTGCTTCTCTTGGGTCAATCCTGCTGACATTGCCAAGAGTGAATTCAGTATACACTTCTTGTACTTATAGGAAAGAGTTAGTAGTCATATGTAGACTTGACTTTAATGTTGGAAGAAAAGGAACTTGAAGGTTGAGAAGTTGTAAACGGGCACACCGTACTTCCATGCAAACCCTCAATACAGTTAATAGTGTGGAATTCATGGTTTTGGCATCCACAATTGAATGGATGGTTAGACTTTATTTTTTGGGATTTTGTTTCCTAGTTACCCAGTAGTCGACAAACGAGGCGGCTGCATGCAGTTTGATTAGCCAATCTTAGCTCACATGTTTCCACTGTAACTTAATTTCATGTTATAATCTGCACGTTGCAAAAGCTTGATATGTTTACAATGGGTGAGCACAGCAGTGCTAGAGAGTTTGCATGTTAACATGCTCACAATGATATCACAACATGCTAGTGTTTAGCAGGTATAATGTTTACCATGTTCGCCATCTCAGTTTAGCGTGTTAGCATGCTAATATTTACTGGTTAGCATTAAACACAAAGTGCAGTTGAGGTCTAATGGGAATGTCATTAGCTTTGCCGGTATTTGGTAATAGAAAAAGATGATAATGGTGCTATATGAAAAGTAAGGGGGTTGCCAAAGTTGATACGAATCATCCCCATGAATGTTTGTACCAGATTTCATGGCATTGCAGTTGATGTGGTGGGCCAAGGCATTGTGGCTTCTTGACCCTCCAGGCTAAATCTAATGCAGTCCTTCTTCCTCCAGCTCGCCTGTCTCTCTGCATCAAAGCACAACCAGCCCCCACACAGCCTGCAGCACTGATACTAATATGGAATACAGAATGGTTGTTCATTTAATATTACAGCCAAGCTTGCCGGTGCCAGTCAAAGAGAACAAGAGCACTTCCCGGCAACCGCCACTGGCCTTGATAGGCAAAAAAAAAAAAAAAAACTCTGCTTTTATGGCTAAATGTATGTCGGCTCTGCTTTTGGAGCTGTAAACTTTTACATTATGGTGTGTAGTGATACTGTGTGAGAGAAAAGCCTTGCACTGTTTGTCTCTAACCCGCAGTCCTACGTGCTTTGCTGTTGAGTCTGGTTGTCTGCTTTCTACTGTGGTCTTTCATCACGTTCACTCCCGGTCCTGGCATGCCTGCCAGTTGTGTGCGTGTGTGCGTGTGTGTGTGTGCGCATGTGTGTGTGTGTGTGTAACACCAGATGTTTACTGCCATCTAGTGGCAGAATGCTAAAGATCTTTTAGCAGGGTCAAGGAGATTACCTCTGACACCCAGCATAGAAAAAAATAATAATCTGACAAACAGTGACACGCAGTGTTTTGTAAGCATATACAGAAGGTGTGTGTCTGTTTGTGGAGGCAGAGGCTGGTAGCTCATTAATGGGAGCCTATGTTAGTGTAGCAGGTCAGTTAAGTTAATGAGCGTGCGCTAATTCTTCTCCAGTCCTTCTGTGTGCTGCCACTTGTTACACATTTGCATATAAATTGCTTTAAATGTGACGCTGCCGCTAAACTCCTTAATCGCCACTTGTTTAAAATTCATGGCTGCTTTTGAGTTTTGTCAGGCACGGTTCAGCCGTCAAAGTCCTTTGATGCATTTAAAAACCCCGACAGGTGTGCGTGTGCATTGGCATTTAGACCGATATTTTGTGAAATTCTGCAGATGGTGAAGGGAGACTTGTGCGTATGTGTGTGTGACCATGGCAGTGTGTGTGTGTACAGTATTTCTAGTTGTATCCAGTCACAGTGATCAGTATTCTGAAACAGTTTGAGGTCACTGGCTGGGCTGGCTGGCCTGTCACTTTGCTCTGGGAGGGCACGGAATATTAAGGATATTTTTTTTCGAACTTGGTTATTATTCTATAGGAATATACAGAAGTATAATACATTTCAATACTTTTCCCTCACAGTCTTCAGCTGTAATGCAGTCCAGTTAACCTATTTCTCCTGACCTTTTGTCAACATTAACAAGCACTTTAGAATTTCTTTTGGACATATCCCAAACTCAGAACATATATACCAGACTGTCTCGGTCAAACACACACACACATCTATTGCTAGGGGGTGATCAGACTTGCCTGGGTGATAGACAAGTACTCTTGTTCAGTGTTAATTTGTGTCTGCGATTGATTGTTTGCCTCAGGAGAAACTAGGACGGTGCTTGGTGCTAAAAGTAATTCAATGGCCTATTTACATTCTGCTAATTGATTCTGAGGGTTTTGATGTTTTTTTTTTCTTTCCGTTTGCATGTGTGTGTGTGTGTGTGTGTGACAGAGAGAAAGTGAGACCTGGGGCCAGATGCAGACCAATAAATCCTAATTTACAAACAATATAATTTGCAGTTTGAAAGCAAAATGATGCAAAGCAACATGCACTGATGTAATGGCAGAAAACAATATTCTGAAAGTGGAAATATTCAATGTGTGAAGTGTTGTTGTTTTTCGAATAAAAGCACTCTCAAGAAGGGCTCACTGAATGACAACAGCTAAGTATACTTTGCGAGCCATATTGTGCTTTGAATTGCGTTTTATTACATCATGCCCTTGTCTTTTTTTTTTAATCAATTTTGAGAGAAAAAACCTTAAACCATACAGTAATATAAAACTGACATACGACTGTAGCTTGCGCGTTTACTCTTAACGGGGGTAACCTGCACATTCATGCTGTCAATGCATACTCAACAATAGTATAGTACACCAGCCTCCAGCAACAGTGAAATACATGGATTCTTTGATGTTTCTGGACCTGCCAGACAGCAGCCTCTTTACTGCATTGATGTCTGTAATAAACATTTTATGTGTGTGTGTGTGTGTGTGTGTGGGTGGGCGTGTGTGTGTGTTGTGCATGTACATGTGTTGCCCACTTTTGATAATATGTTGACGGTAATCCCTGTGCTGTATGTATTCAGCCTTATTCAATGCGTCTTGTTTATGCAAGAGTTGACGTAAAAATGCTGGAGGGTTCCTTTAGCTGTGATAAAGGCTGCGGTTGGAGTCAAACTTGTTTACAATGGACCGATCCAACAAGATGGTTTAATAGAAAGTGTCCGAAACTGCCTTATTTAGAGGCTCAGAAACCTAAAAAAAAATATTTGACGTCCTACACAGGAAATGCGCTGTCCAGCTACTTGAACAAAGAATGTTGAACCGCATTTTCTCAGTGTTCCCCCATCAGTATGTGTATACATGCCTGTATGCTGCCTGTTTATATATTTGGGGCACACGGCACATCCTCGAGAGTCTCTTTCTGCATTTATTTTGTAATTCCTACACTGTGTGTTTACATGAACCTTCGCTCTATGTTTCCTTCTCTAAATGTTGTGATGGCAGGTCTAAACAGGATGCAGGTCAGCTGGAATATTAGTTTATACAGGAGATATACAGGTTGGCCAGAGTGTCGCTGGACCGTGTTCATGCCTTTTGGACAAAGCTTCTCGCTAAGCTTCAGGTGTAGGTGCACTAAATGTTGCACAAACCCCAAACGGCATCTTACAGTTCAGCTATTTTCAACTTAAAAAGATTATGTCAATAGGCTGAAGCAGAATGCATTTCCATCAAGTTGAGGTCTTTTGTGCGAGTCTGTTTTCCAGTCCAATAGTCTTTCCTATAGCTCTGCCATTTGCAGTGCCTATGATTCCGTGAGGATTACGTGCTTGTGGTGGCTGGTCAGGGTCAGGCCTAAGGTCGGGTTCAGGTAAAGGTCAGGGGGAAAACAAACTGACCCAAGATCCCCTGCTCTTGATTCCTACAGCATTTTCCGTAAAGTGTAGGATTTCACCACTGCAATTAATGTTATGCATTCCAGTCCTTATATAATGAGATACCCACCATAATCAGGTTGCATTCTTTGATTCTTTTTGTGATACAAAAGAAATTAAGATTTGCTCTGGACGTGGCTTTGCTGGCTGGTTGCAAAATACTAATTTGTCTAGTTCTAAAAAAGGCTTAAGTAATCACATGTGTCTTATTTCTTTTTACTTACTTACTTTTCTGAGCAACAGCTGTGTCAAGGCGAAGGTTTGACCTGGAATTGGCTTTGCTACCTCACAAACTGTACCAAAGAGCGCGGCCATTATACGAAGCATTTCTTTAACTTGTCGTCTTGTCTGTCAGCAGTCTCCACCAGCATTGGAAACTAGAAGCAAACACAAGCAGCCCGATCGGGCCATTTGGAGTTCTTGTGGTCTTTACATGGTATCTGTATCACTGAATTAGAATTTTTTAGGAGTTGCACGTCAGCTCCGTTTGTGGCTCCGCAGTATTTTTGAGTTACTAGGTTATGTGCCTTGTATGTCCATGATCTGTTTCCTATTTGCCAGTGTGTCAGTGTCTGCTCACCGTCACCCTCGGGTCTGGGAGAGTGGTGTACCCTCTGCTATTTGGTTCTGTCAGCAAGACTGAGCTTTTTCCTGGAGGGTGGATTTGGGATAAGAGGGAAGAAGTTCTTCTGGTACTCATCCAAGCCCATGTCTGTCCTCCCCTGCCCCTCCATTCCCCTCTATTGCTTTCTTTCCTTTTTTTTTTTTCCATTTCTCCTTCCTCCTCTCCCACGACCTCAGGGAGTCCTCAGGAGTTGCAGCGTTCCAAAATAGGATGATTTCTTCCCCTCTCTTCTCCTTTGGTCACTCTCTCCCTCGCTCCCTCTCCCAAATTAACATTGAAACAAATCCCAAACCTCACTGCTGAGTGACTCATTCAAATAATTGTTGCTTTTCGCTGCATCAGGTTTCTCTTTTTCTCGTTTCTCTTTTTGCTTTTCTTCCTTTCCCTCAGTACAATGTGGTATCTGGGCCACTTGTGAATTAGTGCCTTTGAGCGGAGAGGCAGAAAAAGCGAGTGACATCAGAGAGGGAGAGAAAGAAAGGGATCCAAAACCTGAGCAGCCCTGTCATTTTCTGCTCTGTTCCTATGATTGCTTGTATGGCCATTACAGACAATGACATAAGTCAACGGGCGATTGTCGTCCGTTTAGCAGCCAGTTGGGTCGCTTTGTATGTGTGCGAGTTAACATGTCTGTAGTGTGTCTTATTTCAGCATGTCTGCACTTCTTAGGCGTGTCTAGGTGGAGCACAACATTTTTTAACTTTTACAGGAAGACACCTTTGTAAATGAATACGCCTATAAAGAACTTTGACGACAAAGACGCGACATGGGTGTTAGTGTGTGTGTGTGTGTGTGTGTGTGGGAGAGACAGCGAGAACAAAAGAGAAGAGAAGTGTGATAGGAAAGGGGAGGGGACCAGGACAGGAAGGCCAGACCAAGTCCGTTTTGAAACAGGCAAGAAATGTGAGACTTGCTGAAACATTTTTGGAGAGAAAGGGGGAAAAAAGAGCAAGACATGTGGAGCGAAGGATGAGATCCCTCCCCCCTGCCAAATCCAAGTTACTGTAGACTATCCTTCAGCTTACCCTCCCTCTCCCTCCTCTCCCCGTCCCATGTGAGCAGCAGCCTGATGACTGGACCTCTCTGTGTCTCCGCTGCTTACGCTTTTGCTGCGCTCCGGCAGACATGCATTGTTCTCCACTGTACACTACTTGTTGCTCCCATTCTCAAAGAGTTAGTCTGTTTTAGCTCGGCAGAAACGATCGGCTGGGAAATACTTGAGCTGCCTCACGGTGAGTACTTACATTTTCAATTTGGGCTTTTGTCAGGAGGGAGGAATTGTCTCATTTGTTTGCTCCCTCAGAGGTTTTGCGTAATGTTCCTGAGTTTGATAACTATTGAGGTGATGTGTGCCGCAGATTTCTAAACAAGATGGTGAAGTTGGCATGCTGGGAAAAGAACGAAGAGAAACTTCTGTAGAGAATAGGTTGGCAGGAGAAATGCTGAGGTAGTGAGAGCGTTTCTAGTTCTCCTCTTGTTTCTGACTGACTAGCTCCCTTCTTGCTGACTCACTCTATTAACTTGATACACATGCTGTGTGGGTGTGTGTACATGTGTTTGCCATTGTGTGCAATGTCTGCAGTCATTCTCTGCCATTACTTGTCTCTGCCTCTTCCATCTTAGTGCGTTTTGTAATCATTTGCTCCTGTGTGCCTACATGACAATGTAAATGTGGGGAATTTAGCCGAGACGGAGGAAAAGAAATACAGAAGGAAGGAGAAAGAGAGAGAGACGGTGGCATACTTCTGCATCACTGTTCGTCACCTCTCTCTCTCTCAGGTTCTTATTGATTTCCTCCCCTCTGCTCGCTGAATGAGAACAATGGCCTCACTCCCGGCCAAGACCCCAGTAAATAAGCCAACTAAACATCAACACCAAATCTCCTGCAAGATGTTGTTCATTGATTTGCTTTGTCGCCAGATGCGCGCGCACACACACACACACACACACACACACACACACACACAAACGCATACACACACACGCTAACACAATTGGGCCTTGTCGTCTTGAGGGACTCTATTGTGTGGTGCACATAATTGTTTGTGTGTATGTGTCTAAAGGCTTGTCCAAAAGGTCTTGGACAATGAAGTCTGTCACCAGGGGGATGTTGATTTCTATCTCTCTGTCTCTCTCTCTCTCTCTGTCTCTCTCTCCTTCTCCCTCTCCTTTTCCTGTCCAAGTCCCCCTTCACATCTGGATCTCCCCGCCAGCTGACAAGGAACAAGGGAGCGGATGGAGGGAGGAAGCAGGCATGGATGGGGGGGGGGGAGAGAAGAGAGAGGGATAGAAATGGAAGGAAGGGGAGTTTGCTCAGGCCAGAGGTCCCTTGGTAGACTTTCCCCAATGCAAGAAAAAACAACCTCTCAATGTCATTGTGAATGACCAATGTGTGAGCGGAAACACAAATAGTGTACACACAGGCGGGAAGCACTCCCTTACACACATGCAGAGACACATTTAAGTTCACATATGTGCACCTAATATGCAAATACACCCGTGGACATAAATGCACACATATTCACAGGCATGTAATCGCACACACTGAGAAACATTCACTCTCATACAGATGCCAGTGAAGCCAGCGTGAAGCCCATTGAACCGACTTATATGCTGCTGTAGTATTCAGCTCAGAGAGGCGAGTGCCGGTGCTTCGTGGAGGGCTTTGGCCGTAGCGTGTCAAGTTTTCAATGGGAATTTTTGCACAAGGCTCTAGCTGTCAAAGCAAGTCCTGGTATCTGTTAGTCTCTTTACTCTCCTACCTTTCCGCTCATCAGTGAGTGTCTGTCCATAGCTGGACTCTAATGAGACTCCCTGAAGTGGAAACCATAATGAAAAGCTCTACTTTAAAGGGAATCACTTGGCTTTTACTTCTCCATGCGTTTTCATGTTCGCTGCCAGAGAAAACTCTACATGCCAGCTGCTGTTGCATTGCCCTGCCAGAGCTGGGCAGCCACTCCTGTGCTTGTTTATTCATGCCAGGGCAGGGCTTAGTGCCATGGCAACAGGTGTATGTTGACATCATTAGCGTTAAGCTATAGGCGAGGGAACATGGACGCACACTTATTTAAAGGGGCGAAAGTCGCGCTCACAGCTGCTTCCGCGGCCCTCGTGCAGCACACATGATCTGGGGAGGGAGACTTTAGGGGTGGCGATGATTGGGACAGTGATTAACCACCAGCCTTCATTTCCCCCTCAGCCTCCCAGGAATTGTTTGACTGTGCAGTTTCTGCCATATGTGCATGTGTAATTCAGCCATCTCCCTCCGTCAGTGCAGCTGGTCCTTGTCCATCTGTAACGCTACTTTTCCGTTTATTTCTGGCTGTTACGAGCCAAGCCCGCATCTTTGTGTGATTTATAGGCGAGCAGCGATGATGTTACAATGCAAGTGGCATGAGAGTGACTGAGGTCACTGCTGAATAGGTTTACAGTCTAAATAGCCTTAGTCTTTGTGACTTGACATTAGTGTTAACACTGTTAATTACTTCTCTTGTAAATGTCTTACATTATCATTATTTTAGCCTTATTGTTAGTGTGTCTTTCAATATAAAATACAAGTGTTGTGTTGGGGCTCTGTTTTAAAATTCGTCTTGACAGAGATCCCTGTCCATCCTTATACCGTAGTAGTCATCTTGCCGGTCTGACGTCAGCCACGTTAGTATGTCTTACGTTACACCAGTATGTCACTAGGCAGACGGAGCACCATGGCCAATGAGGTTGTGTCATTTTGACACAAGAAGCTCTCTACTGTACAGTGTGTGTGCCGGCCAACCAATTGGAGTGAAGAAGAGAGAAATGTGTTGGTAACAAAGCTATAGTTTGTTTCGGTCCGGGTCATAACATTCACTCAGCAGTGATGTCGACACAGGGTGCACAACAATGTATAATAGAGAATCGGACCAGAGGTGGACCAAGAGCGTTGACAAAGAAACCACCACAGTGGGACAAAATGGACACAAGAATGAAACATTGAACAAAACTAAAGGTCTTTAAGACCCTTACAACAAACAGTTTGTTCATGTTTGTAACATGTACATCGTATTTTGCAACATACACACTAACAAGAAGTCCAATTAAAATCAGTAAATAGAAAAAACAGGTCTAAGATGAATGCAAGATAAGCTACAGTGCAGCCATCTGGGGTATTTATTCCATAAGGTCTTTATGTGCACGAAGAGTACTGGTTATCTCAGCTTCATGAGCTGGACTGAATACATATGCGAGGACTCCAGATGGGATTTTACTGATCCTCCCCTCCGTTCTCTTCTCTTCTCACCTCCCTCATTCATCCACCCTCTTTTATTTTAGGACAGATGAGTCTTCAGAGCAGCACTTTGAGCTTATCCGTCTCAAGTTTTTAATCGCCGACCTGGGCTTTTTGTGTTTCTGCTCTTATCTCGGCACACATGCGCGCTGCCTCACACACACGTCTCCATTGTCTTGAATCCGATTTGTCAAACTCTGTTCACACCCTGCAAGACAGATTGCAGCACCTGAGCGTGTGGGTCTGGTCAGTGCTGATGTGACATACTATAGGTCTACAGACAAAGAAATTCTGCTGTGCGCTCCGTCACATGTGTAGAAACAAAAGAGATCAAATCCGCTTTTGGGCGTTTAAAAGACTGGTGGGATATTTGTTGTCAGGTTTCATGTTCTGCAGTATCATTAGTACCCTTGATGAACAGATTTCTACCTCATGGCTCTTTGTTGGTACAGTTGGTTCCAATTACAGAGAGGCATTCCCTTTGTTAGACATAGCTGAGACATATTTGCGCGTGTTCACATGTAGGATCCAAGACATTTCATATGTCATGACAGACTGATGGACACAAACATACAGCTTCGCTCGAAGCGTGGGCTGGAGGCAGCTGTTCGAATCCTCTGCTCCCTAACTAGGCTGCATGCAAATTTGATCACAATGTCAATCTTTGAATCAAGTCAAGTAGGTCAAGTACATACAAAACAAACCATGTGGGTACGATTGTTTTTTACATGCTGCTGCAGTCGGGCAAATTATTTGTGAAAAATGTCCTCTTAGAGACCAAAGACTGGTTTCTGCAGTGCTATGTGTGGGCGTGCTAGTGGCTCCCAAAATATCATGTGTAATGATCTGCAAATGATCTGCAGTTTGCTCTAAACCTATTCAGTCTACAGCCTGAATGCTTTTGATAGGTTTGACAGGTTCATTCTGCACAAACTGTGAATTTAAGGATTTGTAAGTTGCATTTGTTTGAGTCTTGTCTGCTGAAGACAGGTGTATCTCTTTATTTTGCCATTTTCTTCCCCCCCATATCTTGATCCTGTGTCTCGCATGCCTGATTCTTTGTAAATAGTGCTCCTGAATATGATCACTACCCCTCTACAAGGTCACTTTGTTTTTCCTGCTGTCGTTACTCACATAGAGTCAATCTATTTTGAACAAGTCAGAGGCCAGATATTGTATAAATCTCCATCAAAATCCGAGTTTTCAGCATGTCACAGGTTACACATCATACTGAGATGAGAGGATTACAGCTATTATTGATGAAGAAAGAACAGTCCCTGATTATAGCCCGACTGTGTGAGTGGATACAAAGAGCTCTGATTACTGCTGGCACTGCCGCCCCACTTCCCAGGATTTCAAGCATTGACTGGCACAGCAGGGGGGCAGGAAAGGCTTTAGGCATACACACTCGTACGTACTGTCCCCACATGCAGGCACTAACCAAACACAGTGCTTAATCTCATGCTTTACTGTCTTTTACTTTTTTCTTTAACAATTATTTTATGGAGTTCTGTATTGAATACAGAACACAGGCAGCTTTGTCTTACAAAGCTAATGTGCAAACATATGTCATATATATTATTTATATGTGTATATATATATTATTTATATGTATGTATATATATATATATATATATATATATTATTTATATGTGTATATATATATATATATGTATATATATTATTTATATGTGTATTTATCATTACATATGACAAATAAAATTGATTTGATTGATTTTCAAGGATGATTACCTTTTTGAATGTTGGTGTATAGCACGTCACTCCATACACAGTAAAACACCAATAAAGTTTGATGATCTCTCTTAACACCGGCCGTCCTCACGCACATGCTTTTTCCTGTTTGTGTTGCCCAAGGCAACGGTTGGCGGCAATCCGTGGTGATGTCAGCATTGATGTACGAGTGTTGCAGTGCGAGGGGATGACCTCAGCAGAGGGGAAGTCCCAGAGGACTCGTATCAGCTGCAGCCAGCGCTCGCTGTCAGGACTTTCTCACACTCGGTATCTGTGCGAACAACCAAAGCTGCCCTGACTCTCACAAACCCCAACTTCTGATCCTTCACAGGCATCACAAATCACCACCACGCTGCATGACAACAACCTCTGTTATGCACACAGGCACGGCCCTACACACCATAAATAGTCTAATATAGCAAAAAAAAAGGGGCTGTGAATATTTAGAGGAGGATTCTGGATGAAATTAAAGGAGAACGGAGGAGTTTTTGGGTTTTGCGCTGTAGAGCAATGTGATGAGTGAGTCTCTCTGTTGAGCTCCACCTGCAGACAAGCGGTGACGTACTACACCTTTCTGACAGAGATAGTAATGTAAATGTATGGCGAGATGTCGATGGGAATAGAATGAACAAAGTTATTGATCGTTCTGCTGTCAAGATTAATTTTATGAATTAACTGAGTAATAGCTTGGATTCAAGGATACAGCTAAGGCTGTCTCCATGGTTACTTCTATTATTTATTTATTTTTTTTTACATATTTTGATTTTAAAATACTTATCAGATATGCTACCAAGGCCAATTTATCTCCTACACTTAATGTTTTTAGGACATTCAGCAAACATTCTGGCCACAAATTGAAAGTTGCCATTCATATTCACTAATGTGGTGCAAATGGTACCAATGTGCCAATAAAAGAGTAGAAGAAGAAAACACACTCGCCAATATTAGCAATGCAGATTTCAATTTCTTTTTCTTTTTTTTTTTCTTAAATAAACAAATGTTTCGCAAATATTTTTTGAGGAGCTTGTTTTTTCATGGCTTTGTGATGCATTCGGTGTATTTTGGTGTCACAAATTGAGGGTAAACATTCATTCAGTGAGTGTACTTTCCTGTTATGAAACGACTTGAAATGGTCAGTTTTGTATGCTGTAATTTAAATAGGGTGTAGTTATAGTTTTCCCTTGTAAGTAAGGCCAGTGGTTATGCTGATCAGCCTTGGTTTGAGGCTTTGGCCTTCCGGCACATGTGTCCTGTGGCTTTTTTTCAGTGGGCAACACCGGCAGCTATGTTCATGTTATGGTCTGTTTTTTGCATCAATGTGTTATTGCTGATATTCAAGCCAGTAAGATCCATCTCATCCCTTTTCCCTCATAATGGTGGCCTCCGTCCAGGTTGGCAGAGGAGCTGTTCAGCCACAGATTCAAGCAAGAGTCCATCCATAAATGAATGGTTGAGGACAGCTGTGCTACCAGCCATGGACGGAAAAATAATCATAGGAGCACCAACCACATCCATGGATACAGATGGATACAGATTAGGAATGTGTGTACTGTATGTGCGTTTTTGGCACAGGCGAATGTTCTCTTGTGCGCATTAATGTGTTCATGTGTATTTAAGTTGTAAACTCTTATGAGTTGTAAGGGATCAAGAGCCAGTAATGAATCACAGGATGAATTATAATTAGTTTCACTGGATTGGCTCTGCATTAACATCTCACTCAAAGGTGGGTGTTTGATGGCCATTGTAAAAGTAAAGGTTGGTAAACGCATAAAAGTGCTGAAGTGAAAACAGAGTGTGGGAGAAGAGGAGGGGGGAGAATAACATTCAGGTTTCTGATGGTTTACCAGCATAGAGCGGCGAAGTCTGTCTTTAACGCAAAACTGTGTATTCTAATTTAAATACAAATCTTTAAACTAATATCATGAACATGTCTCATTTGTCCAGTCCAAAGCCATTGTCAATCCAGCTATATTAAATTCATGCATTTTTTCAATTTTTTTAAAGGAAGATCAGGAAGCTTTTCTGAGCGGCTCAGTGAGCAAAGCACGACATTACTGACTTCATGGCAGGGTTTTCATTTCTCTCTCTCACCCATACCAAAAAAATGGATATTGTCTCTTGGTCCTTGGTGGAAAAGGTTGCGAGTCAGGTCTAGTGGGGGTGTTATGTGTTATCTCTGCTTTGCCCCAGGGGGAGCTGTTGCTCCAGCTGTGGACGGTAAAGTCCCTGCCCTGTCCTGCCCCCTGGCTCCTAGACACATCCTCTTGTAACCTCCCTTTGTCTTCTCCACCATCTCTAAATCAAGTGTTCCCCTAATCCTATATTTTAATCTCACTATGTTATAGTTTAGACAGTAAAATAGAGATCATTTTTCCTATTTTGCATTCACTGACAATGACCACAGTTTAGCCACCTTTCATTTTGCCATCACGTCATACCTCCAAAACCCAGGCCACAGCAGTAAACATGTTTCGACCACATGTCCTGCTTTCTGATGCCAGTCATCCGTGTGCATAAACAGAAGTCTGGTGGAGGTTATGACTGAGCTAAAACCCTGGAACTAGACAGTGTCTGAGCTGGGCTGACTTTATTCTAGCTACAGTTGCATTTCAGTGTGACTCAGTGCATCGCTGTGCCTCAGCTCTCCCCAGCTTTATCCCTGTAGATCTTGTTGAGCTTCAGTGTACGGTGAGTAAAGCCTTTGCCTGCTGCACATTTCACCCAGCATTTATATTCATGTCAGGGATAGTTTCAAAAAAAAAAACATGACAAGTGCTTGTGTGTGTGTACCTGCAGGGTGGCTGTCTGAGGATCAGAGGTTTACGGGAGCAGCATGGTTGTATCTGTATGCTGTTGAATCAGATTTCATAGTAGCGTGTCTACATCTTTTATATCACCAGGTGCAAATATATAGTGTAGATTTGTTTTCATACCAATAAATGTGGCTTGATTGATGGCTTTTGATAATGTCTTTGATGATAGAAATAAACGCCGCCCCCGCCTAAAAACTTGCTTATTGTAAATGAATATTGATCATATTAACTCAAATGTATTGAATCGGCTTTTATGCGAGCCGTAGGGGTTTCAGTTGTTATGGTTACACCAATCCGTCATCCTACATTTACTTAGCTCCCCATCCCTAGCTCCCTCCACCCACAAGACTCTGGGACTAGAGCCAGAGAAGTAAGATTCCACACGAGCACATACACACCCATGAAAATACCTCTGCCCAGCTCAGAATTCGGCTTTTAATTCCCCTTCAGATATGATATAGAGAGCTTTACATTGTTACGCTCAAGTCTCAGGTCTGTGCTTTACAAGCCATGTGAGCTCATATTTCTTCCTGCTCTGAGATCATCATGACCAGATCTTGCAGCTGTCCCTCAATGTATTCCAGACTAGACGAGGAGATACGGGAAAAAAAAAAAAGTGTGTACAGTAAAAGTGTGTATAGAAGAAGTGTGCATAGAGAAAAAAGGAGAGAGAAAGTCATTGAGACTGGGGTGTCCTCGTGTCTTCTAAGACACAGCCCACGTCATTGCAATAACCTAATCCTTTCTGTGGAGCCTTGTTGCATGACTTCCCTCTTTTTATTCCCCTATGTTTCCTGCCCGTCTGTCTCTACTATACTCTATTTTATTGAGCAGATGCACAGTGATGTTTGCCTTGGAAGTCTGGCATTTCACGATTATTGTGCTATTCATGCACTTATGAAGGCAAGTGGACAGTGGTGCAAGTGAATGACGGATACAGTACATCAATACCTGCATTCACGCTGGTGTTGTATGTAGAGACAGTGCGGGAGAAGAATAACGATAACCAGAGAGATGGAAAGTAAATACTGCATTAGTCTGGGCTCAATGCCAGCTCTGCGCCACAGGATATGGATATCTTTTCAGCCAGTATGGGCTCAGCACCAAGCCCTGAAGCAGTACACACCTGTACCAACACAAGCCTCCTGTGAGTGGGTGTATACTGTATATGTGTGTTTGTGTGTCCTCCAGACACCCCGAGCTTGTCTTCATCCAGCGGACCATCTCTTCCCTGCCCGATCATTTTCTCCACCTGTATTTGACCCATGTTTTGCAGCAATCCAACGATGTCTCAAGTTGTCCCAAAACACTCAGCCAGTTTCTAGCAGTCATGTTATACTAATGATATGATAATCACTGGTATTTGTTAGGAAAAAACACAACTTTGGATGGTTGCAACTTGATATTGCCGGTTGATGTTATTGTAGATTGGTTATGATTGAAGTGGTGACATGTTTCCATGGATGAAGACACACACTGTCTGTATTCAAACATCTCCTATTACGGAATGTGTCCTTACCTCAGGCAGAGCCATCTGTATTCCAGGCTCAATTTTACCCTAACCTGCATATAATCTCAGTGGGCCCATTAACCTCTATACTGCTTCTGGTCCCGCTGACTCGTCTTGGCTCCAGAGATGCTCCACTCTTCCAGAAGGGTGAGGGGGCAGCGTGGCAGACTCATTACTGGGGCATTGGCTGGCCCCTAACCCAGAGTGGAAGGACGATCATTAAACACACAAAGCTAACGACAGCCTGGATGTCTGTTTGTTGTTGTTTGTGTGTGTGTGTGTGTGTGTGTGTGTGTTCACGTGTTGCCGCGGGTTACACACGGATAAGATCTGTGGGGACACATAGCGACAGAGAGATTGAGTTAGTGAGAGAGTCAGAAAGGTGTGGTAATTGGTGACCATCTGGAGCAGAGATTTCAGACAGGACCCCCCACCAGCCCGTAATGAGGTCTCGTCAGGCCGGAGCAACTACCGCCACGGCTTATGCCAAGCATCGGGGCCATCGCCGTGGTAACCTCTAACCCCTTTTACCATCTCAAAATGTATGAGTCAGCCAATAACTGCGCAGAGACACAAGAGTCATCCCTGATATGGCTTAAATGTTATAACTAGGTTTGGGTTTCAAATCAAATTGCTTTTTTGGTCCTTAGAAATGAGAGTAGGCTTCAAATGCCTTCTGAAATTTGTAATCGTGTTAATGTCTTATTCTTTGATCCGACAGTTCCTGATTTTTATGAAAATGTACCAATTCAGGCTGTTTTAAGTTCTTGAAGCTGCTTGTTTTTTTAGATGTCATTTAACATTTGGGAAGCTATTTCTTTTTTTTTAAGGTATTGTTCTAGATTCAGTACTAAAAGTTAGGTGTCCCATCAGCATTAATATAGAAGCATTTGAAATGATACCCAGCGCTAGTTCTAACTTTAATTTGAATGAAAATGTGTTGAATTTGGACAAATACATCAGGAGAATGACAATAAGTCAAATGCACCAGTTTATAATCACTTAAGTCTTGCCACTGTTTACAAGCTAAAGCTTGACCTTTAGCAGGTTTTAAAAAAAAAGAGTAAGATCTCACTCGAGGAAATATCTCTGCACCCTTCTCTTCATGTGAGCATCAATCCACAATTAGGAAAATATACAAGTTTTGTTTTGTTTTGTGTTTTTGTGGCTCAACGCTGCCACTGGGTTCATATTTAGCCAGTGTAAGCAGAATCCTCTGGGCGAAATTGGGGGGAAATTCCTGTGAAAGTAGAGGGCTACAGTGGTTGAGCTGAGCTTGCGCTATGTTTGTGTGTTGTGTGGTTGAGTTCCGTGTAGACAGACAGACAGAGAGACAGACAGAGACATATTGAGACTGTGCTACATACTCACACACAGAGCAGCCAGAGAGATGTTTGCTGGGATGCCGTCCTGCCTGCCACTCAATTGAGCTGTTAACTAACTTGCATTAGTTGTGTTAGCTCAAATATTTTCAGATGTGAACCAAACATATGCATTAAGCTTTATTTAAGATGAAAACCCAAATGTCAACTGATCTTTTTAGATAAAACACCAAACAGTAAAATGATTATTTTGTTTTTAAAACAGGGAGTAAATGTGAAAGAGGCTGAATGTGCTGTGGTCAAGGTTAGACACGGGACCAAACTGGCTAATGATGTCAGAAGGGAGGTCTTATATAATGTGCGCTGGCCAAGCCACATACAGTACATGCTGACCGCAGTTAAATCCGGAGTACGGAGCCAGTTTAACAGCGCAAGTCAACAATTTAGTCTGAGGTACTTGAAGAATAGAGACACATCAACGCCACCTTTTAAAACAAATTCAAAGTACTTACTTTTAAGCATCTGCTGACACTTGAACGCGGGATTCTTTTTATTTGTGGTCACGGCACAAAATGTCAATGAACAACGATAACTTATTGTTAAAAAAGTGTTTTCTTCCTCAGTGGTTTAGATTCCTCGTCTGTGACTTTGTCGGCAGGATATCTGAAAATGGATTTCCATGCAATTTGTAGCTCCAACAATAAAACAAACTGAGACAGAGATTGTATTCTAGATGTTATTAGACTATTTACAGGCAAAATATAATTTGGTTTGCCTGAAAACTGACGTGATGAGAAATGTTTTTTTAAGGTAGTGATCAACTTAGGTTATTCGTGGACGTTTGTATTCTGAAGTATCTTCATTTTGAGAGGTTGGGTTTGTTAAACGGGCAGAAAGTCCAGTCAACGTTTCTCTTTTTGGCTCTTAAAATTTAATTATATTATGAGGAAACTATTCAACTCTGGTACTGGCCCAATACTCACCAATATCCCCAGCAACAGTCTGGTGTAAGTCCTAACAGCACAGAGCATTGGGATTCGGGTTGAATAATGTGTTAGTGTTAAAAATCCCTCTGCACTGAGGTTTTGATATCCATCCACAGTTGTGACGAGTCATTTCTTTGCATGTCAGCATGTATTTTAACATGACCATTTATTTGCCTCTAATGTGCCAAGTATGTGTGACAGATCATGTGTCGCCGGTTGCGCGTGAGATATATGATGGCTGCGTGCATACTGACAGTAAGCACAGAAGACCGGACCACAAGAGCAGCCTGGGCCTGGCCGAGGAACAAGTTATTATAACATCTAATACATAACCAAACGTCTGCCATGTCTGCGAGCTGTGTGATATAAATCTAGAGGGAAGCTGAAGCTATACAGGCTCGCACTGCACGGCTTACTGATTTTTTTGTATGACAAGATTATAAATGTGGGCTTGAGGTATTTTTTTTTTTTTTTTTTAGATTGATTTGCAGTTTGGATGCAGTTCGTCATTCTGCGTGAGTGACTGAGTGCATGGCTGAGTTTGTGCTGTATATCTGTGTCTGTTTATGCTTGTGTTGCCAGGGATAATGCGGCATCTCCAGAACTGGAATTCCTCTCGCACCACACTCCACAAGAGACTCTCTGTCTTTCTCCGCTTCTGTCGGAACTGAATGTGACTACCCAACAAATACACTGCTCGCTTTTGATTGCAATTGTCCAAATTCCAAGAACTAACCATCGCAGAACACACATTTAACAGTGCCAAAATTCGTTCCTGTGCGACCAACATTTGTTATCCATCACACGCCATGTTAGATGTTAGCTTTGAAAACAGGTCGGAGTGTTTAGGCAGAGAAACAAAGCAGAGAGACACCCATAAAATCTTTATCGAGGCCCACTGGCTACTGTCTTGTTAGCGCTGGAGCTCTACAGTAAATGCAAAGCTGCTCTATGTCTGCATCATGAGTGTGTGAGCATGAATGTGCATGCATGCCCGTGCTTCTGTATGCGTGTATCTGTGTCCCATAAACTTGAAGCAAGTACTATAAAACGGAGAACTGGTTAGGATGAAACTGCAGGGGATAATTATGTGTTCACAGAACACATGGTCATTAATAACATCTAGGCCAAGTTTATTTTTACTGTAACTAGCTCAAAGGCTAACATATGGCAGAGCGGCTGACTTGACATAACGGGGATGTGCAAGAGGATTTAATGGACAGTCCAGTGGCGTGCTCGGGCAACGGGGGCCCTGTGATCTGCGGCGTGTAAGTATATTTCACAACAGCAGGGGGCACCACTATGTCCCGTTTTACTGCCACATTCTCAGATAGGGGGACTTGGAAGAAAGCACAGAGAGAGGAAGCAACATTTCGAAAGGGCTTTGAGAAGTGGAAGATAAGATGGCAAAACATACCCATGGGAAAGCCCCCGATAAGCAAGAGACCAATGAAAGGACAGTGTAAAACGGCTCGTCTCGTCAGGCTAAACAGATGCCATAACTCAGGGTTGTTTTTTGAGATTCAAGGTAAATTCCGTGATTTATTGGCAATCGTTTTCTTTTTGTATTCAAAGAAGACGAACCTCCTTCCTGCAAAGGGAACAATTAGGATCCAAATAACCAACAATTTCTGGTCACGTTCAGCCAGGGAAAACCAATTATGTATAGCTATGTAGACTATTTCCTGCAGTGGAGCATTTTACTCAATTGTTCTTGTTTAAATAGTCATTCTTCATCACTGTTCGAATCAAGTAGAAAGCTTTGCAATTCTATGAAAGCACTGAACAGTATAGAGTCAAACAATAAAAAGAGGAACCTATTTAATCATCGTAAAAAAAATATAGTTGGAACTCATTCTTCTCAGAGTTTTAAAGTCATAAATGGAAAATCACATCCAGTGAAGTTGATCAGTAAAATGTAGGTTCTTTGAAATCTGTCCGAGGCAACGGTAGTTTTACTAGCGCAGTGTATTTTTCAAAGCACTTTCACATCTTCATATGTAACATTCCAGTATAGTGAAAGTGGTCTGCCACAGTACATCTCGTGCAGAGCTCACAGAGCACACGGAGTGAGATGAGCAGTCGGCTGTATGACACACTGGACCTCAGCTGTCAGCCTGGCACTGCCACCCTGACACCAACACAGCTGCCAGCCGAGTCTCATGACCTCCGTCCACAGTGAGAGCAACACATCTTCACTGTCTGCACCTGTGGACAAACAAACACTTTATACCCTGCTCTTGTTGTTTTTTCGAGCATGTGTGAACATCTAACAAAGATGCAGTTTATTCTTCTTCCACAGCCATTTCTCTTTCAAACACACATCCCTGCCTGCAAATGTGCGCCAAGCTCAAAAACACTGTGCACTCAGTTAAAGGACTCGGGCCTCTCACACAGTGCTGCTCATACCTTTGGAAGCTCGCTTACATCCAAAACAACATCTGTCCTTTCAGTCGCGCCTGATTAAAACACCCTGGAATCTCAGTTCGCACACACACACACACACACACACACAATAGTGTAACATAATCACCTACCACATGGCCACGGAGGCGAACACTGCACGGAGAATCTGGGAATCCAGGGCTTAGCAGAAATATGCTTTGTTTATACATCGACCGTTTTCTACACAAAGCACATGAAAGAGAACTGCAATTACCGCTGCATTAATAAAAGCATGGATTACTTTTTGTAAATCCTACTCGGAAATGCTTATGTCTGTGGAAGGAACAATGTGTTTTAGTGTCAACTGTATGCGTATAGAAACTCTACATGCTCATGTTATTGAGTCGGAGAGCGCGCAGCCAGCCAACACACACAGAACTGTTAGAATGAAATGTCTAATTCACTTAAATGAGACATGAAGAATGTGAACAATTCCAGTGAGAACGTTTTGTCTGAGTTAGAGCGGTGTCAGCAGGTTTTTCTGTATCCATTTGTTGTTCTCCGCTCTCCCTGTATGCGTAACACTTTGTGTTTATCTCACACGCTCCCAATTGTCCTTCCTCTTCCTTTCTCTTCTCCCTCTCCCCTTTAATCCAGAAGTCATTCCTGTGTTGATATTTGGAGTTTCCCCGACTTTCAAAAGACTCCAGCGTTAAGCTTGACCACCCTATGAAAAGTAATACCTAGAAAACGCAAACGAGCGAGCGCCAGGCGTTTCATTATGACTCCCTGAAAGCATTGTTTTCAGTAGAAAGACCAGTGTGTTGATTTAATTTAATGAGTTGCTTAGCTGGGGGAGGGGACCAAGGCAACAGTAATTAGTTGTCATGCTAATTGGGTTTGTGTGATAACTCCCACACAAGACTCAGTGGCGTGTGAAGCGCTGTGGGGCTGGCCCCGTCCGCCTACTCATCTCACACACGCACGCACACATTTCCTTACGCATCGGAATACACATAAACACACATATATGCACACACTTATAAATAAGAACAAAAAAATGCTCACATCCAGACTGGTTCAAAGGAAATGCCCGGGGACTGTCAGGCCTCTGACCCATCGACTAAGCGGAATTAATGATGTGAAAATCCTGATCCAAATGAATCGCTAAGAGAAGGCACACTGAGAACTAAGAGATAAAGGTTCAGGACATTCGATCCAATTAAGCTTGGGGTTTAAACCTATACGTGATGATTTGGGGGAAAAAAGGAGTCCGATGTATAATACATGAGGTACGACGAGGGTGATGTAGAAATGGTAACCAGGGCGAAACGAGAGGTGAGTCCATCCTTGTTGCTTCAACGTATGGAGCTTATAGTGACCTGTATTTGACTCGGCACTCTTATGAAACCATTATAAAAACGTAGTCTGAAATCTATTATAAATGTACTAGAACGGAATCGGCTGCACACCATCCTGAGGGCATTAATTGTCGTATGAAGAGTTAAAGTCCGAAATGTTTTCTTTGGACGGAAAACAATGACAATTGACCTAAAATCATTTGGTTTCTTCACAATCTAGAGGATGCGTCCCGTAAAAATCCGGCCTTTTACTGGTGTACGTGCATGTTTTAGTCTTGTGTGGTCTTGTATAGCGTTTCTTCAGTGCGTTGATGGTGCCCTTGATGTCTGTCCACCAAGTTGTTACTCACCCCTGGCAGCACGGTCCGTGACTCCCCCAGGGGCTATATTTAAGGCCTCGGGTCACTGACCTGCAGGAAGGGTCACTCTCACTATCAGGGGAGGTCGAGCCACTGCTTTGCTTCAATGCCATCTGCATTCCTGTTCTATCTATCTCCTTTTTCTCCTCCGTCTCTGGCTTCGTCTCCACTTTCGCTTTCCCCCTCTTCATGCCACCTTTTAGTCCTAACAACTCACGGTTAGAACTAAATCCGTAACACAATTTTTTTTCCTACGTCTACATCATAATATAACTTTTATCAGTTGATATTATACCAATTTCTATTATTTGACCAGCCTGTAAGATTCCCCTGCATTCTTCTCCTACTCTCTAACTCCTCCCACGCTTCATTTTCCATTTGCTCCTCCTCGCTATTCTCTTACCTTGCATCACCACCCCTATGAGTGTGTTTCGACTCACTGCCCACTGTTTGTAATACTCTTGCTGAGTCATCTACAGTAGAAAATGAAACACTGGGACACTGTAATCCAGGG
Organism: Bovichtus diacanthus; assembly: GCA_943590825.1. Lineage (NCBI taxonomy): Eukaryota > Metazoa > Chordata > Actinopteri > Perciformes > Bovichtidae > Bovichtus > Bovichtus diacanthus. The sequence continues at coordinate 2,722,971 of CALSBV010010705.1, read as the reverse complement.
CAAGTGTATTTATCGGAAATCTACCATCTCAGCGGAAGTTTATCTGACTCGTGAACATTATTTGGCCTGTGGGAGTGTTTGAGTGGTTAATGAAAGGACTCGGCGAGAGATTAGCCGATTCTTTGTAGATGTAAGGTCTCTGCAATGCCTTCATGTCTGTAGTGATACCTGCAAGAAACATGTTCTCTTCCCTGAGATTTTGTCTTGTCCCGACCTGTTCAAAAAGAGTTCTTCCCGTTCCTACCTAGTGCTGTGAATTTAGCCCTTGCCAATCCCTGACCCGACTCTAATTTGCGAAATTAGTTAATTTTTTTCCTGATTCTATTTCTAGCAAAAATTCACACGCATCATGACCCCACGCAGAAATGGCTTTGGCATATAAAACGACTGTCTGATATAAAGTATTCCTGTCTCAAATCCACTCTAGAGGTTTTCCTGCTCTGCCCAAAGCTGATGACAGTGTAATTTTTCTCCCATCCCACAGGAACCCAGCAGGATCAGCACAGGAGAAGAACGATAAGACAATGAGACTATTAATAATAGATAGGAGAAGAGATGAAAGAAGATAGATGAAAGGCGGTGTCAAAATAACTTTCATACTTGACATCCATCAGGATGTAGTCTAAGTCCTGAGGCTTTTAAAACTAAGTAAAAGTAACCCATGCTAGCAATTTATATTCATGACATTTTTTGTTCATGAAAGAACCCCCTATATACTATGAGAACCATGAAATAAGTTTAGCTCTCACATCCCACTTGCAGGACAAATTTATAGACTCCGTGAATCGCTTGCAGGCGTTTCCACTACAATGCATGTGCTCCAAATTTTTCCCTCATTTCTGACCAAATGTTCACATCTTTTCCAAAGAGTCGATCAAAGGGGACGACTCTCCATCACGTAATAAATTGGTAATGAGCTTATGGTGAAATAATTAGCGAGTGACTTTTGTTTCCTCTCGTCTGGCGACATGACACCTTGATTGGTGGCTGGTGTGAAAAGAGAAGGGGAAAACTGGCATCTACTCGCACACCAGCAGTGTTTGATGAGTGTGCCCTGAGTCAACAGGCTCCCTGCTCTCCTCATTAGTACAGTTTGACCCCTCTGTTTGAGTTGCTCCAGGTGGGGTCACACCGTCTTGTATTTGGGTAAGGGGGGAGTTTTAGCAGGAAAAGTGTTTGTGGTGGGAGTGTGTGCGTATGAGGGGGGTTAACTTCCAACACCTCTTTTTTCTTTTTTTGTGGCTTGAAGGAGGGGGAAGATCAGGTTGGTGACTTGAAAACCACAACGGGGTCATCATTCATTAGAAACAGAGGATGACTGATGGACAGCGCAGTGATGTAATGGCAATATGGCCACACACACACACACACACACACACAGACACACTAGCAGTCCTACCACTTGCTGCTGCTGTCACCCGGAGGTTACAGATGCGAGGTCGGCAGTGCAGACCCCCGGGTTGTCGACCCGCCGGCCGACAAAGCTGCTCTTGTGTCGTGTGAGCCTGTGTTCTGTGTGTTTAGACTGTAAGAGGGCCACCGTTGAGCAGCTGCTGCTCATCCAAAGCCGGTAAAAAGTAATTCTTCACCTACACACACTTTGAACCATGATATTGTATATAAAGGAACGATCAGTGCCAACAAAGAGGAGTAACTTGGTCGATGAGTGCACGGGTACACCCCCTGTAGTCCAGACTTCGCGGCCCCCGGAGGATGAATCCAATGACTTTGGTGATCCCCTGACTCTTCTTCTAGTGCCACCATGAGGTTGACAATTTATTAGAATAGGTCAAAAGACATTCATGTTCCCAAGAGGTTGAATTGCGGAAAAAAATAAAAGCTTCCACCAGGCCAAAGTTTTATGTTTAGGGCTAATTAGCTAATGCATGCTAACCCGCTAAACTAGGAGGGTAAACAATTCATCAACAATTTAGCATTATCATTTTCTTTATACTACAAAAAATGAAATAAGTGTGAAGCCATATTGATCACGTGTACATCGTGTGGGAGCCTTTTGTGCCCTTCATAATCCACAATAGGCCTCCTATCACATATCTTCTTACCTACAGGTGAAACTGTAGCTTTGGGGATTATTGTGTAACCGATCACCCATTACATGGTTACAGAAAGGAATGTGTGGTTAATGTTTTTCCTGGTCTGTTCTTTTTTGCTCCATTTATGTTACTTTTAAATGCACGTTCTCAGTGCGTGTGGTGTTGTGGAGGCGGGTCTGGTGAGCAGCAGGTGAGGCAGCGTTTTAGATTGGCTTGAAATCACTGGAGAGGGAGCCGAGTGTGGAGCCGTTATTTAAAGCGTTCAATCTTACTCTCCGTCCCTCTCTATCTCTCATGCTTCTGGCATCTGTCACAAGACCTGGCAGCTGTTGCAGCTCTGAGAAAATGTGCTTCTGACAACAACAGGGGGAATCAGAAAGAGTCTCAGGTCTTCTTCATTACAATAGAGTAAGTAGCCTGCTGGCGGAGCGTAACAAACCACTGATCAGACAGGATAGCGGCGCAATTTCATGCTTGTACATAACGTGGTTCTTTTTATCTTACGTATTCAAATTAGATCTGCAGCCCAGAGGACATTGCTGTTACATTGCATACCAACTGCTGTGTGTGTGTTACGTGTGTGGCACTCCTTAGACAAAAGTAACTCTAATCAAGTAGTTAAAGTCAAAGTTTCATGTTTTTTCTTGTTATTGTTTAGCATTTCATCCAGAGTGATGCCAGGCGCAGGACACAGTATGTCACCCCCCCCCCCCCCCCCCCAACCCCCTGTAAAAAAACATTTTTCCCATGCGCTTTTTTGTTTTTCATACAATTGAGTGGAGAATGTGCTTTGTTCACAGTCCCTATTCACCACTGGCTGGAGAGACGTATTGGTGGAAAGCCCTGTCAGCATGAGATAAAAAGTTTTCTGGGCTGTTGAAAAAACTGCAATCCTGTAATGGCTTTTAGAGCATATACTGGTCTCAGCAAAACTCACAATTTAAAACCTTCATAGAAGGCAATAGGGACATAAAAAGCATCATTAAGTAGGATTCTGTCACTAATGTCGCCAATGAGTACAGCAGACATTTGGAAATTCACATATGTGTGATGTTCAGGGTTAAAAACAAAAAGTCATATCGTCAAATTATATTAGATTACTCAAACAAATGTAAACCACGATATTAGTAACTTGATTTTATTGGAATATTAATGATTCATCGGTGGTTTCAGTTAATTCCTGGCCATTGCGCTTCTGACACGGGACAAGTGTTTTTTTTTTTTTTCTGCTGTAATGTTTTGTTGGGAGGAGTGTGTGTGAGGGAGAGAGAGAGGGAGAGAGAGAGAGAGACGGCGGGTGAAGAGAGGGGGGAGGCGCAGTGTTTGGAGGATTTGCTCTGTGCTCCGGGCGTTCTCTCACTCGGTTTTTTTTTTTTAATGGAAATAAGCTTATGTGTGCTCGCTTTACTAGTTTAGACAGTTTTCTGTCACTCGTCGAGGGATTCCAATAACTTTTCGGAAACTTCTCGCCCACTTGGACAATATCTCCCCGCGGTGTGGGGTTTGGTTTATGCCTGGGCACGGATCCGTGCAGTGCGGACGGTGAAGCAGGGAACACCCCGCACTGAAGTTTGTGGGTCCTCTCAAGGCCGCGTTTCTTTCCGTTTGCAGGTTTTATTTTGTAACTTTAATTCCTCGCACAAGTTGTTATGGGAGTTTCGTAAACATGTCAGGACGCAATTTACGCGCTGAACTTCGGATCGTGCCAAGCAATGTTGGAGCATTTCACCGGTGCGTCAAGGGCAACTTTCTCTAGGAGCAGCCTTGGCAACCACATTTTGTTTATTGCTGGTGATCAGGCCCCTGCCTGTGGGCTTGGATTCAAGCTTTGCACCAGATTGGTCTGACTGAACCCAACGTATTCCAAAAGTATGGAAGGTGATCAGGGGACCGGTGCGCCTTCCGATGAGCCCCGGGCAGAGAGCGCTGCTGCGTCCGACAGTTTTTCCCAACTGTGGACGGACGTTATGGGGATGCTGGTAAGTTTGGGGGGGAGGGGTGGCACGATCATAGACTCACAACTAACAACACAACAGAGTTTTCACCCTCTCTCTCAAAGTTGAAACTGATTTGCCGAATGATCGATTGTGTAGCCAATGCAAATCCCGCATAAAAACAACTCTCCGCAGTGAGTCCTCATAGGCCCGAGTTTCAAATGCACCAGCACTCTACTTGTGGTCTGGGGCTCAGGTGGTTTAGTTGGAGGCAGCTTGTGACGAATTCGTACTCTTGAGTCGGTCGGATCTCAATGCAAACAGGAATGGAGTGAGACTATGGTAGGTTACAGATGAAAGATGAACCCTTTGTAAATGTGCTGCCATGCTACATTTGTTTCCACTGGAGGAGCTCAGTTAAGCTCTGCTGTTGTTTTTCTCCAAGTTGAACACTATGTTGTTGCTGAGGCCTCCAGCTGAGGAGATGTGTTGTGTCTGCATTGTAGACCGGATGATAACAGTGGCACATTTATACAAAAGGCTGATTATTAGAGATGCTTTGGCCTCCCTTGAATCAACCTCAAGGTCTCTGATATCCCAGACATATGCTGCGAAACATTGCAACATTGAACTCATTTGCATGTTAATAATGTAGGTTAGGTTTGATTTCCCACAGTGTTTCAGCGCCCCTTGTTTTATAAGAGATTTTGAGTCGCCTTTTCTTTGTAATCGGCATGAGATCAGTCCAGAGAGATTTACATTTCCTTACATGTTTGTGCCTTAAATGCTTGTGACTTTGGAGATGCTGTATATTGTAACAACGCTCTTTTGTTTGGCTGCCAAAGCAGTCTCGATTTTACAGGCCATGGGGTCTGATTGATCTGCTGACCAAATGTGTTTCAGTCACTTCCAGTCTGTTGAAAGAAAGAGGTGTTAATTTGGTTTGGTCTGGCACTGAAGATGTGAATGGTGTTTAAATGCAGGAGTGTTGGTGTGTGTCTGTGCGTGTGTGTGTGTGTGTCTGTGTGCGTGTGTGTGTGTGTGTGTGCACGTAGGAGGAAGACGCTGTCCTGCCCTCTGACACCGGGTGGGAGACCTGGCTCCCAGCCAGGTAATTTATCCAGATTTATTGCTCCGGAGGCAAATGTCTGCAAGGCTGTGCTCATCTTTGACGATATTCCCCTTTAACTGAAACACACACACACATCCACACCAACAACAAGCTTTTTGAACTCTTTTGTTCTTAACATAATATGTGTCACATAGACCCATCTCCACTATGTTATGGTCAATGCAATCATCCTTTTAAAGCTTTTACCTGTTGATAATATAGATAAATGCATCGTTTTCTTTGCCAACATCAACACGTTTGGAGGTCATGAACTAATTAACATTCATTTTAAGTAGCAAACTATCCTGCAAATAAACATCCTGCAGCACTCATCTGAAGTTATGTCGAAATCCTCAGCCATACCGCCAGCAGCAATGGCAAATTCTGATATTATTTCAAAATCCCTGACCTCAGCTGTTGTTGGAATTTTGTTCCACGTAATGTATCGCTTTACAAGTTTATTTCTTGAGTCCTTGCAAGGCTCGGATAACTGTGACCATCTTCTTTTCCTTCGAAGCTATACTGAAAAATTAGAAGTGTGAAAGTATGGAACTTGATCGGTCTTTTGGCTGCTGTCAGTGTCTTTTCAAAAGTTCACAAAGTCAGTTTGTCATACTAGAACTAAGCGGTCGACAACCACGATAATGCATGATTTTCTGTTGGTTGCTTTTATTCATAAAGTATTGACTTGTTCCCAATAAAACATCGTCATTTCTTTGCAGTATTTGTGAGCTTGTGAATAAGTATATGTACAATATTACATGTTCACTGCTGTTGAAATCAGTCTTGCGTTGAGTTATCAATGTATTTGCTTAAATCGTACACGGTCACAATTGAAATGTCGCACAAATAGAAGTCTCTTAAATTGGCCTCCTATATAATGAGCTTTATTCCTAACAATATGCTCAGGCTCCTATATTTAAACTCATGAGATGAATATTCTGAGCACAATGAACACCATCTACCTCCAAAGCAAAATGGATCTGCTATATATAACTATTGCTCTATGATTTTCAATGGCTTTTGTTTAGCTTGGGAGCCTACATGGGAATGCCCTTTTTAAAACGTGGGTTTGCCCCAAGCCTGTTGACCAAACTTTACCTTTAACTGTTGCAAATGTGTTTGGTCTGGGCTCCCCACATGTGAGAACAGGCCTACATGCGTGTGCAGATAGACATCCACCCTGATAAAGATCTGGTCAACATGCTTACTATACTCCTGTCTTTCAGTGATTACCATATGTTTCAGCACACATGTCAAACTCAAGAGCTACTCTTAACACTCAAGTGGCGGCGCAGATAAGCATTAAAACAGCCTGCAGCAAAGTGTTCGTCCGCACAAGGAAATCTACATGTGCACCTTCAAAAAAATAAGTTTTCATCATGTAAATCAAAGGGCACTTTGGTCTATTTTTAAGAGGAGGGGCCGGTCTTTGAGGTTAACCAAACACAGCAGCCTGTTGCGGAATGTGTTTAATAAGAATACCTATGTAACTCAGTCATTTATTTGTGGTTGAAGCCGAGTAAATAGCACTTGAGCTAATTAAGAGTCAAAGGCAGTTTATGACTATGAATTGTGCAGGAGCTATAGCTGTTCTAAGTGGTCCGATTTACAGATGTCTGAATGAGTATGTGCTTCAAGACCCCACTTTTTTCAGCAGCGTTTTCCTCAGACCTGAACTTTCTTTATTAAATGTTATATGAGCCACATTAAAACTGCCTGACTGGAAACTGAAAATTCTGTATCAGCATAATGTATTCTTCTGAGGTGTGCATCTGTACAGACTTTAAGAACCCCAGTTATCATTATTCCCTCTTTACTCCTCTGAAAGACACTTCTCATCCCGTTTTCGCTTGAAAGGTCATCTTTGAGCCTTGTGGAAATATTTTACTTTCCTGCAGGGAATCCTTCTCTGTTTGGAGAGAGTTTTGTGGTTTCTCACACAGTGTGGGTGGGAGTTTGTCCATTTAGAAAACACAGATTACGTACTAGACGGTGCTTCATCTGTAAACCTAAGGATCGGATACTGCTCTCGAGACATGAATATTGATTGTGTCTGGGAAACATATGGTTAGATGAGGTGATCTCTATGTGCCTCCTCCCACATAGCACTTCATACAGAGTAGCAGCATATGCTCCAGTCTTTCCTGCCAAACTGTGGTTAGCCTGGCCACTTTATATCTTTGCCAATAATGTTCTAACGCAGTGTATCGCAGCCTAATTTTGTCTATTGTTGCCCAGTCCACCTTAGCTCACGGCTCCTTTGCTCCCCCTTCCATGACTGATCTCATTATTGAGGTTACACAGAGATCTGGCACGTTTCCTCTGTTGGGATGGCACAGCACTCTTCTACTCAAGCCACGGATATCCTCAGGAAGCCCTCTAAAGGGGGTGGGCTGTGCCCCCTGCCCTCACCTTCCTAGACAGTCATCCCCCTTTGGCTACCATGGCCTACACGACATCTTTTAGTAAGACATCTACCGGGTCTGTTTTGTGGAATTCTCCACTACAGTGTAGCAGGATACATCCAAACCTTTTTTCAGATTTCCTGTAGTTGGGTTATGCAACATGACACATGAGCAGCGTCTTTACTTATCTTTTTCCACATTTATCATATAAGACTTTATTTATCTTTTCCCTTATAGATTGTTTTCTATGATTGGTTGGCAATACAGAGGTACCGGTACCAGTCCAGGGAAAAAAAATGGGAATGGTCAAATTTTTTCTGTTGTAGGAGCTGGGGGAACTGGGTGGATAGAGGGCTGGGTGGAGTAAAGGATGGATTACTTACTGTTTCTTTTATAATGAGTTGTTTGGGGACTGTTGGACAGGCGATCTCTCGCACTTGTCGGGTTTAAGCGAATGTATCCATGACTCAGGGTGAATGCGGACAATTCTATTGGTTCACTTTTTGACGAAACATCAGTACAATGCAGCGCGACACAATACAAGACTGCCTTGGCAACTTTAACCTGCCACACCTGTCCCGAGCTATCTGTAGCAAGTGAACGTGATCATGCCACTGACGTTCAAACATTACATCATATGCGTGGCTCTCCCATTGTTACAGGTCAGCCCCGTAACAATGGTTAATACCATGTACACTACCATTGAACCCATTCAGGAATGTGAGCCCAAAGGATAGACCAGAACAAACATGGCCTTTATCCTTTTGGCATGTAGTTCTTTATGGTTATAATAAACAAGTAATTTCTTTGAAAGAGACTTTGCAACATCTCGCATAATGTGGAAAACGTGAATTGAGTGTAACTTGATTGGCGAGATTAGCTGTGCGCCTTGGCAGGGCTTCCTAAGCACGCAGGGAGACCTAAGTTATCAGTGCTTTGCATGCTGGCTGTGGAATTTTTTAATAACTTTGTAAGAGATTGCTTTAGTAGAGTACCATTCAGATGCTCTGCCCTAAAGAAATTGGTACCTCAGCTGTGGAATGCAGATTCTTAGCAATCTAGAGTAAAAGAAAGATCAGCTTGTTACCTCACACAAAGTTAATATTGTGTGGAACATAAGAAAATGAACACTGCACTACTATGATCATAAACTGCTGAACATGATGTCCATTTGCGTCTTTTATTAAACAGATGCTGCTTACTGACTTTCTGAATGTCTGATGAAACCCTTCTGTGGTAGTTAAAATTCCAAGGAATGCAGTGGCTACTGGGATTTCATGCTGTTTGCATTCTCATGTGTGCAACCATGCTGCCTTTTTTATACCGTTTATATTCCAAAACTAAAGCTGATGATACTTGATTTGTTTTCTATGAGAGACAGGCGATGAACTATATTTATCTCTTGGGATTCTGGCATGCTAATCATATCCATTCCTCCGACGCAATCTTGAATGAATATTGTGTAAATCACTTGGTTGTCAAATCACACATTGCTGAAATATTTATGCACCGTGGTGCAATACCAGTAATTTGTGTTTTGATGGTCGAACGGCATGGCGGCCACTAAGTCGTAGTTATTAAAGCTTTTGCACAGACTATTACTGCTCACAAGTGTCTTCTACAGCAGTAGGAACAGAAGTGACATGCAACACAGTTTTGTTAACAGTTGTGTCTGACAAATTTTAACTGCACTTTGGGAGTAGCCATCTCGATTGAGCAGATGGTATTTTTGGCTTGAACAGTAAATGAGACAGGCACACTCTTTTACTGTACATACACACAAAGTCATTCTCACATTTTTGCTTGGGTGTTGCTTTTTTTTGTATGACTATTGTTGCTATTGTTTGAGTTAAAACTGGGAGTTGTGGCCTCCCTCACATCCAGGGTGGAGAAGCAGTTACATCAGCTGAACTAGTATTAGCCTCCATTTCAAACATACCTCCGTGAAACTAGAACTGTTTGTTATTGTGGTTAATTCATTTCTAAAACGGTTTCAAGGGATATTTTTTAAATGAGAATTGTTTTAAGGGTTAATATTTAGCTTCACCTGCTAACACACAGAAACCCGTATGCTTTCCTGGTCAGATAAGCTGTGAGGGATTTAAAACTTATCCTAAAAAATCTCTTAGAGATGCAGATTTATTTCTTCCATAACTCCAGATGTTTTATCCTCCTCTCACCCCACAGCTGCCCTAGTCAGTATCCCACAAATCCTCCCTTGTTCAACCTCCACTCCCACCCCCTGCCCACATTTCCAAACTGGATGTGTGGACCACTGTCAGATCCCTCTATGCTCTTCCACCTAGACTCCCACGTTGACAGATTCTCTCTAAAATGTGGACTTAACTCTCGCTCATCTGCTGACACTCACAGTCAATCTAACATCCAGAAAAAAATTGTTGGTTTTCCTTTTCTTAACTCGTTCCCTCGGGCCGCTGCGATTCTCCCAAAGGCATTTTCACTCTCTACATGCTGTCTTATAGTGGATATACATAACTGAGCATGTGCCGTATCACTTTACAAGGTGGTGGTGAAGGTGGGGTGTGAGGGTCAGCTGTGTCGAACCCCCATGAACTCTGGCCACTGGAGAATGAAAGGAATCCCAGTTATGTACGGACACATATGAATGTTTGAACGCACACGTGGATGCTTACAGTCACAGTCGCACATTAATCTGAGAAGAGCAAAGCACGTGCATTGTGACCTGTCCACAGCTGAGATTTACATTCAATGTTCCCGTGGGAGTGGGGCCAGAAAAATGGCAAAGCTTGATTTCATTAATTCCGTTTAAATGACCCAACAAATCCTTACACCGAATGGAGATCTGTCAATCAAAGTTGGTGTAATCTCTGGACACGCTCATGCTTATCTACCCGATGCGGCGAATAGATCAGCGCAATCGTGGCATGTGTACAGTGATTAAAACATCTCGGAGTTTTGTAATGAGAGCATGTTTTCAGTCGATGTGAGGAATGAAGGGGAAAGCATGTGTCTGCTCGGGGAGTGCTCCCACCGGGATTCTCAGTCATCTCGAACCATATGTCTGGCCAGAAACCGAATTTCTCAAGTAACGAGTGGGAGAGGACAGATTACAGCCAGCCAAACGGGTTTTTTGAGACATAGCATGTGTGTTTGTTCGTGATATTGTGTTGAGTGCACAATTTGAAAGTGCCCTTTCATAACTCCGTCCACTGAGCTGTGTTGTATATGATTGGCCCGCCTCGGTTTGTTTTGGTCCAATGTTTTTGAAATCTCCTGCACGCATGTGTGTGCATGCTAATGTGTGTTCACAGGGGCCTTATGCCCATGTGCGTGCGCGCGCGTGTGTGTGTGGCACTCGCACTGATCCATTCATTTGTGGCCTGGCACCCAGATAGGGGGTCCGGTTGAGAAAGACAGATACTGAGAGAGACTGTTCGGACCCTGCACAGTGACTCAATGCTAGCTGTCTGCCTGGCACAGATTAGATCAACACTGATGAATATTCAACAGTTTGCAATCACTGCCAAAAAGGCTTATATTTTTACCTAAGTAAGAGATGAGAGCTGGTCTTCTCTCCCACATCGTACAAAAGCTGGCTCTTCTTAAGGGCTTAATTTGAGGAATAAATGAATTTTTCTGAATGTATCTGGTCTGATGGAGAGTGACTAAGTAGCTGGACGTCTGCATCAACTTGCTTCATGACTCCCGGCTGTCGTGTTGACTGTTTTTCATTCACTGACTCATTTTCATAGAACCCAAGTTTGAACGTGCTACACCATGCATATTTTCAAAAGTAACTGGAGGCCAGTCTTCAACATTATATCCAAAGAGTATTCTGTTAGGTAAGGTCTTTACTGTTTTGAGCACAGCTTCCTCGCTCAATCCTAAACATGTCTTCCACACAAAGACAGGAACTGTGCTGATCTAAACTATAGCTAACCGGAAGAGTGTGTTTGGATTGGAGTTTGGTAAATGTCTGAGGAGTTAAAGGTTATCCTTGATATGAGCCTCGATAAAGACAAAACCCAGGATCAAACCAAAGCAGGCCGAAGACACAGAATGGGACTTGATAAGAATCAACTGCCGAAAATATGTAGACCTTTTATTAAGGGGTAATTTTAGGCGTTTCCTGGCTGTTGTTTGTATGGCTTGTGTGAGGAGATTCGTGAACAACACATACTGTACCTCTTGTACATGTGTGTTGAGTGATTTATGTTTGTATCCCTGTGCCACCCTCAAGCCACGCCACTTCTACCCAAATGTAAGCCTGTAGGTACCATTTATGCGCCACTAATTGTAAGTGTATGTGACAGAGGTTTTATACAGCTGTACTGTGCTGTAAATGGAGATGATGGAGGGGGGATGTGCTTGACACACAGTGCACTAACTTGGTCAGGCTTGTTCCTCTCCTGAAGCCCTGGTGGGATGTTGTAAAGTGATAAAAGCTGCATGAAAGAGTGACTGATTGCCTTCACTGTTAGTCTTTCTTTACTTTTTTCTTTAAGTGATTTACCGACTAACAAATTGTCCAAATGTGCAAAGGCTTCTTTTTCCTAGCGTTAGATTGTCAGCTTTCCTTTCTCAGGGTGGTGTAGTTCCCTGGCTAAACCCTTCCCTCTATTCCTCTTTCCAGGATGGTTCTCTGGGCAACATAGATGACCTTGCCCAGGAGTACTCTGAGTACTACAACACTTGCTTCAGTGACGTCAGTGACCGCATGGAGGAGCTACGCAAAAGACGAGTCTCCCAAGAGCTTGACATGGTAAACGCACACACACACACGCACGCACACACACACACACGTAAATGAAGACTTGATTTGAGCAAAAACAGCTGTCAGCCATAACATTTCTCACTCTCTACTCAGTTTGCATGCTTCCAAATTGCTTTGGACAAACAAAAATGTTTTGCAAATCCTTTAATAATGACCCCAGAATCCCCCTTTTTAGAGTATCCTTACACAGTGTAATTTCTACAGTGTTGGCCAACAATCTGGCAAGAACCAACGGTAGTGGAACAAACATGAATGTGTGCTAAGGTTTGAGACTGTCCCCAAAGGCAGTATGCCTTTTCTGAATGTGAATGCAGTGGTGTTCTGGGGGTCCATGGGGGGTTTGGGGGGTCCTTTTCACAAGGATGTAGGGTAGTGGGGCACCCCTTTGGTTGCCAAGCTGCACACAAACGTCTGAAGGAATGCTGCTGGTGCTGCTACAGAGGGCCTCGCTCTGTGCAGCACACTACCCAATAGGTCTACAAATACAAGAGCAAGTGTTGAGTGTTATGCTAACTTCATAATTGCTCTATGAGTTGATTCATAGTGAATTGGTTGAACCATTGCCATTTGTGCTCATTTCTAATGCAAATAAATAGGAAGAGTAGCCACTTTTTCTGACTACGGCTAGCAGCCACTCTACAACATAGATCTGCTTGAAAGAAAAATGTCCAACCTAAATAAAACGAGGCAGTTTAGTGTCACAAATATAATAGTGGTGCCTGACAAAATAAATGATTCAACCACAGATTTTGCTTACGCTGATATCGTATTACCTCAGCTTTTCTTATTTTAGCCCCTGTCCAAACCAAATAGTCTCTGCTCATATATTTTTGTCTGTCATTATTGGTTTTCCAGTTAAATAGGAGGCCTCCTCTGCTCGAAGGCAGCCATGTGGTTTTGGTTGGGTTGACAGATATGGCTTCGATGGATAGCTGATTTATTGTGATCTTCCTTTTAATGACTGCAGGTAGACATCCCGTTCTCACAGCTTTCAGGAGTCAGTCAAGTCATTTTTATTTCTATAGCCAAATCACATATTTTCCTCACAGGGCTTTACAATCTGCACAGCATATGACACACTTCTGTCCTTTTGGATCTTTGCTTTGGATAAAGAAAAACTCCCCAAACAAAAACCCTTGTGCAGGAAAGGGATTGGAAAGCAAAAGCTGCGGATACGTAGATGCATTTTGGATTGGATCGTAGGTTAAATGTCCTCTCTTTGTGGCCATTTTGTGTGAATTTACATTAATATGGATTAATTCTGGACATTTAATAGTTTGGGAAGGTTTCATCCTGAGGAGATAAAACAGGAGATGAGGAAGCAACCAGGACACATTTTGCAACCCGGGTGTAAGAAGAGAGGAGCTGACTGAGCCTGAAGCCCAGGACAGGAGGAGGATAAGGATGTGAACAGAGGAAGACGAGGGGAGGAGGATGAGGGGATGAAGAGAAGGAGTGGAGAATGTGAGCGCCTGCAGCTGTCCCGCCACTCTGCAAAGTTTGGCACCAAAATACAGGAGAAGGGGAGAGGAAAAAACATGAAGGAAGGAATATAGGTCAGACAACACCTTACTGAGAGCTCTGAAAAGGGCAGTATCAACCTACGCTATATAGATTGAACTTTGCCTTGCATTTCAGCGCAGTCCTTTTTTTCGAAAATATAGTTTTGGGGAATATTCACGTCTAGAGCAGCCGTTTTTTAAGCTGAGGATAAGAATAGGTTGAGACAAAATTCTTCCGACTAGGCTATATTTTTCCACTGGACTTGATACCTTTTATAGACTGAAAGGCTGTAAAACTAGAATCAAAAAGTGAGACAGTGAGAAAGACAGGCAGAGCACGAGAGATCAAGGTAAAGTGAGAATAAGGAATCGCCACCCAGTCAGAAAGAAAGTAGCGAATGGCTCTTTTTGAAATGCGGCTAGAAATCCATGGCTGCAAGCCAGCGTCATGCAAGCCGCTTCCCTTTGGAACAATAGCAGATGGTTAAAGAAGGTCACAATGTCCAAGAGCCACATTAATGGGGAGACATTTAGCAAGTTGCACTCCTGAGGGTCTTGCCCTTTAGGGAAAGACCTGTCACTTGTAAAGGGTACAGGATGGCGGGTGACGCAATCACATCTCCACAAGACTTCCTCTCCAGTCATTGTCTTTTTTTTCTACTTCTGTTTTTTCACATTTATAGGTCAGTTATTTTCTATTTTCGATAGGTACCTCTAATCTCATATGTCTTCCAAAGTACATTTTTGGGAACTAAGGTCACTCAGTCTCTCCAAATTATGGGGCAAAGGTCACCTTAGATTTGACCTGTCCTAGTCTTCATCCTCAGACTACAAGAGGTCGCAGTGAAAATAAAGGAGACGCTGGACAAGGGCAAGGGTGGCAAGAGAGGAGTCTAGTGTTAATGTATGACTGTTTGATTCAAAGTCTACATGCGTTAACTTTGCTGCTGACAGCATATTTTGCAATTTGCTTTTTAGAAAATTCCCACCTAAAACCACCAGTGTCTCTAGCTTAACTGTGGTCAGCGTGGTAACACCAAGGGGAAAGAAGAAGTGCTCTTATTGACTGTTTCTCTTCTCCAAAACTTTCTGAAGTCCACTCTTACGCCAAAAACATGTACTAATATTTTTTCTTTTCTTTTTTTTTTTTTATGCTAACCCTTCGGTTTCTGTTTGGGTTTGTTGGCTCCTTTCTTGAGAAATGTTCTTGCAACATTAACATTTTTACAAAAATATGTGGAGTTTGACATTTGTGTTTGTTTTCACTTGCACAACGTGTCTGCCAGCTCTTGAGGGGCCACTCAATTAACAAAGTGATGGCTGTCTGTTGTGGTGAAACGCTATTAGGAGCTGATGATTGAGGCTCTCTCAGAGATGACTATCAATGTACCCACATCCTGCCTGGGCTCTGCTGGGTTGTTCCTACTGCATCTTCATGTTAGTTTTATGACTAGCAGGGACACAAGGGGTTGAATAAACATCCCCCTTTGGGAATGTGACCTATGGATTAGCTCTACCATGCACAGTTTCCCAGCGCTCCTATAGACAATGAGGGTTTGGATGGCTCTCACTGGCGTGCTGCTTTGGTGATGCACAAAGCTTATTAGTGGAAGTGATAGGAAGAATTGAAAGGGAGCAAAGAGTTCAGCAACTTTAACAAAGCGTGTTGTTTCAAGTGAAATGTCAGGCCAAAGGGTAAAAGTAAAGACTCAAATTACATTAAGAGCATATACCGCTATTTTTATATTGTTTTGCATTTGTTATATCTGCAGTATTTGAGAAAACCGCGAATGGTTGATAATTTACATGGATGCTTTTCACCTTTCCAATATTTCCAACACGGCAGAGAGCTATACAGATCAGTCCTTTTTAGCTGGCCTATGTTTTGCATAACTGCTGGTGTAATTGCTGTAGATATAATTACTATAGATAGGTGTATAGTCTTTTTTTTGTCTCTTCCACCTGTTTAACAAATTACAAAAACATGGTGTCCTTAGCTTATATGCAGATGAGTCAGTGTTTACTTGCATATCATTTAATTTTAAGACTGTTTTTACAGATTGTTTTTTAGGGAGGTATAAATATTGTTTCCCTTTTCTTTTCACCCAGACATACCATTTCCTTTTTCTCGTGTCAGCCAAAAATGGTAACTTGTAAATCAGGATGTGTGGGTCAGTACTTCACATTCACAAAGTTCAGAAAGTGAATTCTAAAGTAGAAAAAAGAAAAAATCATATCTGTATTTACTTATTGTCTGTTGCTTTCTTTTGCTGTATTTTCTACGGAAGGTGAAAACATGCCCGACATGGGCATAGAAGCTACAAGAGAGATCTCGCAGGCGTGCAGAGACTGGTGGATAATCGTGCATAGCTGACAGAGGATAACATCAAACTAGATATTGGCATGTCTCTGAAACCACAGCGATGGAAGAGATGATTACATCAAATATAAATCAAGATAGATCATTTCGGAGATTGTGGGGCGAACGTTTTAACACATTTCTACATGCTCTAAACCATAATGAGACATTGCAACAGTATCTGTGGTAACATCTTTGAGAGTCATTTTAAAGTTGTGGATAAACAACAGGCCATGAACATTTTATCCTTTTTGATTCTTTGGCCAAAATCCTTCAGTAGTTGGTTTCACTGGGGACTTAATAGTTGAAACACTGTTGACACAAAAACACCTCCGCTGGTGTCAGATTGATCTCCTTGTCTCAGGAATGCTCTGTAATAGGTGGGGGGGGTCAAGACTCAGGTGCAGACTTGCGTTTTGTTTTGCCATGAGGCGAGGTACAGTGTGGGTAATGTGCTAATGCCTGCGTGAAGTTTAATCGGCAGACTGCGTCAGTTCAGCTGGGTTAAAACTACAGCGTGGAAGAAAGACAAACTTTTGTGAATTCTGCTGCTTATTTATCCTCTCTACCTTTTTAGGCTCTTGCCTATAAACCTAGCAACTCGGCAAGCTCAAACGGCAGCCTTTGTGTTATAAGATTACTTTCAAATGATGTTGGCATAGCTCCATTATTGCCGTAACCCTTGTTGAAAGCAAGTGGTATATTTGTAATTTATTGATTTGTGATTTCAAAATTGGGATCGTGACTCTGTCGTTGGAATTCGTAAGGACTCTGGCATTTGTCTTGAAATGCCAAAAACAATGCTGATCCTCATGGCTTAGGAATGCTCGAGTACTATAGAAGCATGCAGGCCTGCGGTTAGAGGTGCTACTGAGTTTTCAGTTCCTTGTGAATTTGTCCTTGCAGCGGTGGCATGGCAGACTCTGGTCTATACTGCCCACTGAGAAAATGATTTTCAATATAGACTTGTGTGTTCCGTCATGAGTGTGTGTGTACAGTAGATCTTCAAGTGAAATATTCCAAATGAGCCGGTTCCCACCGCTATCGTCTTTTTGGGCTTGCACCAGGCTTTCCAGTTGGTGCCTGTCCCTCCACATACGCAGTCCTACCTAACAACCTCGTACTCGCCCACCCAGACTTAACCAACCATGCCAGTTGGCGTACCTCCACTAAGCCACCTGGTCTCTCTAGTTTTGTCGCATATCCGCTACTTTTTGCCTCTGAGGTTGGCAGTAACTCCACTGTGGGAGCTTGTGCCATCGCTGGCTTTGCAGTCATGTTTGGACTAAACGGCTGCTTTTTTACACTCATCTGTATTTCTATAATTTCCCTCTCATTAACAGAGTCTGGTGCTTCTGTAACAGAGCAGAGTTTAGCTGTAGTTTCTGGGTTAATGATAGAAAGTGCTTGAAAATAGTCACTTTACAGAAGCTTTTGAAGCCTGTTTGTGTGGTGGGGTGGAGTTGTTTCAGATTCTCTTTCTGCAGACATGGTGATCCTCATTAGCCGGAGTTCTTCCTCATATGCTCCTTACTGCTTTCTCTCTCTTTCGTTTTAACTCAATTCAGTCATGCTTAAGCAATCAGGGTCTTGCAATTGCATCTCACACACACACACACACACACACACACAAAACCCTGTGGACATCTGGAGGGAAAACACATGCACATTCACACGCATACGTGTCAATTCAGGGTAAGTAGGGCAGTATTTCATGCTGATGCTGGTAAGTTCAAGTAAAGGATAGCATGCCCCCTCTGGGAGTGCGCTGTGAGATCTAAGTCTCATATACAGATACCCCCTCAAAACTGCATCGATTTGATATTCTCTTTTAGAATCTGTGTGAGCTACGCTGGCACCGTCTTCACCGTTCACTTTTGCTTCTTTGTTAGAGATGCGCAAGTCTGAGAGAAACCTTACATGGAGAAGCTTTTACACAAAGCTTCTCTCCACGTCCTGTGCTTCGACAAACTCATCCCACAGATCTGCAGTTAAAGGCAAACGGGATGTAGCTTTTGTTTGTTTTTCGCAGATATTCTCATCTTTTTCGCCCTCTCACCCCCTCCTTCCATGTCAGAGATGGCACGCACAAACAGGGAGTAAAGGGAAGCTGAGGAGGAGCAGTAGGAACAGAGAGCCGCTTTGTTTCGCTGTCTCTTAGGAGCTCTGTCTGTGGAAGTGGAGGCGAGTTGAGAGTGTGTAGGTGCTCATTGGTTTGGGTATCTGTCTAGGTTTACGTCTATGGTGGCATGTATGTGGCTGTGTCAGGGTCTGTGCCTGACTGTGTATCCATGTGTGGTGTGTTTTTTAAAATAACCTTTACAAGCAGTTGGCATGGTGCCTGTAGTGAGACTGGCATATCTTTTCTGTCACTCTCTTCCCGGACAAGCCGTCAAAGAGGATCTGATAGAAAAACCAATCTGCCTTTTACTTTTGTGAAAGAATGTGTGCATGCGAGCACAAACCTTGTTCCTTCTTTATGTGGGTTTTTCGGAGTACACCCACATTATTCCGCACCATGCAGTTGTTTAAACAGAGATGACTGCCAAAGCTGTGCTTGTTTAAGGGGTACATGTGTTGTTTCTTTGTCTCGCATAAGCTCTCCCTCCTTTCAAAAAAAAAAAAAAAAAGGTGTTCAGTTCCGTCCCAGAATCTTTCCTGTGCGCAGCCCGGCAATGCAATGAGACCTAACGCTGTTGACTGTAGGTCTGGTAGATGAGGATTTTATGACCTGAGACAGGTACCTGCTCTCTGACTTATGGGACTCTCCATACTCCCCGGGAAGGACAAATTGTTTCAGAGCTCTCCCGACATGACTTGATTTACTTTCCGAAGAAACGTCCGGACCCGTGTTTCTGTCTGCTTGATCACTGTAACAGACACATACATAAACAAGGCAAATAGGCTAGGAGGCCTTGTTGTGCTTTAGTTAACGTTAAAGATAAAGCCAGCCAGACTGTCTCGCTAACATCTTGTCTGCCTTCAGTTGATTACTGTTGTGATAAGTATAAGGTTCAGGCTAATTTTGAGGCTCTTAGCCACCTCAGCACTTTAGGTCACTTGCTCATATGACCTGCAGGCTACAGGCTCTTAAAGAGCTCTTAAAGGAGGTTATGTCACTTCCAAGTCCTTTAACTATTATCCACTCACTGACTCATGCTTAGAGGGTGAGTGTGTGGAATGAGTTTACCCCCTTGCCCAAAGTCCAGTCGAAGAAGGTTAAACTACAGGTCATAAGGAAGCGTGACAAAGGAAGAGAAATGAATTGTTCTAGATTCGGCTTCCTGTGAATGTTATCCTACAATCTAATACCTGGGTGTGGGTATAGAGAATGATGCGCATTTCTCGAAAACCACTCATTTCCTATTCCTGCTCTCCATTCGTGGAAAGTCCAGTTTCAATTTGTCTTTTCTTTGTGCCAGCGAAGTGCCATGTAATTGTTTTAGGAAACTAGTCACCTAGCAGCCCTCAACCTGCTTCTAGTGACCTAACCTACTTTGCTATTGTCAACTCCTTTTATCCAAGTATACTGATCCTCCAGTAAGGTAAAATGCCCCTTTGGCCTGCAAGCTGAAAGACTAGCATTTAAACTCTGTCCATCTGTACAAGATGAGGAAATGTACTACCACTTCGACTGTGAGCTGATTTGACAGAAAGCATTGACATGTATTCCAGTGGGTTTTCAAGTTTCACAAAAAATAAATGCCTTTGGGACACATTTCCTCATTTGAGAGTAATGATAACACTTAGGGGTTTACCACGTTAAGTGTACAATTTTGAGTTTAGCAACAGTCTCATAGAGGAATAGGAGAGGCAGATTTTGTACAAAAATTTAAATGGTCATGTAATCACCCTGCATCACGAGAGTCAGACAGAAAGTAGAAACAAGAACTTGTCATGTTGTCATGATCTGATGAAACTTCCTCAAAAATTGCCCAAAATAAATTAAAGCAAAGAGGTCATGACAAAGAGCTATTCTTAATACTACTTGTACTTTACATTACAGGTCATTTAGCAGACAATCTTATCCAGAGCGACTTACAGTGAACTACAGGGACAGTCCCCCCCTCTGTAAGCTCATTCCCATGCCATTTATAGTCTACATACTCTAATAATAATATTATCAAGCCTGACACGTGTATGCATTACTATTTTCATAGATATTTTTTAATTGATTTGCTCTCATTTTGCCTCCTTTATGGTGTCACAGCATAAGTAAAGCATTAATAGCGGCTTGGTTATCCTTGGTTACCCTCACAGCTCATGCCAGACGGATTAAAGACACATGGAGAGTAAAGTCACATACAGTATTTCTCATTGTCCAATGAGCAAGAAAATGACGACTAGAAATGAACAACGTAGACATGATTGTAACCTCAAGGTTGGAGATGCAGTCACTGGTCCACATTTTGAAAATCTGGTCACTACCCTGAAGCAAAGTGCTGACCCCATCTGTTTCTGTGGGGCTTAATATTGCACAGCATTGGGAGATTGTGAGTAAAGGGAAATTTCCTGCATGAGAGTTCAAAAGCACACACGAACACACAACCAAGAAACTATGCGCTCGACCAATCCCTCAAGGCCATTCATTGGCTTTAAATAATCACATACAGCAGGTTGAAATCGAAGTTGCAGACTTGTTGTGATTGCACAGCCTGTGTCTGTCTGTAAAAGCATTTGGTTTGAGGCAGATCTGTATCTGGATAGGCCATAATGAGGACACCTGCTTTGCACATATGCAGGCTAAGGCCCTGTGATACAGTGAAAACTGCCAGACAGTGTGGGCTGGAGAAGCTCGGCAACGTTTTGTAAATGAAGAGAGGTTACATTTGTTTTGCTATTTTCTACTGTTTGTGTACAGGACATTCTTTTGACTAATTTGTCCCTTTTTAAATCCATGGCCAAATTCCGGCTATCCGTTTTTCCGTACAACCCTTGGGTGCCGCCATTTCATTTAGTCCAATATGGCGTGTTGCTTCATGTGGAGGGAGGAGCACACTCGCGTCATAGCAATCACATTGTGGAATTCATATAGGCTATTACGTAGATGCTTTTGTGATATCTTGTTATGCTAGGACAGCCAGGACTTCACCCGGCTACACCACCGCCCAGTGGTATTCTATAACAATCAAAACAAGTATTGCAGGTTTAGCTACCTGAGGCGAGACTTGACTTGTTGAGCAATCAATGGATGGGTTGTTGATGTGCGCACATGTGCTCGTGTTTGTTTTCTCTGACATGCAGGTGTGTCTACATGAACCTCACCAAAGAACGTCTTTCCCTCATTAAGGGCATTATGAAACACATTCCATCCGGCGTTTCCGTATACAACTCACCTTTCTTCTCCATATACAGATCTTGTTTTACCTTTCTAGTGTCTATTCTGTGCTCACGGTTCACGTGTTGTTAAGTGATAGATCTTTGACACTGACATTTGACCTTCTTTCTTCTCCCTCTCTTGCTATTTCTTTCAGGAGAAACAGGATCCAAGCAGCACGTCCCTGCAGCTCCGCACTGAGATCCAGGTAAGCAGAGACACTTATGTGCACAAAGCATAAGCTTTACACTGTGAGTTTTACAAAGCGTTGCACAAGAAGTAATTCTGACACCTGTCTCTTTCCCTCAGGAATCATTAGGCTTCAGCAGTGAGGTGTCCACTCCAGAAACGGACAGAAAGTACGTTTTTTTTTTTCTTCTCCCCCCCCTCCCCCACTTAATCCATGTGACAAGAGCCAGTGTGGAACCATGAAACGCGTTTGGATTGAAATGTGTGTCTGTTGAATGTCAAAACAATGTGCAGCGCAACCTGCGTCTGGATCGCGTCAGACCGTGCATGCCTGCACACAGTCATGGATCACACTTAGCCTTCCTGCATGTCCGCAGCTAAAGATGGAGAGAGACGAATGGAAATACACACACCTCCATATGCAGCTTGTGTGATTGATAGATCTCTTATGTGACGCCTTGTACAAAAGGTCTCTGACCTTGCCAATGCGGAGTAGAGTTCAGCTCCTCAGGTGGAAAACTCCATAACTCCATGGGGGAGTGGGGCAGTGGTGTGGGAGTGAGCAGTTGACACAGGTTCAGCTATGGCTCACCCTGGTAGTAGATGTACTTGAACATACATGAATATCTGTATGTCCTTTTTAAAAAAAAAAAAAAAAAAAAAAAAAGATTTAAAAAAAAAAGTTTAATACCGAACATGTTAATGCTTTTAATGATCAAATAAATCCATAATAGATGAAACATTACCTAATTAATACGAAGACGACAGTTTTTAAGTGAGCGTAAATTAAATCAACGCTTAACATTCACAGACATCACACATGTGACCTGTAGTCGGCTCCCTAAGCTCCCTTTGTCACATCCCTGCTGTGGTTAAAGGAAAACCACTGACTGCTTCCTTCGGCTAAAGTGCTCAGTCTAGCTGCCATTCTCTGTTTTCTGGCCGTCCATGCTTCCTTCCTGCCTTTGTGTCGAGCAGGGGAGAGGGGGGGGAGACAGAGAGGGCGAAGGCGCATGAACGAAAGAGCAGGATGGACCCGGGCATGGGTGGGGTTCCTTTTCACTGGATTGTGTAACACAAAGTGTGTGTGTGTGTTCATTTAGAGCCACCGCTGTATTTATGTCTTTGAAATTTCTCCTCCATGGCCCACCATGAGATCACTGTTATACACTGTCAATGCACATTCAAAGCAATCCAACATGGTCAGCAAAACGACTCTCTAAATGCCCGCTGTCAAACAGAATTCAATTCAAGGCAGTCACACGCGTGGTTTGTTTGTTTTTTGAATCTCCGTTAAACGAGATTTAAGGTCAAGAACATATTCAAATGTTTCCTCACAGCGAGATGACTAATGGAGATTTCAAAACGGAATAGATTTCCCATTGGTGGTGAACAGAAACATCCCCATTGCATTTAAAGAAGAGATTAAGTCGAGATGTGTGGACGGATAGATTAGTGCAGGCGTTGGGGGGCCCCAGTCAAACTCCAATGCCATGTTAGCCAGGGCCAAAGGTTAAATGCATCTTAGTGCGACTTAGAAATTATGTCCTTTTTTACATCCATTTTTCTGATGTTTGTTCGTGACCATCACCCCTGTGTGACCCCCAGTGGAATTGTCATGTTCACGTGACAACCACGTGCGGCAGAGGAAGCGCATACCACAGACATGATCTCTTCTCCCATGGCTTCATATGCTGCACAGTCGAATGCTGCGGTGATGGGAAACAGATGCCAAATTTCAGATGACGTCTCCCTGCTGTTCGAGAGAGTCCCAGAATGAGCCCCTGACTTCTTCCCGTCAGTCTGGTTTCTTTCTGTCCTCCGTGCCGCTCATCTCTCGAAAACATTCAGACTTTATCTCACCTTGAGTCTTCAGTTAATCTCTAATGAAACTTTTTTTTTTCTCCCTAATTTCTCTTCCATATCAAGCCCAGACTCCATTTCTGGTGTGAAAGTTAGATACGAAGATTTTTTTTTTTATCACCTTTATCTAATTCATCTTGGTATTAAAGTTTTTATGCTCAAGGACAAAATGTCCCCCATTCAAAGCCTCAGAAACCTATTTTTTTTTATAATTTTTTTTTTTTATCCATTCTTCTCTCACTTACCCCAGCTCTGTTCTCTATTACATAGCCTATTGTCCACTTTGTGCTGAATGGGATTTAGGTAGAGTGATTTATCATGTGCAGGCAGAGTGATAGACAAGCCCCCTCCATTCCTCACGACACATTCCTCGCAGCCTCACAAGAGGCACGCTCGCACACACAGACACGGATATCCCCATCATCACCTCTCTGCAGGACAAAACCACCCAGATGAGATTACCCAGACTCCATCTTGGGCTGTGCCACTCCTCTGTCTGTGTGTTTCCTTGTCACTTTGCTGGCAGGAGGTGGGCACAGCTCCCATAATGCCTGGTATGCAAGTGGTAAAGACAAAGTGCTCTCAGAAAGCTGGAGGGTTAAAGCTGTGGACTTCCTGTTTTGAAAGGTGATTGATTAGTGGTTTATTGCTGCAGAGAGGGGTCAGGAGGCTCATCAGTAAACTTAACAGCAGAGGTAAATGGATCTTGATGAAAACATACATGTGCACAGAAGCATGTTGATCATTGGCATGTAAGAGTGTGCATTTAGTGGCTGCTCTGTTACTGGAGACCCAGCTTATGCAACTATTAATCAGATGGAAATATAAGCCGCGCCATGTGAAGAACCCGTGTAGAACAACAGTACCATGTTGGAAAACCAAAGTACCTTGTCAGCGTATTTACCACTTGTGGCTGAGTGTCGCAGCCCTCATGGAACTGTTATTTGCTTTTGAGAGCGGAGCATAAGAGGCAGGGAAAGGCATGCACACGCACAGAAACATGCAGTTTTTCAATTTTGTGTGTGTTTTATCCGGACGATTTAAAAAAAAAAAACAAAAAAAAAAAAAAATGTCCCTTCCATATGATCTTCCGTCTTTCCCTTCCAATGTCACCTATGGCCTCTTTCATGACCCCAAGAGAGTTCATCCCTCTGCTCTTCCTGTGGACACAGCCACTGTCGCACAGGGTCGCTGCCTTTCATTGTCTCTACCAGAACACCGGAGATCACCTCGCTCCAGGTGGCCAGCCCTGTAGTCACACAAAATCACACCCACATGTGTGCAATGCTGTGATTTATGCTGAGTGCGCAGCCGTGCGTCCAAATCCGGCTTTGTGCTGGTTTATCATCTTTTCTGGAGAGCAGCTCTGTCACACAGGATGCTAAACCTGTGATTCATACGGCATCATAGGAAGGCTCCCTAACCCTCATCACTTATTCAGTCATCTTTTTTTTTTTTTTCTTCCTAATGTTGATATCTTTCACATTGGGAGTTTTACTCGTCTCTGCAGTCGTACTGCATGTTTTTAACACACCTACAGCTATAACACACAGAAATGGAGCCTGATACCTAGACAGCTCTCACAGGTTATCATTTAGAAAATGATTAATGCTTCACATCCCAGCAAGGGAAGTGTGGTCAGACATATAATTTCCACGGAGCAAACAGGCAATTCACTCATAGCTACTATGGCATTAGCTCTTGTTTGTAACACTTAACATTTTCACAATGCAGAGGTATCCTGTAAATACACTTTCACCTATCCTACATAGGTCCAGCCGAAGTCAAAATACTGTTTGTAATAGTATGCAGAAAGTAGAAAGTTGGCTTCTTATGCTAATGAGATAAAAAAAAATTTTTTAAAAACTCAATGCAAAGAACAGAACTGAAATAGAAAGGCATGCCAAAGATTTAAGGTTAAACCAATTAAGTTGCCTAGCCACACAATGCCTGGACTGACACCATCTTTGAAAGACATTCAGGCTCTTTTAAAATGTGTGAGCGCGCCGTTGCGTGCGAGCGCATGCATGTGTGCGCTGCACAGGAGGTTAATTTATAGAGGTGGTGGTGTGGTGGTGGTGGGGGGGGGGGAGGTGCGTGCATCGCTGCCACAGAAAAGCTTCTATTGAGTGAGTTCTATTAGCATTAGCTTTGGCCCTAGCCTATCGGAGAGGGGGATGAAAAGAGGGGCAAACCATACAGGCCTCCATTCAATTAGCATCTCATTATGTTGCCATGGCAGCCGGGCTTTAAGCCATCGTGAAGATTTCCCATTGCACCAAGAGAGGGCTGCCATGTCTGAACACACACACACACACACGCACTGGAGAGGGAAGTGACCTGTTCGTCTTGTTTTGATCCTGTCACCCACGTTCACATTGCTTCACTAGCAGCCACCTGTCTCTCTGCATGGCTCAGCAGCTGTATGCCCATGTGCACAGGGCTCCAATCATAAAAGTTGTGTGGATGTGTGAAACGGAGAGACGGTGAAAGAATGAGACAGTCGGTTGAGAGATTTACTTAAAAGGTCTCCGAGGGTTTCAGCCCGGACAAATGCGTCGTTCTTATCCGTACATTCCCACCACCCTCTGATTTGTTCCCTTTTTTAGTTGAAAGGACGGAAAAAGCTTACAGTGCGCAGCCTCCACCATTCACTATCACACACTCGTATAAACACACCTGTAGGGCGTTATCCGCGGACATAATCCACCTGAAGCTTCACTCCCTCTGTACCGTTTAACTCGGCCCACTTAGCTCCATCTGAAAACAAAGTCTCTCCTGTGAACTTTTCAGCTGCTACTTTAAGCATGAAGCTGATCCCCCCTCACCCTTAAAAAATATATATATATATATATATATATATATAAAGAATACAGAAATAGATTGCCGTTGATGTTTTTTCTAGTCTCCCCAGAACGAGGGAGAGTCAGCCACGGCCTTACATGCCGCTGAACATTGGGTGAGGCTGCTCATACATGACTTTTTGATTGGAAGCCGAGTGCAGTCCATGTGTCACAAGGGGCTTTTGAGTTGTTATTTTCTCCCTGTTAGTGCTGGTTATTTAGAAAGGCTTATAGACATATCAGGGATTTTTTTTCCCCTCAGTTATTTTCCATCTCGCCCTCTCTTATGCCGTCGCTCCCTCTTCTCCCACTCTTCCCTCTGTCTTCCTCGTGACTGTCGCTCCTGTCGGAGTGAAGTGGAAACACAAACAGGCTGAGTCTGCCCTGTGGTTTTCTCTCTCTCTCTCGCTCTCTCTCTCTCTCTTGCTCTCTCTCTCTCTCTCTCTCTCTCTCTCTCTCTCTCTCTCCCCCTCTCCTTTGTTTTTCTCTTCCTCATTCCCATACTTTCCACCTGCCCTCTCTTTTTCATCATCTTGTTGACCTTCCTCCTTTCTTTACTGCTTCTTAAACACTTTGCAAGTACCACCGTCTTCATCTGACAGTCTTGTTTTTGCAACAGGGGTGTTATTGTCTAGATCTCCTCTCCTCCTCCACCTTCTCCCTCTCAAGCCTCAGGAGCCTGGCTTTCTGGTCATAAGTATCACCACTGACCCCAAGTGGCGAACACACAGCACTGCAGCCCTGCTTGTGAAAATGACCACTCATGAACACAATTGCAGGGTTTTGAAGCAATACACTTGACATAGACTGGAGACTTTATGATATGGAGTGGGATTAGGAAGAAGGAAGATGCATATTTCTAATGTTGATTCTTTCTTTTTTTTCCCCCAGAATGCCCCTGCACAAATCCAGCTCTGAAGATGGATCTGGAGGTAAATTGAGATGCATTTTTACATGTCTACTGCTGTCCTATTATGTTTTCTATAAGATTAAGCTTATCCTTAATTGATCACTGAAAAAGGCTTGTTTGCATAAGGATTACACTTAACTGTTGCAAGAAATGGAGGAACGGTTCATACCATGCAATTTAGTGGGAGTCTTGGTGTGTAATTCCGCTGAACGCTTCCCCCTATGTGACCTTTTCTGTCTTTAGGTAAATGGGACAATAAAAAGAAGAACAAATCTTTTTGGCAGAACTTCCGCAAGTCTCAGCACAAACCAGTCATGCGACAGACATCCAAAGGTTTGTGTGGCCTTATCTTTCGGACCTATTTTCCTAATAAATGTTGCTCCGTGTTTGACCATTTTTCTTTTTCTTTATCCCTCTTTGCGCCGACCAGGAGAAGACATAGGCTACGTGGCCAGCGAGATCACCATGAGCGATGAAGAGCGAATCCAGCTAATGATGATGGTGAAAGAGAAGATGATCACAGTTGAAGAAGCTCTAGCTCGGGTAGGAAGCTCCAGTGAATTCCTGGCTCACGTCGAAACCTTCCTCCCACCCCTTCCTCTTTTTAGAAGTGCCGGTCTGTAGCCTCCCTTCAACCCCAAGATCCCCTCACCTGCCTCTGGATTCGTTTCCAGCCTTCCCTCCCTTCTGCTCTATATTCCTACCATAGGCTTACTAAAACGACTCACTCTTACTAACCTGTACCACGCCCAACATTTTAACTCTGCATTGTCCTCTACACACACACACACACACACACACACACACACACACACACACACA